>CM076573.1:482376122-482536459 GCA_034641835.2 Pinus albicaulis | reverse complement strand
CACCATCTCATGAATCCTGCCCAGAAATCTCCTCTTGGGATTAACCATGCATGTCGCCCCACCTCTCACCTGGTGGTATAGCTGCATGCACTCCCTCTGCCCATCTGGCACGAAATTTCTCTACATGAGTGGTTTCTTCCACTCCATGATCCTCTTGTCGCTGCTCCACATCCCGAGGTTCACTATCACCTGCATGCAAAACTTACTCCCTCTCAAGCATCAGTTGCATGTCTTTCTCCTGCTTCCCAACAGTAGGAAACTCCGTAGACATCCCATCTACTTCAAGTCTGTAGAGATTCTTTGCCCGAATCCCAACCTTCTTGACTTGTCCCGTTGCCTTGTGCCGAAGGAAAACTTTCCCTTCTCTAAAGACAACTTCATACCCTTTATCCTCTAACATTGCGACTGAGATCAAATTCTTTGTTAGACCTGGTACATGCAATACATCTTGTAAAAGAATGAGTTTACCTGACTCCCTCCGAAAGGTTATGGTACCAATGCCGGTCGCATTGTATCGTCCACCGTCGCCCAACTCAACATGCATATGGAGACCTTTCTCCACCAAGTCACTGAAAAGATTCACATCTCCCGTCATGTGAAAGGAAGCGCCACTATCAAAATACCACCCCGATCCCAATGCACTAGACACCATGCATGCGATCAATGAGAAGTCCAGCTCAAATTGCGAGGCAAGAGCCTCACTAGCTGCAGCTCCAGCAGCCTGCTTGTTCTTCTTCTTCTGTGGACAATTCGTGGCGTAATGTCCATGATCGTGACAGTGAAAACACTTCACTTTGGACATGTCACGCTCTTTACCATCCGCACCAGATTGAGAAGCCTTCTCCTTGCCCTTCCCTTTCCTTGCTTTGGCAACCAAAGCGCAGTCTTCTTCATCAAATGCCTTTCATGAAGATCCGTCCCTGGTACTCCACCTTATCTCTTCTTGCACAAGATCAGACCACAGTCTTTCCCATGCTGGCAATTTCTCCTGACCATTGACACTGTCCTGATATGCATGCCAACTTTTTGGAAGCCCGAGGAGAGCCAAGCTCACCAGTTCCTCATCCTCCACACTAACTCTTACACTCCCAAGTTCATCCCTGCAGTGGACAAACTTTGTCAAGTATACCGGAATAGTGTCATTCTTCTCCATCTTTATTTTCCTGAGTTTATCCTTGAGCGCCAACTTCCTTTGGTCGCTCTTACTCTGGAACAATTCTGTCAAAGCTTTCCACATCAAGAATGGAGAAGCTTTACCATGCAGGATGGATACTATGTGATCCTTCATGCCCTCCAACAGAATCCTTCGACACCTTGCTGTCTTCTTTTGCCAAGCTTCAATCACAGCAGCATCCATAGAAGTAAGCTTTGGAATTTCTTTCTCTATGAATTCCAACAACCCATTGTCATCTAACACTGCCTCCATCCTGTCTTTCCATGCAATATAATTCGAGCTGCCTTCCAAGGCATACTCCAATCGCAATCCGACGAAAGACATCTTTGCTTTTGACACCAAGAAAAACAATTCTGCAATTCGAATTCCAACAGCTCCAAACTCCACCGCTTCCGATCTAAAATTCGTGAGAACAAATTATTTCCAAATCAGAGATCGACTGCATGGGAATTTACCAGACCTTTCACCTTCAAAGAAGGATGAATCCGGAGGCTACCTGGCCCGATTGCAGACTCTGCCTGAAGAAATAAAATGCAATCACTTTCTGAATAATAGATCTGATGATCAATATCGCTCTAATACCATGTAGAAATTTCAATAATTTGCTGAATTATTCACCGAGATTATCCTGGTCACATACTATTTGAGCTTCATACATAACACATAATCTCTTCTACGCATTAATCATCACATCCGGAAATAAAAACAAAAAGCGGTATTGAAAACATTCACATGCACACATAGAAATTCAACACATATAACACAGTATGTATACTGGGGAAAGCTTACAGCTGAAAACCCCCTACTGTCTATATATTATAATGAATAATAATCATGTAACAATCTCAGTACAATACTCCTCACAAGTACTCAGTACTGTCTCCAAAAGTTACACACAAACTAGCTCAGTTTTGAACAAGTCACGGGTTCAAAACTCCTCCACTGTTTGCCTGCCTCTACTGCGCAATCCAAGATGAGAGAATGGATTGAATGAATTCGAATTCCCTTGGCTTTAACTGTGCAATCCTCATTGGCAATCTCCTCCAATGATTGTGCAAATCTCATGCACACTATAGTCACAACTGAAAGTAGACTCCACCATTTCACCCACCTCTAACACTGGTCTCCACTGAACTGTCCATGCACTGTTGTTAACTGATGTGTTCTTTAGTTGAATAATGAGTTAATAATTAGTGAATTAATTAATAATTAATTCACACCACTCATCTCTAGTGTATTAGCCAGTTAAACTAAATACAACTAGTTCAACTAAGTTAAACCGAACACAACTCCATCAACTGCCTCATCAACTCCACCAAACTCTGCCACATGAGTTCTAACTGAAGTCAACCATGCAATAGCTCAACTAACCCATAGGAAATTCGAATTTCCTTCTGCCAGCTGCATGTGCCACATCTGTAGCTCGAACTGAAGTGCTCCAAGAGGATAAGATAATGTTTATAGTCCAAATATTATTAAGGGCTAATAATATTTGATTGTTCTATTTTTAGACAGGCAGTCTAAAAATAGACTTCGACCTGTATGTCTAAAAATAGATGTCCATCTATTTTTACCAACTTGACCAATCATCCAAGAATAGCATCCCGCAACTCCTAGACCATGCTCCATATGTCTAAAAATAGACATTGTCTAAAAATATACTTCTCGACAAAAAATCACATGTGTGGTCCCCACCTAGTTTAGGTGGTCACTTTCCAACTAGGATCAGGAAAGATGTTTCAGGAGGCCTCCTTCACTGTTTCTTGTTGCCATTTTCAACACACAATACACTTCTGAAACCAATAGCTTGGATCTTCCAAGTGATTGCAATAGATTCGACTAGCACAAACAGTCAAATGGTGAGTCTTACTAGCATTTTACAATGGATCACAGTCCCCCAAGTGGACGGGGTGATAGCCACCCATATTCAACCTATGCAAATCCAAGAATGAATGATAATAAAGTTATTGGGTTCGATCCTTGCCAGGTTGAGGAGTCACAAGAGCAAGATAAGCAAATTCCTTTCCAATCTAGGAGGAAGGACATAGTTGATAGACAATCCGAGAGAAAAAACAATAGAGATGAATAGTAATGTAGCTGGTAATAGGAGGCAAAGAGATATTACCAGTGCAATTATAAAAGATTAGAGTCTAGGGATGCAACAAATTTGGATATGGATATTTTGTATTCTGATGAAGAGCTTGATGCCATAGTCAAGGAAGAGGAGGATCTTGTGGTTGCTCATCACAAACAAGTTGAAGACACAATAAATAATATCAATGTTCCATGGGGTCGAGTTTCCTAGCTCCCTTGTGCTCCACGGACTTGGAGACGGCTAGGGGTTGTTTCCCCACGCTCCCAAAAAGCAATGTACGCGAGGAAACTTTTGAAGGGTCGTTTCCTAGATATTCGAGGTCGAATCCTCCATTGGGAGTCGTTTCATAGGCGAAAGGGGACCTGAGGGGACGTGAGGGGTCATTTCCCTAGTCAAAAATATTGCAAATTTTTTCAATGAAAAAAAAAAAAGAATTTCTAAGGGTTTGAGTTAACTTAAAAGTTTATTTCGCATTTCATTGTTCATTTCACATTTCAGCTACGTTGAAGATGTCACCACTGGACAACTTGGTGAACACTCGACGTTGAAGTTGTTGCCGCTAAGTCAATCGACGTTGAACGCTGACGTCGCTCGGTCACTGACCTAGTGACCAATGTTGAACGGTGCTCGGTGAACCTCCGAACCATCGTTGTCGCTGCCGCTGACCATCACTGTCGCTGTTGCTGACCATCGTCGTCGTTGCTCGGTGAACCTCTGAACGATGCGACCAACACTTGAAAGTTGACTTCGATCGCTCAATGTTGCACTGCCCACTCGTTGTCACTTTAGCCCATCGGCCCCATCGATTCCATAGTAAGTTAAATCTTAACATTAATTTTTTTAATTTTTATTTTTTACAAATTTTTGTTCCCTTTCCTCGAGCCTTCAAAAATTCTGTTGGAAAAAATAAAATTCATTACTTGAGGTTCTGCTACTAGTTTGCAATATCTTGTGGTTTGGACACAGTAAAATTCATTACTAAATAGTAAATTATAAAATGGTAGAACATTGAACACTGAAACAGTCAAATTAAAATTTAAATAGCCTTCTTTCATGGGCACAGGTGACAGAGCTAACTTCAAATTTGGGTAGACCAAATAGTCGCATGTTGTGCCCATGAATTCATTGATTTAGTTTTGTCAAAATTTAATATTTGTAATTTTTTAATTTATTGTTTTAAATTTTTTTAAATCAAATTTATTATTTCAAAACGGAAAATTTTAATTTATTTGCAGCATACAAGTTACAACTATGAGTCAGAGTTATTATGGAAACAGTAACAACATCTACAATGGTAGTGAGTCACATGATTCACAAGAAGAAATCGAAAGCAATCACAAGAAGGCAGGCAATCATAATAGGCCTTTGCATAGTGTAGATTTTGAAGGCCCACCAAGAAATCTGACAATATTGGCAAAGGGGTCATTTAATCCTCTAAAACCACTTCTAATTTATGCAACTAGACTTCCAAAAAAAATCCAAAAGTTGGTGGTTGCTCACGTGATTGGGTCTGCAATATTTGTGGGCATCACTTTGTCGGCAACTATACCAGGGTGAAGTAACATATTTTGGCTATTACAAGTAAATGAGTCAATATGTGTCCCTCAAAGAACCTGAATTCAGCGCAAAGAGAGCAACTTTGGAGGCTAGAAAGGGTAGAAAGTGGCAAAGGGCTGTTTTCTAGCAAAAATGTTGATACATGCACAAATATGCCTCCATCCACTGCTTCATCAAAAAAGACAAATAGTTCTACTAGTGCATCTCGTTCTTGTGCAATGGGTACTACAGTGTTTGGGATGTATATTGTTCTAGAACGAGATGACACAGATGATGCAATTGGAAAATTTCTTTTTGCCTATAGAATTCCCTTCCATTTTGTTGGTTCTCCTTATTACAATGAAATGGTTCAGGCGATTGCAAAAATAGGGGCTTCATATGTACAACCCAAAGAACATAAGCTAAGAACAACAATTTTAGATAGACAAGTATCCAAAATTAATGTACAAAAAGAGAGAATGAGACAAACATGGTTGAGATTTGGTTGCTCTATTGTTATGGATGGATGGACTGACATCTGAAAACACCCACTAATCAACATCATAGTGACATATGCAAAAGCTCCATTCTTTCTTAACGTTGTTGACTACTCTAGAAAGCACAAAGATGCATCTTTCAAATTTGAGCTTCTTCGAGAAGCTATAGAGAATGTTGGGGTTGATAGTGTGGTGAAGGTTGTGACAGATGTAGCAATAGTTTGTAGATCAGTTGGGTTATTGATTCAAAGCAGGTATCAACATATTTTTTGGACTGCTTGTTGTGTGCATGCACTCAATAATGCACTAAAGGACATCGGAAAAATTCAGTAGATATCAGATTTGGTGATAGTTGCTAGAGATGTGCAAATGTTTATCTGCAACCACCACACCTCCTTGGCCATGTACAGGGCTCACACGAGGAAGGAATTCCTCAAGCCCACTGATACTAGATATGTTAGCTATTTTCTCTTATTAGAGAGGATGCTAGAGGCACAAGCACCACTACGATCCTTGGTTGTGAGTCCAGAGTGGGGAAGGTGGTCAGAATCAAAGACAGACTCGAGGAAGAAGGTCAGGCTTCAGGTGTTGGAGAATGATTGGTGGGCAGATTGTTCTTATTTGGTGTCATTCTTGGGCCCTATTGTGGAGGTCATTCGTTACATTGATTCAGATGCTCCTAGTCTTGGAGAAATCTATGAGACCTTTGATAGCATGTTGGGTCGTGTGAAGGCAGCCATTCAGCAGAGGGAGCCCTCATTAGAGTTTTATAAATCCTAGATTCAACCCATCATTTAGCGTAGGTGGGATCGCATGAACACATCTTTGCACATGGCAGCATATGCATTAAACCCAGGAGAGTGCCTCCTATTGATGATCCTGAGGTAAAGAATAGCTTCCTAGCTGCAATTGCAAAGATGTACAATGAGGAGGAGGGGGCAAAATTTTGAAAACAGCTTGTTCAGTTTGCATCTCTTAGTGGCCTCTTCAACACACATGGTGCTCGAGCAGATCACATAAATCTAGCCCAAGATGACCCGATTGGTTGGTGAAGGATGAATGGGGATGGTGCTCCAGAGCTCAAACATCAAGCTATGTGTTTGTTGTCTCAGATTGCTAGTTCCTCTGCATCAGAGAGGAATTGGGCCACATATACCTTCATCCACTCTATCAAGAGGAACAAGCTTACCTCTAAAAGAGCTAAGAAGTTAGTTGTTGTGCACAGTGCCCTATGTCATGAGCATAGGAAGACACTTGAGTATTTGAAGGGACCAGCAACACGATGGGATGTTGATCCAAAAGATGATGCACAGGTAGATATGGAGGAGAGACTTGATGAGACACAAATGGGGTTAGTTGGTGTGCCACTTAGCATGTTTGAGAATGCAAGTGATTCTGATTCAGATGGTGACATGTTGAACCTGATATATGTGAAAATTCTACTGCAGTATCATGGTTTATTTCTCCTACTTGATTTATTATCACAAGTTATTTTCAAAAGTTAGATTCAGAAAATACTGAAATAAACACAACTACAGTCTACACATGCAGATCATTTACTGAATAATATGCTCATCCAACAAAGTGACACAAGTCCCCGAAAAAACCCAATAGCGGGAAAACCGGTGCAGCAAATATGAGGGTTTATTTATTAAGTAGATTCTGAGTACAGTAAATCTGGGTTCCAGATCTGGAAATCTCGACAGAGAATAAAAGAAATCAAATCTGCAGCTAACCTGTAGATCTAGGACCAAATATCTGACTAATCCACACCCTCAAACGCAATTTACAAGGCTCAGCGCCGATCTGGCCCTAGAAACCCCTGCGTCAACCCTGCTAGCCTCAGAATGCCACTACGCTACCTAGAGAAGGACTGTGTAACCCCTGAGAGGGTGACGCAAGCCTTACGCTGGCCCTGGAGACCCTCTGCGTAGTTTCTAAAGCCCTCTGAAGCCTCTGCGTTGTCCTGCGTAGTTGCTACTCTACTTCTTTGCGCTATCCTTGTTGCTGCTCCTCTGCCTCTTACTGACTCTTGACTCTGGAATCAGATCATTCTCTTAAGCCAATACTACCCCTCGCTGCAAAAAATCCCTCCGAAAATTCTTAGCAAACACTGCCCTAGAATTCCAAATCTATACCTGAGCTCTGCCTCTGTGTGTGTGTCTCCAACTCACCCTCAAGCCTTTCTCTTATACTTCTTCGTTGAACCCTTCAACAGTCGAGATTAAAACACTCATCAAAGGCTGAGATTAAAAGACTATTTGATCCGTGTCTTTTAGAACATTTCAGCACATGTGTTAATTAATTCACTTTAATTATTTAATTTTCCTAAGTTTAGACTTAGGAAATCCATTAAAATAATTAATTATTTGAATAACTTGAACACCAACTAAAATTTCTTAAAACAAATTCTGGGTTTTGGAGTTCAAGTGTGTCCTAGCCCCTCCACAAAATTTCAGGGCTAGAGCACACCCGATGCTACACCAACTATACAAAATCTCAACAATATATTCATGCAACAGTTGGATGCAGAGACTAGCGGGGCATTACCTTGAGCAATTATGTTCATTGAGTCATTCATAATTTAAATGTTATTAACTTATTTACTTTTTAAGTTTTCTATTTCAGACTTCAGTTGTAGACTACAGTTTATTTTGAATCTTGATATATGATATATTAGACTTGAGTCTTGACTTTATAAATATTAAAAATTTGACTCTTGATGTATCAGACTTGACTTTTAAGTATTATTTCAGTATTCGTATTCATAGTTGGAACTTCAATATGGTTTTAACTTTAACACTTTAAACATTTATTTTCATTGTACATTGTTAGTTGTTACACCGTACAGATACAAACTTACATGTATGATGTATGATTATATGATATCATGCTTTTTGTTTTAAATTTGTTTCAGTTATATGATTCATCGATTCTAAACACTGTTATGAAGGAAATGAAGATATTGTCTGCAATAGATCAACCAAGCAACCAGATACATAAATACAGTTCCAAATTGGGTGGTATTATTGGAGAATCTGAGAAGAACGTGTTTTAATCAGCTTGTTGTGTCAATGGAAATCAACTCTTATTAAGCAATTTTTTTGCAAATACGAGACTTGCAATCTAGAAAATAGCTTCATAATTTGCCAATGGATATTGGGTCGATTTTTGGAATATCAAGAATGCATTAAGACAAGAAGATGTTTATTGGTTTTACCAGTTTCCTTACCCATAGCATTATTTATCGATGCAACCTAGATATGTGGGAAAACCACAGTTAGTAGTTTTTAGAAAGACTATTGCTCCCGGGTGTGATCGGGCAGAGTTTGAGGTTAAACAAGTTTTCATAACCAACAAGGATGGGATTCAAATACCAATGTTCATTATATCCAAGAAAGACATTGCTCTTGATGGTCCTCATCCAGCTCTATTATATTGTTATGGGGCTTTTAACATTAGCATCACCCCAAACTTCAGAGTTCGTCGCATTGAATTTCACAATATTTAGGGAGAGTTTTTGCAATTGAAAATACGTGTGGTCGTAGTGAGTATGGAGAAGTACCAGGGACTGATACATCACATCTTTTGGATGGGCAGTTTAAGTGATCAGAGGAAGGCTGTCAATTTCTGAATATGTTCTATGCCATTTAAGATTAGGGCACAACACTAAAGAAGATAGAACATACTAATAGATCGATAGAAGACAAGCCAAAACAAAGATAATAAATGGTGGCGTTACGGCGATCAGCAGGATGCTTCTACCAGCAAAGTCTCCAATAGGTCATTCAGCCAAGCGTGTCACACATCACCCCACAACAACCCAAACAAAGAAGAGTCCACATATTACGCAGCTCCAACGCTATCCAGAGAGAGAATTCCTCCACACAATGTGTGTCAAATGAACTCTAAGTCTCTCCAATATATAGGAATCTTTGGGGGTGTGTGACACGTCCTTTAAGACATTTAAGTCTATATTTTATTCCAGGTCGACCTAGCACATAAGTGGAATAAATTCAAAGTACATGTTCTACTCACTCGATCGAGATGATCTTTAGATCAATCTTACACCTCTCCGAAAGAGAATCCAATAAAAATATTGGGATCGTCATCTGAGCCGTACAACCCAGAGTTTGGACCTAGTTGTCCAATTTTAACACTCCCCTTCAACTAGGGAGAACTCCGTCCACAAGTGTAATCCAAACATCGTGCGTCATCCTGCTGTAACTTGCTTTGTTAGCCTCTTTATTTCAAAACAAAAGTGGGTCAGTCACAAAGACATCATACCCGGCTGACAGCTCCAGCCCAGAGGTTCGAAACCTCTATAGGACTCACAAAGAGTCTCACACCAACCCGAAGTTGGTTTACCTAACCAGAAGTCAGCTGGAGGTCCGAAACCTCACTAGGACTCAAGAGAGTGATACTAACCCGAAGTTAGTTTCATTGACCCGAAGTCAGTTGGAGGTCCGAAACCTCGCCAATCTTGATCCCAGATCAAGTAGTTGGACACGTGTCATCCTAGATAGAGAGTATGGCAATCTCTGATGCGTCCATCAGTCTTTGCTACTAGTCTCTAGCTTTTCCCTCCTCATTGGCCAAATGAGAGGTACTTCCCATGAGTCCAAAACTCAAATGGGTAGGATGCATACGGGGCACAAATCATGAGAGGCGAACCAACTCAATCATCACAGTGGGGCCCAAGCACACCAACAAGGTTCGGCAAGCCTAGCCATGTGGTTGCTTATAGCTCTGAGAAGCTATCCCCAAAGCCCCCTAGAGCTCCCAGAGCTCATCGTCCAATAGGACCCACATCATAGGGTCGTTCCATGATTCCAAGATTCTCACGGAAGATTAGGAACATGACCTTCCCCAAGGGCATTGTGAGAATGTCCGCGACCTGTTCATCAGTTCCTATATGATCGAGCCTTACGACGCCTTGCTGTACCATATGCCGGATAAAGTGGTACCACCCATCAACATGCTTGGATCAATCGTGGAACCCAGGATTCTATGACAAATGAATCCCCCTCTAGTTATCACAAAGGATAACGGTGGCATCTAGCACATGCTCAAACAGCTCACTGAAGAGCTTTCGCAACCAAGTGACTTCACAACGGGTCATACATGCTGCAATGTATTCGACCTCAGCGGTGCTCAAGGCTACCGTCTTTCGTTTCCTGCCCGAAGCAGATCTACTTGTGAAGTAGCATCCAGATGTGCTCTTACGATCCACCACACTGCCAACCCAATCGGCATCAGTATATCCAAGGAGTGTCATGCTCCCAGCAATGTATCTCGATTCTCAGCCCATGGTCTATCGTGCCACAGAGATATCTCAAGAGTTTCTTGGCACCAACCCAGTGAATGTTATGATCAACCATGTGTTGACTCAAGGTGTTCACTGCACAACATACGTCCGGACAAGTGTCCACTAAGAACATCAGAGCCCCTACGAGTTGATGATACTCAGTAGGATTTGTTAACACGAGCCCAGCAGCGCTGCTACTCAATTTATTAAAGTTAAGCTCCATCGGTGTCGACACGGACTTACAGTCCACCATACCAGAAGCTTCACAATGTATTTTTCTTGAGAAAGGAAAATCTCACCAGGTGTCTGCCAAACCTACAGGCCTAGGAAGTAATGCATCAATCATAGGTCCTTCATCTCGAACTCAGCAACGAGCTCACTCTTGCACCGATGAATGAGAGGGTCAGCATCTGTCAGGAAGAGGTCATCCATATACAGCACCAGAATGAGAGGCTTCTTTCTATCAACTTTGATGTAAAGGTTCGGATCAGCATTACTACGAGTGAAGCCCAGCTTCATCAGGTAGCTATCTATCCTCTCGTACCAAGCTCTGGGTGCTTGCTTCAGCCCATAGAGGGCTTTCTTCAACCTACAGACATGGGTGTCCCGATCCTGGACTTCAAACCCCAGAGGTTGCTCCACATATACTTCTTCTTTTATCGCACCATGCAGAAATGCGGTCTTCATATCCATCTGATGGAGACTCCATCCTTGCGTAGCAACAAGGGCTATAATAGATCGAATGGTGGTATATCAGGCCACCGGTGCAAATATGTCATCATAGTCTATGCCTTCCTTTTGAGAGAAGCCACAAGCAACGAACCTTGCCTTGAACTTTTCAGCACTTCCATCAGATCCATGCGATAATCTTTGATCTGTGGTCTAGGAACCATATCCCATACATCACCCTCGCATCCTTGCAGATTTAGATACTTTACAACTTCTTCAAATGATCTAGGCTCATATTGTACTCATGGCAGCTAGATACCCCTGGTATTTATATGGCTTCTTGGTTTTCCTCCGGAATTTCTCCCTCTGAAGCCATATGTCCCTGAGCCATGAGGATCTTCGTTCGTTCAGCACTGGTATCCGCTCATGAGCATATACAGATATACTCTCCCTCTTAATGCCAGCTTCTCTTTCGAGAGAAGACTTCTGATTTAAATGAGGGCATCCAAGACACCAGCTTGGAAAGGAGTTTTATTCTCCCATAGTTAAAGCCATTAAAGACTCATAGCCATATACAGTCATATTGCTTTCATGCATCTTGATACGTATCATATGCTTGTCAAATAATGGAAATCATTTATTCATGACTTTACAGGCTTTGCTAAGCATGGTTCAAGACTCCAACAACGTGACAGAAGGCTGCAAATACTTCTCAGTTCACACTTTATCATTATGCTGTGATGTAAGAACGATACAGATTACTGCGATATCGCTGATTATGATGTGTCATAATTTTGTCTTACCCATCACTATCTTCTTTATCATGGTCATACTACCATATAATATTTAAAGATTTCAACTTCCATGGTCCAATCTGCCATGGTTTATCCTGCACTTGAGGCATTTCATCCTAATTTGCTTCTAGATCTGCCCATATGTCATACTTCGAGTCATTTCAGAAGACTGCCCCTAAGGCTACCAAAATTTGCCTAGCTCAACTTTTCTTGTCACTCTTCCTAGGGCTTACAGATTTGCCCATCTTGACAATAATCTGACCATTTCATAATATGGCACCAGAGGCTTCTATAGTCAACCCTGTGAAAGTCCTTCCAATTTCATTTAAAGAGACTGCTTCTTAGGGCTTTCAAATCTGCCCAACTGCAGTTGATGGTTGACTGATCTAGGGCTTTTAAATTTTCAGATCTTAGTTCAGCAATTGGTCTTCTAAGTTTTACAAATCTACGAACCAATCTTGCAGATGTTCCAAATGCTGAATTTTCCCTTTTACATGCAAGTCCACACATTATATGATGTCTAACAGATCTAGCACAATCATAAGTCACAAGTTGATCACAGATCTGAGCTTTAGGTCCAGGTATAGCTCATACATGAACCTTTACCCAAGTATACTGCACTTATTTTGCAGCTTCATAAATTTACCTTCCACTACAGAACAGTAACTCAAATCATCATCTCGTACATTATTAAAAAATGGCATGTGACCTTTGCTACAGGAAAGCACATTCAGCTAAATACATAACTATAACAATACTCGGAAGACAATTAACCATGCACAGTAACCTCCGGTCAGACAACTAACAATGACCAACAATATTTAATCTGCTCCAGTCAATCGAGAAACATTGATTTCATAATCTGTTTATGCATACCTCTGGATCAATACGACTGCAAACTCTGACCAGTGCATTATGTCATCCATCTACTTAACCTTCAGTTTCGAATAAAATCAGATTGGTGCCCCCATTGTCAATAAATGATGTCTGCATAATGAAGATTGTACTCGGCCAGGAGAGACTCGATCTCAGTTTTTTTTTTCATTCACTTGCAATCGCCTTCCACTGATCATTCAATTTTGGTGGGTATTTCTAACTGACCCACGACCTACTGTTGTCGTCACGGTCTTTATTCAGGTCAATTAGCTTCAGGCAGCACGCTACGTGGCTGTCATATCACGTTCTCAATTTGTTGATAATCCTATGTCTCTCAAATCCACGATATCGGGCTTCGCAGGATCCACAAAATTTAAGACAGCGTCAACAGCTAAAGGAGTGAGAAGGGAAGATGACTTCTCGCACTTTTCACTAGGGACACCCGATCCGTCAGCTGCACTGGCACCGATATTGTTGTCAAGACCTCGACGCCCTTTTCCAAAAGCCTCCGAGATGATAGACGGGTGAATTCCCTTGTCGAGCAAGTTCATACACAGTTTCAAGATCGCCCCCGCAACGAACACGACCATCGTAGTATCGGCGGCCACAATGTCCACCGGCATCTTCGCAGCGGGTTGCAATACCTCCAACTTGTACAGGATCGTGGCACCGTAGCTATGCAGAGCATTTGTCCATGCCCTTGGAACCCAAGCTGGTTCGCACAACGTCGGCCACAGCCTTTGCGGATATGACGGATTTATCGACATATTTTTCTGTCTTCGCGGGGCCTCATGGCTGCGTAATGGTCGTCATCTTGAGGTCGTTGGAAAGCTCTTGGATTGAGCGTAAAAAAAAAAAAAATCCTAGTTTTCCCAGTGATTACTCGAACAGCCACCGGAGCCCACGAAAAGTTTACTTACCCCAGAACACCTGCAGATCTGTAGAGCCCTTCGCTGCATTATCACGATGGCCTTGGATTGTCACAGAAATTTGGCTTAGGGCAAGAACACCTCGACCGACTGAGAGAGTGAGAGGAATGTAGCCTCTGTTTGGACGGGATGAAGCTTGTGGTTTATACACAGACTTTTAACATCTTAAACAAACACAGTAAGCCCTTATCACATACCTGAATTTGCTGCGGGTTCCTTTATTTGAGAGGCTGCACTGAGGTTCTGGGCTATTTCTAGCCTTCCAAACAGACTTCGGCCCTCACTCTAGGGTTGCGGCCTTCTACAGATTCTTAGCACAGAACTGCGGCCATCTACAAGGGTCTGCCCACCCAAAACAGGTCCAAACGTTTTCAGAAAACTCCCTATGGGGCTCGACCTTCCTGCAAGGTTTACTTGGCATTCAAACAGTCATAAAGAGACCTGAACTCAGCCTTTTCTCCTTCACTTCAACAGCACATGGGTCACCTCAAACAGTCCTAGAAACAATTTCTTGCCCACGTTGTTCCTTCCTTCTTGCTGCGGCCAAGTTTCCTTCTTTTAACGAGCGCTTTCTTGATGTGTGTTGCACATTGGATCTTACTCAATAGATTAATGATTGCTTTCAATCATGTTGGGCTTTGTCTTCAGAGAATGTTGGGCTTTGTTTTCACCTCAGCTCTAATACCAAGTCAATTTCTGAACATGTTCTATGCCATTTCAGATTAGGGCACAATACTGAAGAAGATAGAACATACTAATAGATCAATAAAAGACAAGCCAAAACAGAGACAATAAATGGTGGCGTTACGGCGATCAGCAGGATGCTTCTACCAGCAAAGTCTCCAATAGGTCATTCAGCCAAGCCTGTCACACATCACCCCAGAACAACCCAAACAAAGAAGAGTCCATATATTACGCAGCTCCAACGCTATCCACGGAGAGAGAATTCCTCCACACGATGTGTGTCAAATGAACTCTAAGTCTCTCCAATATATAGGAATCTTTGGGGGTGTGTGACACGTCCTTTAAGACATTTAAGTCATATTTATTATTTTATTCCAAGTCGACCTAGCACATAAGTGGAATAAATTCAAAGTACATGTTCTGCTCATCCGATCGAGATGATCTTTAGATCAATCTTACACCTCTCCGAAAGAGGAATCCAATAAAAATATTGGGATCGTCATATGAGCAGTACAACCCAGAGTTTGGACCTAGTTGTCCAATTTTAACAAAGGCATATGGATCATTTGAGAGATCCTCATTCTTGAAAATCAGGGAACATATTTTGTAGCACCCGAACTTGCAATTGCCTGAGGGCAAGCAATGTCGAGAAGGGGGGACTATAATGTCATCTTCTAACTAATTGCCCAAGAGAGGACGAAGTAGCCTATCCAACCCCATAGGCTATAGTCAACTATAAAGGGAAAATTTCATCATTCATTGCTTTTGGGGTAACATTAGGTAAATTGGGGTAATTTAAGGAAAACTTGTGAAAGAAACCAAAATTGGGGTAATTTAAGGAAAACTTGTGAAAGAAGCCAAATTGGGTCAAAGTGGAGGGAAACTTGTTAGCCCCCCAAATTAAATTTGAGGAAAGGAGACCCCAAAGGGAATCTATAAATAAGAGAGAGGAAATTTTTTTCATCATGGCTATTTGATATTTTCTGTTTGTGAGCTGAGGCTCCTGATACTTTTTAGACCCCTTTCTTTCTGATTGGTTTCGGTTGTGAATGATTCCACTCTAGCCAATCCCTCTCTCTATTCTGTTTGGCATAATTTTATGAAGCATCTTTCATCTAGTTTTGGCAAGCAAGGGAAGATTTATGTTGATTATTTGGTTTGAGGAGCAAATCTGTTGCACCATGATCTGTCTGAGGGCAATTCTAGGGCAGCGAAGCCCTCATCTGAGCAGTAGGCAGCTCGTTTTGTTGCACAGAAGTTTGTTTGAGAGAGTTCTAGGGCAGCGAAGCCCTCATCTGACCAGCAGGCAGCTCATTCTGTGGCACCAAGGTCTGCCTGAGACAAATCTAGGACGACAAAGACTGTATTCTAGGCCACAGGCAACTCTTTTGGGGCAATGCAAGCCTATTAAGACCACTACAAGGCAGCAAGAGTCTGCTAGCACCAATTAAGCACTAATTCAACGCATATGGAGGAGGTTTCCGTAACAGCAAGTGTAATTAAGGGCTGAAACTCAGATCTGTGACAGCGAACCACTGGAAAGTGAATTCACTGTGGCAAACTAAGTCATCTGGGCCAGCAAAGATTACTACCTAAGGCAGTGCAGGTCTCTAAGGTCGTATCTCTGAAGCAGCAAGGTCTTCCGCATTGTACTGACAGCGAGAACTCATTGTAAATTTTAGTAGATGTTCTATGCTTGGAGCAACTTTACTTTTCTCACAGCAATCATACAAATAGTTAAGTAAAATGCAGATAGAACATATAAGTGGATCTTATAGAAGACAAATCAGAAACAAGAAAAAATGTGGTGGTGCGTTACGGCGGTCAACAGGATGCTTCAACCAGCAAAGTCTCCTTGGTCAGCCAACCCAGAATGTGTCACAACAGTCCTCCAATCAGCAAACGAGCCAACCCAAGTCAACTCCAAAAAAGTCAACGTTGTCCAGAAAAAGTCAACGCAGGGCAGCAAGCTAAAAGTCAAGGCAGCTGTTGCATTGGTCAACCCTTTGACCTCGATTTCTGTGCCAAACAGTACGGCCTTCCAAAATCGAACTTCTCACCAAATTTCAAACCAATTGGACCATGCGTTGACCAAAGTCAACGCTGGTCAAACCTTCTGCAAAACCCTAGCTGCAGCAACTTGTCCTTCAGTTTAGCCGTACAGAAATTCATCCTTCTTCTTCACACGTGTGGGCTGGAAATGTCTTCTAAGGAGCTCGTACTACATCAGATGAAAGAAGAAGATGTGTGTTGTGTTGTGATGAAATGCTCTCCAACTTTCCCTGTATTTATATCCATCATTGGGGTGTGTGACACATCTGCTGGGGGTGTGAAACCTTAAGGCCGACCTGCACATATAATTTATTAAAAATAAATGTTCTGCTCATCGGATTAAGACATATTATATATGGATTTTACACCTCTCCGAAAGAGGAATCCAACAAAAATATTAGCCTCTTAATCTGAGCATCATAACATGGAGTTTGGACCTAGTTGTCCAAATTTAACACTCCCTCTCAACTAGGGAGAACTCCATCCATCAGTGCAATCAAACATCGTGCGTCATCCCGCCGTAATTTGCTTTGCTGGCCTCTTTATTTCAGAACAGAAGTGGGTCAGTCACAAAGACATCATCCCCCGACTGACATAATCAGTCTAGAGGTTCAAAACCTCTATCAAACTCATGAAGAGTATCCAACCAACCCAAAGTTGGTTCATCTGACCCGAAGTCAGGCAGAGGTCCCAGACCTCACTAAACTTGATCCTAGATCAAGTGGTTGGACCGTGCCATCCTAGATAGAGAGTACGGCAATCTCTGATGCGTCCATCAGTCTTTGCTAATAGTCTCTAGCTTTTCCCACCTCATTGGCCAAATGAGAGGTACTTCCCATGAGCCCCGAACTCAATGGGTAGGATGCATACGGGGCACAGATAAATGAGAGGCGAACCAGCTCAATAATCACAAGGGTGGGGCAGAAGCATTATGAGTGCTTATAGCTCCGAGAAGCTATCCCCAAAGCCCCCCAGAGCTCCCAGAGCTCATTGTCCAACAAGACCCACATCATAGGGTCGTTCCACGACACCAAGACTCTCACGGAAGGTTAGGAACTTGACCTTCCCCAGGGGCTTAGTGAGAATATCCGCGACCTGCTCATCAGTTCCTATATGATCGAGCCTTACGGCGCCTCGCTGTACCATATCCCGGATAAAGTGGTACCGATATCAATATGCTTGGATCGGTCATGGTACACAGGATTCTCAGTCATACGAATCCCACTCTGGTTATCACAGAGTATCACAGTGGTATCTAGCACATGTCCAAACAGCTCACTAAAGAGCTTACGCAACCAAACTGCTTCACAACAGGCCATACTTGCAGCAATGTATTCGGCCTCCGCGGTGCTCAAAGCCATCGACTTCTGCTTCCTGCTCATCCATGAGATCGAAGCAGAACCAAGATTGAAGCAGCATCCAGATGTGCTCTTACGATCCACCACACTGCCAGCCCAATCGGCATCAGTATATCCACGGAGTATCACACTCCCGGCAGTGTATCTCAGCCCATGGTTGATCGTGCCCCGAAGATATCTCAAAAGATTCTTGGCACCAACCCAGTGAAAATGATGAGGCTCAACCATCTGTTGACTCAAAGTGTTCACTGCAAAACATATGTCCGGACGGGTGTTCACTAAGAACATCAAAGCTCCTATGAGTTGACGAGACTCAGTAGGATTGGCCAAGATAGGCCCAGCAGCGCTGCCACTCAACTTTTTAAAGTTGAGTTCCATCTGTTTAATAACGCACGCACTTGCACCCCACCATCCCAAATCTCTCCGGCAACTTCACTACATATTTTCCTTGAGAAAGGAAAATGTCACCTAGCTTTTGCAAAACCTCCAAGCCTAAGAAATATTGCATCAGTCCTAGGTCCTTCATCTCGAACTCGAAAGCTAGCTCCCTCTTACATTGATGAATGAGAGGGTCAACACTTGTCAGAAAGAGATCGTCCACATACGCACTAGAATGAGAGGCTTCTCCGCACAACCTGAAGTAAAGGTTCCTGACGCATTACTTCGAGTGTCAGCTCATCATGTAACTATCCATCCTCTCGTACCAAGCTCGTGCTTGTTTAACCCACAGAGGGCTTTCTTTTCAACTGCGACATGAGTGTCTCGATCCCGCTGGTCTCAACTTGTGAGGTTGTTCCACATACACCTCTTCCTTTACCGCACCATGCGTAAAAGCTATTTTGACATCCATCCGATGAAGACTCCATCCTCGCGCAGCAGCAAGGCTTGCGTAGCAGCAAGGGCTATGATTGATTGAATGGTGGTATATCGTGCCACAGGTGCAAATATGTCATCATAGTCTATTCCTTCCTTTTGAGAGAAGCCACGGGCAACAAATCTTGCCTTGAACTTTTCAGCACTCCCATCAGATCCATGTTTGATCCTGTAGAGCCATTTTGCGTGACAACTGATTTGTCCTTCGGTCTCGGGACCACATCCCAGACATCATTCTTCATTATGGACTCATATTCTTCGTGCATAGCATCCTTCCAAACTTGATGCTTTACGGCTTCCTCAAAAGATCCAGGTTCAGATTGTACAATAGTACTCATGGCGGCTAGATACCCTTGGTATCTACACGGCTTCTTGCTTTCTCGGAATGTCCCCCTTGGGGCAGCATGACCCTCAGCATCTTCGAGGGTGTCCCTGAGCCATGATGGTCTCTTTCCTAGTGAAGGGGTTGGATCAATAGGGTCCATTGGCCCTTCAATATCAGGCATAGTCTCATCCTGGGGTCCTTCCAGATTTCCAGGTCTTTCTTCATGATTTTCTTCAGATCTAGGAAGATCTACTACTTTCTTCAGGGAAGCATCTTCGTCAAAAGTGACATCATGGCTTATCTGTACTTCCCTTTGACCAGGTACATAGACTCTATATGCCTTAGAAGTCTCACTGTAGCCCACAAACATTCCTTTCTTCCCGGTAGCATCCAGCTTACTTCTCTTTTCTTTCGGCACATGAAAATAGACAGGACATCCAAAAATTCTAAAATGTGAGACATCAGGTTTCTTACCAGAGAAAACCTCTTCGGGAGTTTTGGAGTCCAGAGCTGAATGAGGGCATCGGTTTTGAATGTACACAGCAGTATTTGCAGCTTCTCCCCACAGAAACTTCGGTAGACCCTGGTCACATAGCATGGCACGGGCAGCTTCCACAATAGTCCTATTCTTGCGTTCAGCAACACCATTCTGCTCAGGAGTATATGCAGTGGTAGTCTCCCTCTTAATGCCAGCTTCTCTGCAAAAGTCTTTAAACTCATTTGACTCATATTCAGTGCCATTGTCAGTCCTCAAAATCTTGATCTTCTTTCCGGTCATATTTTCCACCAAGGCTTTGAAGGTACGGAACCACATGAAAGCCTCATCCTTCTTCTTCAAGAAGTATATCCAAGTTTTGCGAGAGAAGTCATCAGTAAATGTCATATAGTAAGAACATCCCCCTAGGGATGTTACAGGCAACATACCGGAAAGATCAGAATGGACTAGTTGCAATATCTCAGATGTCTTTGTGACACTTGAGGGGAAAGGTCCCCTTGTATGTTTTCCTTCAGCACAGCCCTTACATACACCTTCATGATTATTTCAAAAATCAGGCATCCCTGTCACCACCTTCCTTGCTTCGGGAAGGGCCTTGTAATGAAGGTGTCCAAATCTTCGGTGCCATAGTTCGGTTTGTCGGATAGTATCACAAGTCATTGCTCCCAGCGGACTTCCTCCAACCCGGTAGAGTGTACCAACTCTAAAACCAATCGAGATAGCTTCCTTGAAGCTCTCCTTCCACATGAGCACCTTTCCATCAGAGAATGTTACATTAAACCCTTTGTCTTCCATGGCTGATACAGACACAAGGTTCTTCTTCAATTTTGGTACATAGAGTACATCTTGCAAATGTAGGACTTGTCCTTGAGACAAGTGGAGGGTCACAATCCCTGTCCCTTTCACGGGATATGTGGCATTATCTCCAAGGATAATTTCCAGATTAGTATCCTTCTCAACCATGTCAGAGAGTGCTTCCTTGAACCCAGTGATGTGTCTCGAGGCACCACTATCTATCAGCCAGACATCCATAGTGTCGGGCGGGGATGCAGCAGAGAGGGCAGATACAAGAATGTATTCATTTCTTTTATCAACAACATTAGACTCCTCATACCTGGTATTTCTAGACTTTTTAGAAGGTTGATTGTTTCCACCAAAGTGAGCCTTCCTCTTTCCTTTGGATTTGTCATTTCTTCGATTCCCATTCCTTCGGTTGTTGTTGTTATCATCACTATCGGAAGAATCCTTCTTGAAGGGGCATTCTCTAGCATAGTGACCAGGCCTATGGCAGGTGAAACATTTACCCTTCTTCTCTTGAGTCCTCGTTCTTCCTTTGTCCTTAGAACCACCAGAGTTCTTCTTTCGGGAATGAGCACCATAGGCAGCATTTCTGTCATTATCGAATTCCTTCATCCTTGTTTCTTCTTGCATACATCTAGACAGAAGTTCATCAAAGTTAGGAATGGTATTATTGTTGAGAATGGTAGTTGTGAATACTTGCCATTCATATGGGAGTCCTCCAAGTGCGGTGAGAACCATCTCACGATCAGCTATTGTCTCCCCAATAGCTAGCAGATTGTTCCTTGTTTCGGTCAATTTCATAAAGAAAGTTTGAATAGACTCATCCCGGCCCTTCTTCATATTCTTCAACTTGTTCTTGAGGAATAGCACTTGGTTCACATTGTTTACCTTGAACATGAGGATCAATTTGTCATACATCTCCTTAGATGTGCCTAGTTCAGATATATAGGCAACCAGACTCTTATGTATGGATTCCCTGATCAACAGCTTTGCTCTGATTTCTCCCTTCTTATACTTGTTTCTAACAGCAGCGGTAGCATTGGATGGAGGTTCTTGAATCTTACCCGCCACATGATCCAAGAGATCATGATCTTCCAATTTGAGATCTAATATCATCTTCCAGGCATGGAAGTCATCCCTTCCAGTCAGCTTGTCATTCTCCTTGAATTCAAGACTAGTGGAACCCATTTCTTCCGGTGGTGATTGCTAACGATAGAGTTTGTCTTCACCTCAGCTCTGATACCATGTAAATTTTAGTAGATGTTCTATGCTTGGAGCAACTTTACTTTTATCACAGCAATCATACAAATAGTTAAGTAAAATTCAGATAGAACATATAAGTGGATCTTCTAGAAGACAAATCAGAAACAGGAAAAATGTGGTGGTGCGTTACGGCGGTCAACAGGATGCTTCAACCAGCAAAGTCTCCTTGGTCAGCCAACCCAGAATGTGTCACAACAGTCCTCCAATCAGCAAACGAGTCAACCCAAGTCAACTCCAAAAAAGTCAACGCAGGGCAGCAAGCTAAAAGTCAACGCAGCAGCAGATTGGTCAACCCTTTGACCTCGATTTCTGTGCCAAACAGTACGGCCTTCCAAAATCGAACTTCTCACCAAATTTCAGCCCAATTGGACCATGTGTTGACCAAAGTCAACGCTAGTCAAACCTTCTGCAAAACCCTAGCTGCAGCAACTCGTCCTTCAGTTCAGCCGTACAGAAATTCGTCCTTCTTCTTCACACGTGTGGGCTGGAAATGTCTTCTAAGGAGCTCGTACTACATCAGATGAAAGAAGAAGATGTGTGTTGTGTTGTGATGAAATGCTCTCCAACTTTCCCTGTATTTATATCCATCATTGGGGTGTGTGACACATCTGCTGGGGGTGTGAAACCTTAAGGTCGACCTGCACATATAATTTATTATGAATAATAAATTCAAAATAAATGTTCTGCTCATCGGATTAAGACATATTATATATGGATTTTACACCTCTCCGAAAGAGGAATCCAACAAAAATATTAGCCTCTTAATCTTAGCATCATAACATGGAGTTTGGACCTAGTTGTCCAAATTTAACACTCATCTTGTGGAAGCATGTCATATCTAAGGTTTTCATGAGCAACATCATATCTTGGCAGCCTTCGACTGGGGCAATGTAGAGTTGGAACCCTCTTTCTGTGATAACGAGCGTCTTTCTGTGATAACGAGCAAAGTATTTTAGGTAGTTTTTAAGGCAGAAGGGGGTATTTCCTGAAGGGCGGTGAAGGACTGTCAGTGTGTTGTAGGTAGCATAGCTCTGCATTATTGAAGCAGCAAGGAGTAAGATTGCAGTTGCAAGATGATTGATGAACTTGTAAATCACTTATTTGTGTGGGATAAGTTCTCATTTGCAGTGTGCTAGTGGAATTAACAGTTGTTAAAGTTCTTGCGTACGCCCCTTGAACATTCAATAAATACATCATTTACTCTCTACAAATTGATGAGTATTGTGCTATTGTTATGAAATACAAGTCAGTTATGTTTTATTGGAAACCCTAGCTCAAAAAGGATTGCACCCTAGGGGTAAGATTTTCCTGGGGACATTACACTCAAATGCTTCACTACTACAAAATTGCTTTTTCCATCAATCCTGTTGCAATAACGAACTATAGCTTCTCAAATGTGGTGTTCATTGATTCTGAAGTGACATTCAAGGTTTCAACAAAAATCTCAAAAGAAGGCAAGCTCATCAAAATAATCATGACAAATTCTTCCTCATCTTCATAATTTCAGTGAATAAGGTTTAACAGGCATGTTTTAATGGTACAAGTTGGAACCATAATGGGTAAACTTTTGAGAAAAACTAAGTAAATAAGTATGCCTATCAAGGATGTCAAACACTTTATTGAATTGCCTTAGCTCCATCTTATTGTTGATGGAAACTAGTAGTTATGTCTAAATGACAATGATTACAGAGGGGTATGGTTTAAATTTAGTTCAAACTTAGATTCAATAAACTTATCATGCAGTACCATCATAAGCACATCGAAGGCATTAAAGGTTTCAGTTTTACTTTGATTTAACCTAAGATTTCAGAAAAGATCGAACATATAATTTTAAAAATTTCAGTTGAAGATCAAGCATGAGGGATTTTCCCTCTATACAACATTACAATGGGGGAGATTTGGCTCCACTACATCATGAGGACTTCACAGAGTACTTTTACTCTAGACAAATTATAACTATTTCTTCCAAAACCCATTTAGTGTTAAAGAAGTTGGATATCTCTTCATAAATAGTACCTTCATTAGAAGCCTCTAATTTTCCTGAAGGCTTATATTTTCTTTACAATTGATTATATAAAGTTTTATGATAAGCATGACCATGTCTTGTGTCTAATTAAGAGTTGTTGAATTAGGGGTGGTAGGAAGGGGAAGGGTTTTATTTAATCCTGATGAAACACTAGTAACTCGATACTCATGGGGATTGGGTCTAATGACTAACAATCAGGCAGAGTTGTATGTTCTATTGCTAAGAATAATATTGTCTACAGATATGAATCTTCCAAATATCATGATCCTTGGAGACTCTCATTTTGATCCAACATTTTCAAAACACTCCTTGCCAAAAGAAAACCATCTCAAGCTTTTGCTTCAAAAAATGTCAAGAATCTTGGACAACTACAGCAAAAATCCTACTACCATGTGCTAAGGCACCAAAACACAGAGCCGGACAGCCAAGCAAATCAAGCTTGTCTACTCCAAGCTGAGCAAACTAATATTAATGGAATTCTAGGGTGCAGAGGCATCCCTTGACACCTCCGCCCCCTTCTTTCTCCCTAATCATTCTTTCATGATCTACCTTGGGGAGGCATTCCTTGACACCCCCCACCCTTCTTTCTCCCTAATCATTCTTTCATGATCTACCTCTCATACTTGAAGGTTGTAATAATTTTTGGATTTGTGATTAGATGAGATGAGCACATCCAAAAGGACGTCATGGTAACCCCTAATGAAGAGTCACATGCAGCTAAGGTAATGTTCATCCTCCCATATGCAGGCAATACAAAGATCTGGCGGCGACCATCACTCAGCAAGGACCTCCCACCACATCTGGTAACGGTTTCAATTGCTAACAAAATTATGAAGATTAATGGTATAATTAATGAAGCATGGGAGTTGCCTCCTCTGCTGCTTAAATCTATGGCTCCCAGGCATCCCAGCATTCACGGTTTTCCTCCTTCGAGACATTTCCTGTCCCAATTTCATTGGTGGGATATAACTTATGTGTTGCTGAACAAAAGCTTTGTGTTGGTCACCTCATCTCTTGCGAGAAGCTCATTGTACTGGATTTGGAGCGATAGTTATCATCCTGGTGGAAATATAGGCAGAACATTTGACTTCTAGATTTTTGGAATTCTTCAGTTGGATGCAGCCTGTCACAGCTAGGCCTCCAGACTTCTCTGCCCATTTGTGTAAAAAAAAACACTAGTTGTTGAATTATAAGTTATGTGATAAAATATCATATTTTCAAATAGTATTGCTTTGATTGTCAAAACCATAACACTACTAGTTCCAGATTCATTACATACATTTAATAACCATTAGATTATATATGATAATTGTCACGTATTTTACACAATGTCATTAAATAAATACCAACAATATCGAGAGGGGAATTCCTTTGAGGACTACAGGCCGATAGCATGTAGTAATTCGATCTACAAGTTGGTTGATATCAAAGGCCATTGCTAGGTGCATCTAATCAGTACTCGATACTTTCATTTTTTAGCACCAATTTGGTTTCCTTCATAATAGGAACATCCATGATGCAATGGGTTTGGCTCAGAAGATTTTCCATTCGGTTAAAACAACAAAGTTGAAAGCTGCTATTTTAAAGTTGGACCTCTCCAAAGCATATGATAGGGTGAATTGGACCTTCCTGCAGCTAGTCCTCATTGAATTGGGGTTTACGTTGCAGATGGCTAATTGGATCATGGGTTGCCTGCAATCATCCTCCTTTGTTGTTTTGATTAATGGAGTCCCGCCGGATTTCTTCAATGTTACTCATGGGCTCCTACAAGGATGCCCCCTACCCCCTCTTTTATTTCTTATTGTTGCATATACTTTCAGCAGGCTAATTAATGAATACAGATACAGGAATATGCGGTGGAGATTTCACACCTTTTTGTTGACAATATGCTAGTTTGTAATTGAGGGGATAGCAGATACTTTAATTCTCTCAAATGTTCCATTGACGTGTTTTACAGATCCACGGGAATGGTAATAATTGATAAATTTACAAAAGTCATGCATCATTTATAATAACCTCTCAGCTGATAATACGGCACAACTGAGGAATTTGTTTCCATTCCCTGATAAAGACTTGGACACAGGGTTGAAATATCTTGGTTTTTTTATCAAGCCAAATAAATATCGAAAAACTAGTTGGGTGTGGATGGTGAATAAGGTGGAAAAATGTATTACTTTCTGGGCAAACAGGTTTCTATCTCGAGGAGGGCGGCTGGTGTTGATCAAATCAGTCCCAAAGAGCATTCCTATGTATTGGAATTCTATAGTACTGGTTCCGAAAGGCATCCTTTCGATGGTAATAAAAGTCAGTTTTCATTTTCTATGGTCAAGAGATATAAGTAAACATGGAATGGCTCTGATAATATGGTCCCAGCTTGTTGCCTCAAAAGATCTTAGGGGTTGTGGATTAAAGAATATTCACCTATTTGCTAAGGCACTAGCCGGATAGAATTTATGTCGTTTGTCCATTGAAAACTCACTTTAGTTTAGGGTTTTACAGGCCAATTATTTTCCAGGCAATTCCATAGTGGACTGGTTCAGGTGTCCTAACAAATCAACCTGGAGGGCAAATGTATCAAATGCATTGGTCAAGGCTGCTCCTTTGGTGGAGAAATGGTTGGCGTGGCACGTTGGGGATGGGCGTATGATCAAAATCAGGAAGGTTCCATGGTATGGTGCTGGAGACAGTTTCTTTCGGTTCACCCCCCCCCCCACTACAGAAGGCTTTGAGGTGGTTGCATGTCAATGTTTTGGCAGAGGCAAGATCCCAGGATCCTCAAACTAGGGGAACAACCGGTTGGAAATATGCAGCACTTATAGGATTAGTTGGGCCATTAGCAATATAATGGAATGGGTGTGTTAACTTGCCGGTTGAAACTATTTTTATATAAGGAATCAGATTCCTAATAGAATCTGCTGGTCAAAAAATCCACAGTCAGGAGAGTTTACTGCAAAGCTTGGGTATCAACCATGGTTTGAGGAATCCCACAACAGCCCAGTAAGATAGTGGTGGAAGATCATTTGGGGCATCTCGGCACCATTAAAATCAAAACTTGCAGCTTGGTTGGCTTTGAACGAAAAAATTGCTTACTTGGAACAACCTGGTTAGACAAGGGTGGACCGGGCCAAATCGCTGTGTGCTGTGTAAGCAACAGGAAGAATCCCACGTGCATTTATTTATGGGATCCAAGTATTCAACAAAGGTTTGTGAGATCATGTGGGATTCTTACAAACCGAAGATGCAGTGGTTGGGCAGAGCACTGTGTGATGACTTTCATGCTTGGTGGTCTGATAAGTCGATGCTCCCTTTTGATGGTTTGCCCTGTTTCTTCATCTCTTCTATGGAGGGCTAGGAATCTCTCTACTTTTCAAAACTCTTTCATACCTCCTGAGATCTGTGCTGCCAGGGTGGTTGCTTTGGTTGGGGAATGTAAATCTGATCCAAAGCCATTTAAGCACAGAATTCAGATCATGCCTGACATAGACTATGACACTCCCTGAAGGTATTTTGACGGAGCTAGTCAGGGACATCCCCCTCATTGTGGCGTGGGGGTGATGCTATATTTTAGTCACTCACACTTCATATATCGGCAATATGCATTGGGCAGAGGATCAAGCAGTAAAGTAGAATTTGCAGCTTTACGGGTCCTGTTGGCATTGGCAAGGAAGAAAGGGTTATCTAGGCTACAGGATTTTGGGGATTCAAAAGTGGTAATTGATTGGGCTAACCACAGGGCAGAAATCTCCAACATCGGATTCAACTACCTTCTTCTCAACATCTGATCTGCTGAGACCTCTTTTGAACAGATTTCTTACTGTCGTATCCTCCGTGAGTTCAATATGGAAGCAGACAGCCTCTCTAATGAGGCCCTCACCCTCCCAGTTGGATCTATACGGATGTATAAATTTGATGATGGGGATAAGATAGTCCATGGACACCAATCTCTTTTTCAGCAGTCTTCCATATCATCTGGTTTTTTTTCTTTTTGATATTTTCTAGCAGGCGGTAATAATGTGGTACAGCAACAGGAGGTAAAATCGTGGGTACTTACTACTGAGGAACATACAGGAGCAGTTTTGTACAAATGTTTACAGAGCGATAGTTTTTTATTGGATTACCAGTCTACAGAAAATGGACAGCTTATGTATATAATATACATTATTTTCCTTTATATGCAGATTTGTTTCTTTGAAAACAATTTTGAGACTTGCCATAACCTTCACAACATATCTAACCACTTACTTTTCTCTGTGGTCATTTCTGTTAGTTACTTATGATTAATAAATATTAAATAACTCTTACAATAATTCAGTCTACAGTTGGATTTGCCAATTATTGTTTTCTGACCTGAAGGCACAAAACAAATAGGCACAATCTGACCTGAAGGCCTTTAATTTATCCTTTAGGTAGACTTGCAGCCAATTGTACATTGTTTGTTGTATAATGAATTTTTTTCTTTGACAAGATAGACAGCATCTTCCCAAAAGATTAAAATTAAAAAATAATGAAATCATACAGTAACATTCACCCTTTGATTCTAAATTTATAGAGCTTGGCATATTTTCCAAGTGTTGAAATTGTTTGACTTCATTAAAGATTTCCTTGATTGCAGACATCTCTTCAAATTAATTTTGAGTTGAAAATGAAGTCATCCTTTGAGGAGATGACTTCACAAAGACTCTTTTAGGCAATTTGTCTTGCGCTTAAGAATACATTTACTTGGACACCATTCTTATATTCTGTCTATTTTATTGGGGGTATTGTTCACATGCTTTACAAAGAGATCGCAGCCTAATTAATTGATTTAATTATGCTATCGTTGTTGATTTTGTAGTTTTAAAAGGTCTTATGCATAGGCTTGTGTCTAGCATGCAGGAGAGGAATTCCTCTTTAGATGGTTGTTTGAGACGAGCAACTAATATGATCTCCTATGTACATTGATTAATTATTTAATTAATGTTGACTTTGGGCTAATATTTATCTAAGGGTAAATATTAAATTATTTAAGTGACTTAGATCTAATCTCCACTGTTGATCTAAGAGGGTTAGGAATCAAGATTTAATCTTAACCCTCTATCACTTTGGAGACTAGAGATTTGGCATATGGAGAAATTATAAAGAGAGCCTACGGAAAAGGATGAAGACACATTTGACGTTGAGAGTCCAGGACTGAAGAGAAGGGAAAAGATTGCAGCAAGGAAATTTCAGGAAGATTGTTTTGGGCAGAATTTTTTGCTATTGTGTGATTGATTTTTCATATTTTATTTCCGCAGGAAATAAATTTCTGAATTCAAATTTTATTGAGAAAATTATTTTTGGGTATAAAATAATTGTTGAGGTATAGATAAATCAGATCTGGTATTTAAGATTTAAGAATCCTACCGTTGGATCATACAATTCAATAGTAAAACTTTTTTGCGATCAAATGACCAGTCACAGTCACTGATCTATTGAAGACTTGTAACGTACATTTTCCAATGTAAAGAAACTTTCAGGGCACAGTTTCCTTTTTTAACTGCTGATTCATAATGTCAAGTTGTATATGCTAGCACCAACAAATGGAAAAGATGAAGAGTTTAACTTGAAATATAAATCAAACAGCAAAAATTCATCATGACATCATCTATTTTGAGTAATGATGGAAGAATTAGCCATCGAGAAAAATTTAAAACACATCCTGTGATCTGAAAAAACACGAATGAAAATTCATTTTAGATGAAGTATTGGGCCTCAGTTTATCCTACATTTTTCTATGAAACATCTATCATGTTTCTATAATATGACTTTATAGCGTTTGAACAGCTGCCAGTGCTTCCTCAAAAGAACAAAACAAAGATTCATCTAGTGACCCACCAGAAAAGCATGACCATTTTGACATTCGGAGACTTATTTACTGTCACAGATGATGATATTTAAATTGTTAATATGTCATGCTGGCCAAAGTACTTAAAAGTTAATTTCTGCACATCACTTTCAGATTAAAAACTACAAATAATATGGGTGCAACTTACAAGTTTACAACAGCAAACCATAGTTGTTATGTCTTATGGCATATAGCAGTGTTTGGACCAATTCAGTTCTTATTATACCCTAGTCATAAACCTAAATATTTGCAGCACTTTAAGCCTCGACCAACCACATTTCCACATAATATCACATGTAATATAGAAAGTTTAAACACTTGTCCTAAAACTCAAATTAGTAGTGATAACTTACAACCAACCTCTACAAAATTCGTGAATTTAGGGTCTCTGTTAACGACCAGCCGATGCACCTGCACAACACATGCCCATTACATATGTGATTAGCCACAATTTATAAATATTTCTTACAAATACAAAGTCATAAAGCAGATCTGGGTTAGCTAGATATGGCCAAATGCTAACAAACTGAGATCTTAGCCTCTGATATTCAAATTCAAGCCTCCGGTGCATGACATCTACCTTGTTCATAGTATTTTAGTTCACATCAAACTGCGCATGATGGAATTGTAAATAGCGGCGGCGTTTAAAATGGAAAAAAAAATGCAAACGGAGCGTTGGTTCACTGGTGAGTTTGACGGAGTGTTGAACCATCCACCGAGGCTTCAATTTTAATGCAGTCTGCCCCTATGTTACCCGAAACAGAAAATGGGAAATGGGAACTCAACAAGAAGGCAAGAAGGTTCCTAGAGATAAGAAAAGTAAACCTACCCTGTTCCCAGCCTATATGATGCGAATAAAATTGATTATTAACGTGCCGAAGGAGTATCAAGACGAGAATGAGAGCAAGAAGGTAACTGGGCAAAAAAGGGGCCACCTGGTCAGGTTTCTGGTAACACAGGTTTTACATCAGTTTCCGAACGGTGAGGCTAGGTGTATGTCCCTGGCAATTTTGGTGGAATTGCTACCCATCAGACCTGAAACTTAAACCGAAGAGCGTCCGCTCTTTGCGGTGCAGCCCCTCTGGGGATGTTTCTCTAAGCGTTTCTTAAAAGACCGAATTAGAAAGAACAAAAAAAGAGATGGAACAGTAGTGGCGCTGGCCTTCACTACAAAATAGTTGAATCCCAACCCTGTGGTCATTGTACACAAACCTGGTAACTCCTAATATGCCAATAGTTTGGCCCGAAAACAATTCAACGAGGCCCCGGCAGCCTAAATCACTTCGAAAACTGCACGGGTGGCCAAACTTCATTCGGGTTAGATGCCAAATCCGAGGATTATTTTTTCCAGCAAACTCATCCAGCCTGATCCCCTGTTCACGTTTTTTTTTGGGACGAACCACGGCGATAATAGAACCCTGGTGTACTGCATATCGTTCCATCCATTCTAATCTTTGTCATGCAAATCAGAAGCCACAATCTGCCCTATATGCTTGAAAATCAAAAGGGTACATGCGTGCCCTAAAATTCAACAGCCCGCTTCATTCAGGCAAGAGGAACACGCACCTCACTTACAAACAAAAGATGACTCTAATTCAACCTTCTGTACTAGTAACGAAAAACAGGCTGGGATCTTACATACCTCGTATTCGAGTTTATGTTTCTCCGATTCCTCGAGTGGAATGTAGTATTTGGCAAGGCGGGTCTTTCCTTGCCTGTTCTGAAGCAATATAAATCGGATCTGCAAATATACCAATAACGCTCGTTACTACCTACTGATTTTTCAAAATTCAAACCAATAACCTCCACTGTCGATCGAACCCACGTACCATGGTGCCTTAGAACAAATGGATCCGGTTGCAGGGACAAGAAGTCGCAACACGGGCTTCTCTCCTTGCCTTCGAACGACAGGATCTCCAGAGCCCCGGTGCTGTACAAACGAGAAATGTTTTAAGATGTCAGCAGCGAGGTACTGTAATAAGGCCTCACACCGACGAGAACGCTTGAATCGAATACATCCATCTTGACCCGAGTGTATTTACCGGTGAAGGAGATCAATGGTAAGAATTGTTTTTTTAATCATTTTTATTGCTTCATTGTCATTAGCTCAGTCTTGGATGGAAAAATAATTTTTTATATTTTTATTTTATAAAGTTGATGGTTTTTTATTATTTATTTTATTTTTTAAATAAAATAATATTTCAAAATGAAGTTGTCAGATGGAGTTGTTTTTAGTGCAATGGAGTCGTCTTTAGTGTGATTTTTTGGAGTTTCAAGTGCCGGAATCCGGTGAAAAAAATTGAGGTAAAATCTTGATTTTTGTTATTTAAACTGGTTTTTTGACTTTATATATGGATTTAGCACCCTAAAAAACCCCTAGGGCACTTCGATTGTGCAAGGTTACCCATCAAACTTCTATTTTCAATTAATTTCGGCTGGAATTAGACCAGAAAAATCCACAATAAAAGCCTTCAAAAAGTCACACTAAAGACTACTCGTTTCAAAATTTATAAAATTTAATATATTTTTAATTTTTTTGGTGGATAAATTGACCATTTTTGTCTTATTTTTACGTCGTAAGGCGTTCTTCTTTGAAAACAACTCCCCTGTCTGCCATTGTGTACTGTTATTGATTGTCATGTGCATTGTTAGACGATTGAAGAATGCTCTGCCATAGATAAAATACAGTTAAAAAAATAAAACATTAAAATGCAACATTATTATTAAAACAAAAATGAATGAGTCGTCCTCCTCCCCGGGCTAATAGTCGCCTTTGTTGTAAGAGGAGGGGCAGCTGGAACAATCGTAAATCCTTTCTTGCAAGTGGAGGGGCAATTGTAACAACCATAAATCAGTAGCAGGCTCTAGTAGTTATTAGTTAGGTCTCAGTAGTTTTGAGATGTTGTTTAAAATATGTTTGTTTCTTGGTTTCATCTATTTGTTATGTTGTTGTTTATGTTTCTATATTCCACTAAAGGTAGAGTTCTTTGTTCGTTCTATCGATATGTTGCTTGTTTGTTCCACTAAAGGCAGAGAGGCTAAAGGCTACATCTGAGGGCTACCAGCGAAGTCAAAGAAGTCAAACAGGAAGGTTGAAGGTTGTGTCTGTTTTGTTCGCTGCCAGTGAAGTCAAAGAGGAAGGTTGAAGACTACGTCTCTGTTCGATAAGTGCTTCTTATTCTCCCTTTACTTCCAAATGTGCACTTGACTCTTTTTCCCCATAGAAACTCACTGCCAAATATTGTGAACGTTCGTGTGACATATCTTCCTTATAGCTTGACCCTTCAAAATCTTGCCTAATATCTGCTTTCAAGACCATTGACTCTTACCTTGAACTCTGATCTTCCTACTCACTGACCATTCCATCAACCACTGATGCCTTCCTTCCCTATTCTAAAAGAAGGGAAATGAAAACTCGCTAGCTCATTACTCCTTTCTAGAGACCGTACTCCCTCTGGAACTGTGTGTTCAAACTTATAGTTGCTTGTAAAGATATGCCGTGAACTGCTCGTTTAGATTCAAAGTAAGTTGCTTCTTAATACTTTATGTCGCCTTTTCATTCATATGTGATTAAAGTAAGAATCATGGGCATACGTAAGAAGGACTTCCTACCAAATTCTGTATTGTCAATCCCTCGAATTGCATCCTATGCATCACGCTCATCTTCCATGTAGATGAAATCATAACCTATAGAAACAACAAAGAGTCAATGAAGAAACAAAAAATTTAATTGCGATCACATTTGCAGTGTTTGCGGACATAGGAGATTTCATATACAAGGTAAGACGGGGGAAAACAATACAACACCTGTTAATTATTGTTGTAAATGACTTGCTGCATTAGGGGACATCACGCAAAAACCTTACATGTTGTACTAAATGGTATCAGGTAAGTCTAATCCATAAGTGGTTGTAGGGGACAACAATCGGATAAGTGCCTTCACTAGTTATGCTCCATTCTGATTGCAGTATACCCGATACCACAAATAAAGATAGTATACTTGATGCCTTCGCTATTCTCAAACACTGCAATAGAGCATAATCTTTTGCTTGATTGTTGGGCGAGATACCACATCCCCATGATAAGGTGTTTCGTATTGTTCCTTTGGCATCTAATATGACCCCTCTCCATGCATGCTAACCCACATTCACGAATTACTCCAACAAAGAAAACCTGAATATTGTCCAAATTCCTGTTAGTAAATCATATAACTGATAGTATACTTGATTGGTTGTGGTATACATAATACCACAATTGAAGATAGTATACATGATGCCTTCGTTATTCGGAAGCCCTACAATAGAGCATAATCTTCTGCTTCATTGTTGGGCGAGATACCAATCTGTATTACCAAAACATAAAATGCTAATCATAAATACCGTCAGTGAGATGAGTCCAGTGACAAGCCATGTTTTTATTGCCAATCCTAAGTAACTGCCATAAAATCGTAGCATGTTAAGGGAAGGTGGATTTAGTCCTTTTTTCAAGTGACCAATTTGCAAGAAACAAAATAGTATGTGTGAGTCACCAAATTCCATAGTCCAATGATCATAAAGATAAAATGTGCACACAAAAGATGAAATATGTTGGTGGGGTGGGGCAATGAATTGATTGAGATGAATTAATGTATTACCAAAATAGAAGGTGCTAATCATAAATACACAAATTCAGAGTTTAACAATGTTATTAACAAATGTTAGAAGAAAACTACACCTACAATATAAATCCTCTGATAGGAATTAACTTGGAGACAAAAAAATTTAAGACACCATTTCTTGAGGGGAACCCTTATTTTGAAACCCATAAACTCTGTTTCAAACCTATCGAATCTATTCTACAAACTACGTGATGAGAAGCTCACTATGGAAACACCAAATCAATACCTTGCTCACCCAGCCCCTATTTATTTTTGTCTTCTTTGTGCTCTGCCTCTGATCTCCTAACTCATATCTAATACAGGTGCTTATTAGTCATTGTGTGGAAACACCAGATCAATACCTTGTTGACCCAGACCCCTGTTTCTTTTTGTCTTCTTTATGCTCTGCCTCTGATCTCCTAACTCATATCTAATACATGTGCTTATTAGTCATAGTGATTACATATTCAATAAAGTAGAGATGGTGATAGACATCTTGCTTTACACTAAGATCAATGCCATATATAACTATAAGTAATACAAGTTGTATTGTACTAAGTAACACAGATTAGTGGTACAAGCATGATGAAACCTATGACCCCTAGTGATTAGCTTATATGTATTCCTATCACCCTTGTTATGAGAAGTAAGTATACGAGGGGTGTGTGCCTACCTGACCTCGTTCAATACCTTACTAACCGGGACCCCTATTTCTACTAGCAAAACCTGAATACTGTCTAGATTCCTGTTAGTAAATCATATAGTTGATACCTGATTTCTATTAGTATATCATATAATTGATAGTATACTTTATTCTTGTTAGTAAATCATATAACTGATAGTATACTTGATTGGTTGTGGTATACTTGATACCACAATTAAAGATATTATACCGGATGCCTTCGCTATTCTCAAGCCCTGCAATAGAGCATAATCTTCTGCTTGTTTGTTTGGCGAGATACCAAGTCCCCATGATAAGGTCTTTCCTATTATTCTTTTGGCATCTAATATGACCCTTCTCCGTGCATGTTAACCCACATTCACGAATTACTCCAACAAAGAAAACCAATTTTATGGTTTCTTTCCAAATAACCATGCTTGAAATATGCTTTGCCAAAATTAAAATGTATTCAATCTGTGGGTAGGGTGGGGCAATGAATTGATTGAGATGAATCTTTGTATTACCAAAACAGAAAGTGCTAATCATAAATACACACATTCAGATTTTAACAACGTTATTAACAAATGTTAGAAGAAAACTACACCTACATTATAGATCCTCTAATAGTAATTAACTTGGAGACGACAAATTTTAAGACACCATTTCTTGAGGGTAACCCTTATTTTGAAACCCATCCACTCTCTTTCAAACCTATCGAAACTATTCTACAACAATGTGATGAGAAGCTCACTGTGGAAGCACCAGCTAAATACCTTGCTCACCCAAACCCCTGTTTCTTTTTGTCTTCTTTATGCTCCTCCCCTCATATCCTAACTCATATCTAATACAGGTGCTTATTAGTCATAGTATGGAAACACCAGATCAATACCTTGCTCACCCATACCCCTATTTCTTTTTGTCTTCTTTATGCTATGCCTCTGATATCCTAACTCATATCTAATACAGGTGCTTATTAGTCATAGTGATTACATATTCAATAAAGTAGAGATAGTGATAGACCTCTTGTTTTACACTAAGCTCAGTGCCATATATAACTATAAGTAATACAAGTTGTATTGCACTAAGTAACACAGATTAGTCATAGTGGTACAAGCATGATGAAACCTATGACCCCTATTGATTAGCTTATATGTATTCCTATCACCCTTATTACGAGAAGTAAGCATATGAGGGGTGTGTGCCTACCTGACCTCATTCAATACCTTGCTGACCCAGGACCCCTATTTCTACCAGTAAAACCTAAATACTGTCTAGATTCATGTTAGTAAATCATATAACTGATACCTGATTTCTATTAGTATATCATATAACTGATAGTATACCTGATTCCTGTTAGTAAATCATATAACTAATAGTATACTTGATTGGTTGTGGTATACCTGATACCACAATTAAAGATAGTATATTAATGCCTTCCTTATTTTCGAGCCCTGCATTAGAGCATAATCTTCTGCTTGATTGTTGGGCGAGATACCAAGTCCCAATGATAAGGTCTTTCCTATTGTTCCTTTGGCATCTAATATGACCCCTCTTCGTGCATGCTAACCCACATTCATGAATTACTCCAACAAAGAAAACCAAGTTTAAGGTTTCTTTCCAAATAAGCATGCTTGAAATATGCTTTTCCAAAATTAAAATGTATTCACTTGGAAGCTTGCCCGCAACCCACAAATCTATAGGGATGATAAATCATAAGAATACGGAGCCACCCTTGCCTTTTATGTGTGAATGCTCAGTATGCATTTGATCACATCTTCTGCAACTATCATTGGACATGTAGCATTTGGAGTTTCTCTCTAAATTGGTTTGGTTAGGACCCTTTGGGTACCGAGTTTCAATGATGGCTTGCAAACATCAAGCGGCTTTCTATGTTTCCAAGCTTGGGAGAAATCAAAGAGATGGTTCAATACTGCTCTAGTCAGACACTTGTTCCTACTGACGTTTAAGGATTTAATTTTTATAGTCTAGAAATAAGGTATACATCCTATTTTCAATCCCTAATGTAAAAAATAGTGGCAGGGAAAGATCAAATTTATGAGAAAGTAGCTAGAGATATTAAATATGGAGAACACACCCGCATGTTTAGATCCTATAATAGGAATTAACTTAGCAAATGTTATCCCGAATTCTATACCTTCCTGTTACATAATTATCACAACTATTCTCATTAGGATTATTCGGTAAGGATGGAATTGATTGAGATGAATCTCTGTATTACCAAAACATGGTGTGTTAATCATAAATACCGTCAGTGAGATAAGTCCGCTGACAAGCCCTGTTTTTATTGCCGATCCTAAGTAACTGCCATTAAATCGCAACATGTTAAGGGAAGGTGGATTTAGCCCTTTTTTCAAGTGACCAATCTGCAAGAAACAAAATAGTATGTGTGAGTCACCAAAGTCCAGAGACCAAAGTGATCATAAAGATAAAATGTGCACACAGAAGATGAAATATGTAGGTGGGGTGGGGCAATGAATTGATTGAGATGAATCTCTGTATTACCAAAACAGAAAGTGATAATCATAAATACAAGAAATTAAGAGTTTAACAATGTTATTAACAAATGTTAGAAGAAAACTACACCTTCTACAACTATCACATCTTCTACAACTATCGTTGGACATGCAACATTTGGAGTTTCTCTCTAAATTGGTTTTGTTAGGACCCTTTGGCTACTGAGTTGCAACGATGGCTTGCAAACATCAAGTGGCTTTCTATGTTTCCAAGCTTGGGAGAAATCAAAGAGATGGTTCAATACTGCTCTAGTCAGACACTTGTTCCTACTGACGGTTAAGGATTTAATTTATATAGTCTATAAATAAGGTATACAACCTATTTTCAATCCCTAATGTCAAAAATAGTGTTGGGGAAAGATCAAATTTATGAGAAAGTAGCTAGAGTTATTAAATATGGAGAAAACACCCACCTGTTTAGATCCCGTAATAGGAATTAACTTAGCAAATGTTCATAGTGATTACATATTCAATAAAGTAGAGATAGTGATAGACCTCCTGCTTTACACTAAGCTCAGTGCCATATATAACTATAGCCAGACTGTAGATCCATATGGCGACAAGTAAGCTCAGTAGTTTCCACATACCCTATTGGGATATACCGGAAAATTTCATAATGTGCCCACTAGTTCTACCAGCTCTAGGATGAAGAAACAAGCCAACAATTACAATACAGGGTCTATGAATTCTAAAACCAAACTCCCGCTTAGAACAATGAGCTATAAGTAAGTAATGCATGTCAATTCGGATGGAAACTACATTCACGTAATTGACCAAGTAGCTCACATCACTAATTTGATGAAGCAGAAAAACAAATAGAAATTTATGAACTCATCCCCCGACCTGTCTGTTTACGTCGAAGAATTACAGTTCCCGAAAGGTGTTGCAATTCCCATTCTGAATAATAAAAATAACCCATTTAGCACTTTTGTAGATCATCATATTCCCCCATCCTTGGCCCAGACAGCTCAGTTGTTTTTGTATGGGATCCTCAATGCTACCCCTTATTCTTTGTCTACAACCAACACTTCAATAAAAGTTGTTGAACTGCCCTATGAATGAATTACTTACTCCCAGAACCTTTAGCGGAGGTTGTGGGTGGGGTGGGGCAATGACTGTGAAGAGAGCCACTTATCATCATGGAGATCAGATAATAATGCATTCTTACAATGTTAATGCCATGTTTATCAGCCTTAGTGGCGAAGACAAATACAATAGCTATAATCATTGATGTGAACGAAGTAGCAACATAAATTCGGAATAGCTTCTTGGCTTCTTTCATGACTACCTTAGTTCCCATCACAACTGTCTGCCATGTCCACTATACATATAAAAATAAATTTTGTTCGACAGAGTCAATAAAATGTATGTAAATTGAAGGCAAATTTAAACCCAACAAAATTATCAGGCTACTGTCAGGGGATTATGTTTTGTAATACATATATTTTCAGGGGATTATGTTTTGTAATACATTGATGTGAATTTTGTAGATGATGATAGTGGAAATTTGGGAAAGAAAGTGGTTGTTTTGGGATATTTTAACATTGTCCATAAATCAATTTGCATGTATTGACATATAGAATGATTGGGGCATACAAGATCCGAGGTATCAAATTGTTTTTCTTATTCTTAGGATGCCAAAAAAAAAAAAAAAAAAAATTGATCAAATTAATGTAATTACTAAAAGGATGTTCATGAGTTGCATTATAGGGAAAAATCAACAATCTCATCATTGTAAATCTTCTCTTGTATTTAGGTACATAAGTGTGTGTATATTGAAATTGAAAAAAAAGAAATAGGTAGATTAATAACTATATATTGAAATTGAATGAGAATGTTTTTATTTGAGATGTTCATGAGTTATATTGAAGTTTAGTTCTCTATTCAATGGCATGAATGAAATAGTTTTTATTTGAGATCTTCATGAGTTGCATTATAGGGAAAAAACAAGAATCTCATCATTGTAAATTTTCTCTTCTATTTAGGTACATAAGATTCTATATTGAAATATTAAGAGTGATTAGAAAGATCGCAATGGTGCCACGGTTGCGAAATTCTAAAGATGGCGCTACCCTATTCTCGCCTGCTCTAGCGCGCATGGCCCCTCCGGAGACCATCCCGGAGGCGGCCCCTCAACCTGATTAAGCCCAAGCTTTCTCGACTTTGATCATTTCTTTAGATCCTCCTCGCCCTAAATCGATAATCTCGAAATTTGTCAAGAAACTTGAAGGTATTCAAGAAGTCTCTCTTCCTTCGACTATCCCGCATATGACTATTCTTTCTCTTGTTGGGAAGGGCCTCATTGGACATTTTACTCGTCTATGGCTCTCTCCGAAGACTATTCAAAAATGGGTCGAGCGCAACTAAGCGAACAAGACCAGTGGAAAAATCTCAATCAAATTTTGTGGCAGAGGCTATTTCACTTTCCATTTCGAAACAAAAGAGGACAAGGATTTGATATTCAGGAACAAACCTTACTTCAAGGATACCAGGGGGCTCTACCTCAACAAATGGACTTCGGACTTTGACCCTAAACTTGATGTGCCAAACGCTGTCCCAGTTTGGGTTCGACTTCCTCATCTCCTTTTACACTGTTGGGGTGATGATTTCGTTAGTGCTATCGGAAACCCAGTAGGAACATTCATTGAATGAAGTGAGCCAAAGGAAAACACGCAAGATTGTGCCAATATCTGCATTGAAGTGGATATGGGTAAAGGCCTTCTTGAAGCAATCAAGCTTAAAGTTGACAACTGGACCCACATACAAGAGCTAGACTACGAGCAAATCCCATTCAAATGCAAGGTATGTCATGAATACAGTCATTTTGCTAACAGATGCTCCAAAGTTATTGATATTGAAAACCTGGATCCAGAAACTCAATGGGAAACCATTAAAAAAAAGAAGACTGCTTCGAACCCAGAAGCGCCAGAAATCCTTCAGCGCAATATGTCCCTCCTCCCAAAGAATCCTCTTTCAACCCTTCTCCTTCCTCCCAGCAGCCCTTTGACCCTCCCCAACAACCCGTTGACACATCCCTCAACCCTCCCTCCATTCCATCCCTTGCCTCTTCCAATCCCTTTTCCTCCCTTGCCCTATCTGAAGAAGACCTCCTCGGCCCTCCAACCCCATTCATCCCTCATCATCTCAACTCTCTGTTGTGTAACCATCTCCAAAAATAGAAGAAAAGAGATATCAACGCCTTAGAAATAAGCCACTTCGAGGGGGCAACCTCCAATACATTACATAAATGAACAATTCTTGGATGATACAATTCACAAAACCTCCTTTCTATATATAGGAGTCCATGGGGCCATAATGTAATCCTCGTGGGCCACAATGTAATCCTAGCCGACCTAACAATAATAATTTAAGGGCACAATAATATCAAAATGGGGGTTACAAGGGTACAATAATAACAATAAGGGGTTTACACTAACAATAATAAGGGACTATACTAGTGATATAGGGACCTAACATGCCCCTCTCCTTCAAAAAAAGTGTTGTCCTCAACGCTTGAGTAGCTCTGGGTGCTTCTGTATAAAATTCTTATCCTCCCATGTAGAATCTTCAGTGGGTAAGTTCTTCCACTTGATGAGATACTCTGAAATTGATCGATTCCGTAGCTGTCGAGTTCTTGTTTCCATGACTGCTTCAGGTTCCAATATGATTTTCCCTTCCTCATCAAGTTCTGGAAATATTGTTTGAACTAGAAGATTTTCACCTATAACCTTCTTTAAGCATGAAACATGGAAAACTAGATGTACTCGCGAAGAAGCAAGAAGCTCCAATTTGTATGCCACAGTACCAATATTTTGCAACACCTTGTAAGGACCATAGTACTTTGGTGATAATTTATTATCATTCTTAGCTTGCTTGAGGGCCATTTGTTTGTATGGTTGTAGCCGTAAAAATACCCAATCTCCTACATCAAAACTTCTCTCACTGCGATGTTGATCTGCCTGTTGTTTCATTCAATTTTGTGCCAAAGTCAGGTTATCCTTTAAGAGTTAGAGAAATTCTTGCTGATTCTCGATGTGATCTTCCACTGCTTGAACCTTCGAAATTTCTCTTAAATATGATGTGATGGATGGTGGATGATATCCTTAAAGTGCCATAAATAGGGTCGTTTTTGCTGCAGTATGGAAGGAAGTGTTATACCACCATTCAGCGAGAGGTAACCACTTGACCCATTGTGTTTGTTTATCAGATACAAAACAACGAAGATATCCTTCCAAACATTTATTTACTATCTCAGCTTGACCATCAGATTGAGGATCATAAGATGAGCTATGAGCTAATTGAGTACCCAAACAAGAAAATAACTCCGTCCAAAAATTTCCAGTAAAAATGGGATCTTCGTCGCTCACAATAACCCTTGGGCTTCCATGTAGCTTTTGAATTCTGTCCATAAATGTAGTAGCAACTGTACTTGCTTTAAATGGATGAGATAATGCACAAAAGTGTGCATACTTGGTAAGTCTATCAACTACCACCATGATGACATTCTTTCCTTCGAACTTAGGTAAACCCGTGATAAAATCCATTGAAATCTCCTCCCAACGTTGACTTGGAATGGATAAAGGTTGTAGAAGTCCCGGGGTCTTGATTGTCTCCACTTTATTCTGCTGGAAAACCAAACATTCCGCCACAAACTTTTGAATATCAAATTTAAGGCCATCCCAAAAAAATTCTTTCTTCACCCTGTGGTAAGTTTTTAAAAATCCTGAGTGTCCTCCTAAAGGAGAAGTGTGCAATTCCAAAAGAATCTTTTGTTTTAGTTGGGAATTCTTACAAAGATATAAGCGATCTTTGTACCATAAGGAATCATTTTTCCAACTAAATGTATCAGATGTACTAGGATCTTGCTGCAACTTTTTAATGAGTGTCCATACATCTTTGTCCTTCTTCCATTCATCTCTTGCTTCGGTTATCCAATCTGGTTGGATAATAGAAATGGCACAAAGCAATGCTTCCACCTCTTCATTCTTTCTGGAGAGTGCATCTGCAACAACATTAAGCTTTCCTTTTTTGTAGATTATTTCAAAGTCATAACCCAACATCTTTGTGACCCATTTTTGCTGCTCTTCCGAAGATAGTCTTTGTTCCAAAAAGTGTTTAAGACTATCATGATCAGTTTTTACCTTGAAGTGTCTTCCCATTAGGTAAGTTCGCCATTTCTTTAGTGCATGCAGTATTGCTAACATTTCCTTCTCATAAATAGGTCTTTGTAAATACTTTCCTTTGATTGGACGACTTTCAAAAGCAATGGGTCTTCCTTCCTGCATTAAAACTGCACCAATTCCATTTCCTGAGGCATCACATTCCACAATAAAGGTTTTTGTGAAGTCCGGCGTAGCTAAGACCGGTGCTAGGCACATTGCCTCTTTAAGATGTTCAAAGGCCTTAGTTGCTTCAGGAGTCCATGAAAATGCATCTTCTTCAATAATGTTGTTAGAGGTGCTGCTATTCTCCCATAATTCTTAACAAACTTGCGATAATACCCTGTTAACCCGAGAAATCCTCGCAACTGCTTTATGGTTGTGGGAACTTTCCATTCCTTAATGGCTTTAATTTTGTTAGGGTCTACTTTAACACCTTCGTGAGATACAATATGACCCAGATATTCCACCTCTTGTACTCCAAAGAAACATTTGGATGTTTTTGCATATAATTGTTTCTCCTGCAATAGTTTGAGCACCCAGTCAACATGTTGAACATGATCCTTCCAAGACCTGTTGTAGATTAGTATATCATCAAAAAATACTAGCACAAATTTTCTAAGGAAGGGTTTGAACATGGAATTCATCAACCCTTGAAATGTAGAAGGTGCATTGGTAAGGCCAAAAGGCATGACCAAAAATTCATAATGACCCTCATGAGTTCGAAATGCTATTTTTGGAATATCTTCAGTCTTCATTCTAATTTGATGATATCCCGAACGAAGATCCAACTTGGTAAAATAAATTGCTCCATGTAATTCATCCAATAATTCATCAATCACAGGAATGGGAAATTTGTCTTTAATGGTGAGCTTATTGAGCTCCCTATAATCCTGACACATTCGCCATGATCCATCCTTCTTGTGTACCAATACTACAGGAGCAGAGAAAGAACTTTGACTGGGTTGAATTATACCCGCCTCTAACATTTCCGCAATCATACGTTCAATTTCGCTCTTTTGGAAGTAAGGATATCTATAAGGCCTGATGTTTGGAGGAACACTTCCTGGAATCAAATGAATAGCATGATCATGATTACGAATAGGTGGGAGTCCTTTGGGAGTTTCAAACACCTTGGAATGATTGTCCAAGACTTGTTGGAGATCTGCAGAAATAGATGATTTTGATGTTGGAATTTCTAGTGAGCATAATTGTGCAATTACGCCTCGTTGTTCTTTCTTTAGAAGCTTTGTCATGACATTAGAGCTTATTATCCTTCCTGGCTTCCCTGCAATACCTCGTAATTCAAATTCCTTTCCTTCTGAAAAAAATTTCAAGAAAAGTTCTTGAAAATTAAAAGCTACCGTCCCCAAAGATTGTAACCATTGTACTCCTAGTACAACATCAACACCTCCCGTAGGAATGGAAAGCATAGGACTAGTCAATACATATTCTCCCATGGTTAGCTTGATATTATGGCATTTTCCAGAGCAATTTATTGTTCCTCCATTTGCAACCATCACTTGACATTCTGGTGCTGGGTATAGGAAACAATTTAATTCCTTGGCTACCTTACAATGAATAAAATTATGGGTGCTACCTGAATCAATCAACACTATTACCCTTTTCTTCTTGATCTGTCTCGCTATCTTGAGAGTTTGAGGAGTGGTAATTCCTGCCAGTGCATTACATGATATGGTCGGATTCATTTCTTCCTCTTCTATGGCTGGTTCCTGGTGTATATCCTCTTCTTTTTCATTTTCTTCTTCTTCTTCACAATCTATGTAAAATAATTTCTTTTTAGCACACTTATGACCTTTAGTGTATTTGCTATCACAACTGTAGCAAAGCCCTTTTGCTCTTTTTTCTTCCAATTTTTGTGGTGTCAACCTTGTAGGTTGTGGAAATCTAGGCGTAGCAACACTTCCTTCTTTATAGAATTAAGTGGTAGGCTTCCTTGTCGCCATAATTTTACATTCAACTTTTCTTGCCAACCTGAATGCCTTCTCCAATGAATCAAGTTCCAAAACACGAACTTCATGTTGGATGTTATCCTTTAGAGTACCTAAGAAGAGATCAATCCCGTGTTCCTCTGGAATATTAGTTACCCTTATATTCAATTTTTGGAAGTCCTCAATGTGCTGCCCCACTAAACCCTTTTGTTTGAGATTTATCAATTGGCTAAAGAAGGTGTTGCTCTTTGTATCCTCATAATGTGCTATCATTTCCTCCGTAAAAATTGACCAAGTGACAATTTTTTTACGGGAGCAAAGCCATCGATACCATACAAATATATTTTGTTCTAAATGTAAAGTTTCAATGCGTACCTTTTGTGTGTTTTGCACGTTATGGAGATCAAAATATTGCTCGATCTGTAGTATCCATGTTACAGGATCATTTCCATCAAACTTCCTCATATCCATCTTTGGAATATGGTGGTTCTTCCCGCCAGCATTAGAGTTTATGAAATCACGATTAACATTTATTTTGTTCTCATCATGAGGTTCTTCTACTATCTTTTCACCATTAGGAAACCTTTCTTGTATCAACTTTGTCAAACCTTCCATGTTTGCTTTTAGAAAATTCTTCATGCTTTCCATTTTCTCATCGATCTTAGCTTCCATGTCATCCATCTTAGATTCCATGCCAGCCTCCATGCCATCAATCTTAGATTCCATGCCTTTCTTCAAAACTTCCATGTCATTTTTTGTTGCTCTTTGCGAGAGCGAAATTTTTTGCACTTGCTCTTGTAATTTTGATATGTCATGTTGCCATTCTTCGTCTTCATGACTCATAGTAGAGCTTTCCAAAGGCTTAATGGGTGTTGAATTCTTTTTAGGGGGCCATTTTATAATCCAATACTGATATCTATTCTACAATATGCCCTTGCAATCAATTCAACTTTATTCTTCAAACAAGACTTATGCAATTCGGAAAAAAAATACACCTTTTACTTGCTTTTGAGGAGCTCGATATTGAAATTGTATTATCTCTGTACTTGAGGCTCTTCAATATCTGAAATTCAGCACTGAAGTAGACCTCTGAATTCTCTTTTTAATGCCATAGGTCTGACTTGATTTGGAATCTCCAAGACAAAGTTATGTCCAATCTCCCACAATGACCTAATTATGGATTGGTTCAATATAGCGAAGTTGTACGACTTGACACGTGTCACTGTTTCGTCCTTTGTCTCTGAAATTGATAGCCAAGAAACTACAGTCTGTGTGCTTGTGACCAATTTTTACGGCACTCCAATCCGATGCCCAGAGAGAGAGTTATTGAACTTTTCCCACGATCACCTCTTTGAGATGAAATTCAGGAGCCTGAAAATGTACTACCTTCCACAGATCATATCTCCAAAAATATTGCGAACTAAGCTCTAAAGTTTTTTGACGAATTTCCTCAGGATTTCAGCTTCGCACCCTATGAATTTCAGATTCTGAGCCTTCGTAGAAAAAAAATTATAGCGCAAATGCCACGATGACCTATTTAGGAGCTTGAAAAAAGACCTAACTTCCACAGATCATATCTCCGAAAATATTGCAAACCAAACTCTGAAATTTTCAGAAAATCTTCCTCAAGATTTCGGCTTCGCACCCTAAAAATTTTAGCTTCTGAAACTTCGTAGAAAAAAAGTTATAGCGAAAATTCCACGATGACCTGTTTGGAGCAGCGAAACCCTAGAATCCAAAGCTCTGATACCAAATGTTGTGTAACCGGCTCCAAAAATAGAAGAAAAGAGATATCAACGCCTTAGAAATAAGACACTTCAAGGGGGCAACCTCCAATACATTACATAAATGAACAATTCTTGGATGATACAATTCACAAAACCTCCTTTCTATATATAGGAGTCCATGGGGCCATAATGTAATCCTAGTGGGCCACAATGTAATCCTAGCCGACCTAACAATAATAATTTAAGGGCACAATAATATCAAAATGGGGGTTACAAGGGTACAATAATAACAATAAGGGGTTTACACTAACAATAATAAGGGACTATACTAGTGATATAGGGACCTAACACTCTCTCCCTCTAAATCTTGCACCCCCAACTCTTCTTCAGATCCCTCCTCTGCCCGGATCACTAAAAACACAAAAAAAGAGCACAGAGTCATCTTGAAAGTCCTTAAAAAAACTGGCCCTGGAAGGAAGTCCTCCAAACATCACAGAGATGAAGCTGCCCAAAAAGATATAGCCCTTGGAACTCAGCATCCTATCGAATCCTTCATTCTAGGGAAAAACAACAAAGAAGCAAGTCAGAATGAGCAAGGAGGGAAGACAGGTCCACACCCTGCATTCCTGAAATGATGAAAGCCCTCTCTTGGAACTGCAGGGGTTTAGGGCATCCCTCAAAAAACTCAGCTCTAAGAGACCTAATGAATCAAGAAAAACCTGATATCATCCTCCTTCAATAAACTAAACAAGGAGATCAAGATATGGAAACCTTTATAAGCAAAATGAAGAACTATATGGGCATCCACATGGAATCCAGAGGTGCCTCGGGAGGAATAGCTACCATTTGGAAACAAAGTGTTTGGGAGCAAAAAAGAGTGGTCAAAACTCAAAATTTGATCAAATTAAACCTTCAGAGTATTAAAGAGAACATTGAGATCATTGTATATAACATTTATGGGCCTAATCATTATAGGGATAAAGAAGCTTGCTAAAATGCAATGAAAACTGATATTGACAATGAAGACAACAACAATGTCATCACAGGAGGGGATCTTAACTTAATCTTGCATGCTAATGAAAAAAGGGGTGGAAGCTTTAATTTGGATCCTTCAAGAGACCAGCTCGAAATCATCATCGAAGACCATGATTGGTTGATGTCATCCCAAAAAATCACAAATTCACCTAGAGTAATCGTAGGGTTGGAGTAGAAAACATTATGGAACGACTTGACATGTTTCTTGTGGTTGTTCCTCTCCTCTCTTTCTTCTTTGTTGCCTCCTCTAATATCCTCTCCTCCACTACCTCATATCACTACCCTGTCACCCTCACCCTCGGTGATCAACCCTCCCTAGGCCCCCTCCCTTTTAAATATAACCCTCTTTGGAGCGATATCCCTGATGCAAGACAGATAGTGTATTATACATGGCAGTAGCATGTCGAGAGGCCCCCCTCGTACAATTTGGAAACTAAGTTGAAGAAGGTTAGAACGGATTTGAAAGAATGGGCCAAGTTGTATTACAAGGAACCCGATAAGGCCAGAACAGAAATAAAAGAAAAGTTGGAAGTTGTTCACAATGATATTGATACACATGGAGCGAATCAAGAAAATTCTGATCAAGAGAAAGATCTTTACTGGCATTTGTATAAAAGCAACAGGAAAGAAGAGGAGAGGTGGAGGATAAAATCTAGAAACCTATGGCTTCAGGCAGGTGACAAAAACACTTATTTCTTTCACAAATAAGCTACGATGTGAAAGACAAGAAATAACATATCTTCCATCATTGATAATGAAGGAATAATTTAGACAGACCAAGAATATATAAAAGTTGCTGCCTCAAATCACTATAAAAACCTGCTCACTGAAACAGATGCGACTGAAGACTATTCAAACCTCTTAATTTACTTGCCAAAGCTGATCACGGAGGAGATAAACAACACTATAAAAAGAGATATAGAGGAGGTCGAAATTCAAAATGCCATATGGTCTTTGCGACCAGATAAGTCTCCGGGTCTGGATGACTTCTCCATCAGTTTTTATAGGACCTACTGGGACTTAATCAAAAAGGATTTAATCAAAATGATTCAGTGGGCTCAAAGGAAGAAGAAGATTGGGGATTTTACCAACTCCACCTACCTCGCCCTTATTCCCAAAGAAAAGCGTCCCTCCTCCTTTTCAAGGTTCAGGCCTATATTCTTATGTAACTTGTCTTATAAAATCATCACTAAAATCCTTGCCACTTGCCTTAAACCCCTCCTTCCCAATCTCATCTCGGAAAATCAAGGGGGATTCATCTCTCAAAGACAAATCTTGGACTCTATTCTCCTTTTCCAAGAAGCCATTCATTCGATTATGATGCGCAATGAGAAAGGCTTCATCCTTAAGCTCGACCTTTCCAATGCCTTTGATAGGGTGAGAAATTCCTTCCTCCTCTTCGTCCTTCAACAAATGGGTTTTGACAATGAATTTAATTCCCTCATCAATGCCTGTATCTCAAATCCCTGAATCTCTCTCCTCATATATGGCATGCCAGCAAAATTCTTTCAATCTTCCCGAGGTCTTAGACAGGGTTGTCCCCTCTCTCCCTTTCTCTTCATCCTTATGGCTGAATCCTTTAGCAGGGCCCTGGATCACAAGCGAAGAGTAGGTCTCATCACAGGAATCAAATTCGGCAATGGAGTCAAGAATATGAACCATTCTCAACTTGTAGATGACACCCTCCTGATGGGCGGTGCCACCTGCATAAATGCTCAAAGATTCAAATATCTTCTTGAAAAATTTATGATTTACTCAGGAGGGTTGATTAATTATCACAAAAGTTATATTTATGGGTGGAATACTAAAAATCATACCATTCACAACATTGCACAAATTTTTGGAGTCTCTTACAAGTTGAATTGGGTCTACTTCAATTATCTTAGGATGCCAGTCAGTGTTGGGCCTTTGAAGTCTGAAGTTTGGAACATCACAATTGACAAAATGAAAAAAATAGTGCAACAGTGGGGATCGTCCTGGTTAAACTTGGTTGGGCAGATAATCCTCCTTAAATATGCCCTCTCTTCTCTGCCCTTGTATCACTTTACCTTGGTCAATGCTCTTATTAGCATACATCTTAAAATTGAAGCAGTTTTAAGACAATTTCTCTGGCAAGGAGGAAAAAACGAGAAGAATAAATACAACCGTGTCAAGTGGAGACAAGTCACTCAAAATCAAGAAAATGGAGGGCTCAGAATTCATATCCCAAAACTCTTAAACAACACCTTTGGGGGAAAGATCGCGTGGCACCTGATCAATGGACAGTAATCATGGTGGAAACGAGTACTTGAATCCAAATACCTCAGCTCCCCTAGACAAAATCTCCTTGATCACGACATTCCAAGAAGGCCCTGCTATAGAATCTTGGCTCTATGCAAGAATGCCATCCCTTTTATAAGCAGAAATATTTCTAGAGTTCCTCAAGGGGGAAGCAACATTAATATATGGAATGATAGGATTATGGGGCAAGCTCCTCTTACAGAAAGGTCGGGCACTCATCGAATTCTATCTCACCTTCGGAATCTCGATTTAAACTTCTTAGATCAAATTTCAAGGTGAGAAGTGCATTCCAATGCCTGGATTGATTGGGACTTCCCACCCGTTCCCTCTCATTTGGAGGAAGATCTTATAAATCTCAAAGTAATGCTTCATGGTGCAACACCCTTGTTGAAAAACAGTGAAGACAACCTTCGATGGGATCCCTCCAGGTCCTCATACTCTATTAAAGCAGCTTACTATCAACTCCTAAAAGAGCAGTTCCCTTCTCCTCAATGGCCAATATGGAAGCTCATTTGGAAGTCTGAAGCCATACAAAAGATAAAAATATTTATGTGGACTCTCCTCAAAGGTAAGATCTTAACCTTTGAAAAAAAGAAAAAAAGAAAAGAGAGAGATATTAATGGCCCATCCAGATGCCCCAACTGTCAATGCGTAGAAGAGACAACATTACACCTCTTTGTGAAATGCCCCTTTGCAATCCAATGCTGGAAAGATCTCACTCCTTTTTCTCAAATTCATTTAGACTCCATCAACACTACTCCTGACTTGCTAACAAGTTGGAAAAAAGAATACCCATGGGGGAAAAAGAATAGTCCCGTCACTTCAAATCTCCAGTTACTCAACCTCATCAAATACAAAACTGGAAGATAAGACTTATAGAAAAAGAGTTTATAGAATGGCTTGATAGCTGCAAAAGACCAACTCTCTTCTTTGATGGAGCTTCTAAATCGAATCCGGGCATCGCTGGAGCTGGAGGCTTCATAAGAAATGAAAATGGCAGCGTCTTGCTCTCTTTTGAATGGGGTCTCGGCTCTCTATCTAACAACAAAGCCGAAGCCTATGCCCTCCTCCAAGGTCTCCAATTGATAAAAATAAACAACATGACAAATGCAATGGTGTTTGGTGATTCAGCTATTGTCATTAGCATGATGATGAAAGACTTCCCCATCCAAAACATAGCTCTACACAGGATTATCAGTAGATGTCGCACCTTGACAAAGGATATGAAGGATATATCTTTCCATCACATCCTCAGAGCTAACAACAAACTCGCTGATAACTTGGCTAACAAAGCCTGTGGAAGACCAGTTGGTCAAATCCATAGTCATGATGGCCTATCCTTCACACCTCTGCCATGATCTTATCTCTGCTAAAAAATCTTCCTTGCTAGATCCTCTGCAAGAAATTTTTTGAACTTATCAGGCTCACCCGTATCTCCATCTCCTTCCCTCCTGTGACCTTATCTCCTTGTTCTCCCAACCATTCCTCCCCCCTCCTCATATACCGTGTTATTTATACCTCCCCCCTCCTCGCATTGCCTCATCTCCTCTCGCAGTGTGCCTTCTCCTCTGCCTTGCACCCCTTATCTGCTGCTGCCTTCATCCTTGTTCTGCTGCCCCTTTTCCTTTCGTCACCCATCCCTTTTTTGATTCCCCTATTCGCTTGCCATTCACTGCTTGTTCCCTCCTTTTTGCTCCTCCCCTGTTCATTTATCTCCCCTTCAACACCCCCGATTTCCCTCACCTCGTCCACTTACAACATGGCGCGCAATGAAGACTACTTTAATTGTGCAGACCTACAGGCAGAAATGGAACAAATCCATGCTCAACAGAGGACCTTGGACAAAAAGCAGCAATTAGATATGAATCTCCTTCAGCACAGGGCAATGTCTCTCCGGAATCAATTCAATGAGCTCTCCAACCGCTGCTCGCATGTGGAAGAATCTATTCAGATTCTGAAATATATTCTTGAGAAACGCTCAGCTCCAATCTCCAGCTCCAACAATGTGAGAAATGTCGGCCCTGAAGATAACATCGATGCATCAATCAGATGGCCAATAAGCATCGAATGATCCTCATTCCTCCTCTCTCCTTTCTGCATATGTCTTTTAAGTTTGTTTTCCTTCTTTCACAGTTTGTCAGAATATATCCAGAATCTATAATGCAGTATAACTTGAACAGTTGACTTAGTGGAGGCTTAACATTTTGTGTCTGCTACCTTCTCTGTTTGTTCACAACAACATTGGACTGTAACAAGGAAATCTTTCCTTCTTCTTCTTTTTCGAATATAATATAGCACCCGACCTTGTTAAAAAAAAAAAAAAAAGATTCTATATTGAAATTGAATGAGTTTTTTTTTTTTTTTTAGATGTTCATGAGTTATATTCAAGGTGAGTTCTCTATTCAATGGCATGAATGGAATAGTTTTTATTTGAGATGTTCATGAGTTGCATTAGAGACAAAAATCAAGAATCTCATCATTGTAAATTTTGTGTTGCATTTAGGTAGATAAGTGTGTATATTGAAATGGAAAAAACATATATAGGTAGATTAGTAGATATATATTGAAATTGAATGAGAAATTTTAAATTGAATAGTAGTTTAATTTTTGATATCCAATTTTGTTTTTATTAAATTATATAAATTTTGGTAAATATTAACTTTTGCTATTCAATTTTCTTTTTATTAAATTATATAAATTTTGGTAAATCTTAACCCTCATAAATTTGTATATTTCAAATCCTATCAACATTTATACCATTATTTATTTATTTATTCAACATAATCATTATTTTTAACTTAGATTTACCTATGAATGATCCATTTTGGCACTATGAATCCATAATTTTTATATATTATCATTTTCATTCAATTAGAAAAACTAACTTTTCAAACAATAACTATAGCATCATTCATGATTTTTGAAAAGACTTTAGTTATACATATAGCCATTTTTTTTATTCATCCACACAATCATTATTTTTTAACTTACATTTACCTATTAATGATCCATTTCAGTACATTGAGTGTTATGTACCATATTTAAAGGCATTATGAATACATAAATTTTGTATATTATCATTTTCATTAAATTTGAAACACTATGAACTTGTTTGTTCCCTTTACCTTTTCATGTAGTTCTATAGGAATCGTAGCTATACATCTAATGCAAGACCACATATAAACAATTTTAAAGCAATAACCACATTTATGAATTTCCTTCTCTATACTACTTATTCTTTTATCCCTGTTTTTAGAAAATGGCAACAAAACTTACCGAGAATGTTATTTTCTTAATGCTCTCTGGGAAAACTCATATTCAACCATTGCTACAAATCGTTGAACTTGAGCCTATTACGTCAATGCAAAGTTCAACAGTATGATATCGCACCGTCATATCCGATGGCACACATATGAAGCGCCTTATTCTTCCAATAACTTTCAATGACCTCATTGAAGCAAGCTTGCTTCAAAAAGGTTCAATTATACATGTCAAAAGTTGGAGTACTTCAACTATTGGTCCATCAATGTAAGTTTGTTACAAAATTCTTATTTAAAATTTACATATTTCCTTCATACGAATTTCAAGTCTAACAAATGCTCTTATTACTATCATTTACCGTGTAGGTGTATAACGCTACTAGAATTCGAAATTTGTTCTACATCTGCACCTTTAATTGGTATTCCAAAAAATATAAGTATCCTGATCACTTGTCAAGAAGAAACTTCGTCCTCATCGAATCAACAACCTTCGTCGAAAAGGCACTGCACACTTTCTACTATTCCTACTGCATCCATCATGCCAGTCCAAATTCTTATCAAAGCAATAAACCCTTACCATTCAAACTGGTGCATAAAAGTATATGTTCAAAGAAAGACACCTCTTCGACAATTTCAAAATCAATACGAACCTGGTAAAGTGTTTGGCTTCGACCTCTTCGATACAGAAGGTGGAGAAATAAACATTACATGTTTCAACAATGTTGCTGATTATTTCTTTGATAAGATCCAAGTTGGAAATTTGTACATTGTCTCAAAAGGAAATGTAAAAATGGCTAATAAACAATAAAACCACTTAAACAATAAGTGAGAAATTTTGTTAAATGCTACAGCTACCATAGAGCATGCTTCCAATGAAATAACATCTAAACCAACAGTGCATTTCAATATAAAATCAACCAATGATATTAGAAAAACAAATGTCAACTCGATCGTTGATGTTCTTGGTATTGTTACTATCATTTCCAATCCATGCACTATACATAGAAAAGACGGTTCATAAGTTACTAAGAAAACAGTAAATCTTCAAGACATGTCTGGATATAACATGGATGCAATCTTTTGGGGAGGAATTTTTGATGGAGTATCAAAAGAAATTTCCTGCTTATGTGCTACTGGAAATAATCCCATCATTGCAATCAATTTTGCTCGTGTTAGTGAATTTAATGGAAAAAATATCTGCACTACAACAAGATAGATTATTCTTGTAGGTCCTGACATCGAAGAGGCCCATGTGCTAAAGTCATGGTTTAAAAAAGAAGGTTCCACTACAACTTCTACACCACTCACAACAAGATATTCACCTTCTTTTGGCCATCAACCAAAAAAAATAATGATTGATGATATTTATAGTATCGAGTCCTCAAAGATACCTGCATTCTACCAAGTCAAGGGCACAATAACAAAAATATGGATAGACAATTTTTACTACCTATCATGCATGTCTATTTTTGATAAGAAAAAATGCATTAAGAAACTTATTCTGAAAAATACAAGCACGTGGTACTGCCCTAAATGCAACATTGAAGTAACTAAGTGTGATTACAGATACTTACTAAGATTGATGTATAATATCACACTGGTCAGTCGGTTTCAACAATTGCTTTCAAAGACACAACATCTACAATTCTTGGAGTTAATGCAAAGGACTTTTATTTGTTATCCTCAGATCCCGATCTAATAAAGGAAATTCTTTCAAAAGCACTCTGTTACACGTTATTTTGTCACCATGACATTTGACTGTCCATATAGGTCTATCACCACCTATATTGTGCTCCCTTAGAAGTCAAAAACCCTAATGTTCCTAAACCAAGTCTTGGAATTGGAGAAAAGCTCATTAAAACCCTTAAAAGTCTACCTCCGCACTTTTTCGAGCCTTTTCCTACGGGTCCGCGGATACTTGGTCTATATGCTGGGGTAGCTCCCACACATTTTGCTACTAAAACCTGCGAACTCCCGTAAAAAGTCGAATTAAAGAAAAAGTAAATTCTAGAAGCCTAGCTGGTCGAATATTCTCCCAACTGGAAGCTTGTAGAGGCGCGATCAGTTTGAGATTTATCCCTCCACTCTTGGAGCTTATCCCTTGGTCCTGTTAGCCCCCCTATAAATTTTTGACAAGAAAACAGGGGGCTAAATGTTTTTGAGCCTTCAAGGAATGCATTTCCTTTGGAAACACATCATCCTTGAAGCCTGTTTTATAATTCCCTGCCTTTTTCTGTTTCCCCTTGCTGTCATGAAGTCAATAAGCCTCGCTGAACGATAAAATTTTGCTCAAAAGGCCTTATTTCGCCCCTTGTATCTCTACAGAATTCCCCCACTTTATCTTTTTTTCCTTTTTCCCAAAGTCCCCTTTTGTTCCCCCTAAATTCCCCCTTACTCTCCTAAATCTTCCCAAAATCCCCTTTAAACTCCACTTTTATCCCTTGTTTGGTTAATTTTCCCCTTTTCCCCCTTATCGTTTCCCTTTAAAAGGCTTTAAAATCCATTGAAATGGGCTCAAAACCCACTTTAAACCTTATGATAGGGCTTAGCCCCTTTTCCCGTCAGCCCTAACCACTTCCCCACATATGCCCGTCACCCAAAGGCCAAGCGCTTAAGCTTTAAGTGCTAATCGCATCGGAAAAGACCAAGCGGAGCGTTAAAATCCTTTGTAACATCATGAAAAATCTGATGCGATTGTTTTGTTAACAAGTCCTCCGACTTGATATCCGTCGTTGATCCCCTTGTCTAATCCAACGACTATCGCTTGTCCCCGCTCATCGCAATCGGAATTTTGTTAGTACCGTTCCTTTGTGTCCTCGCCGATTGCGATCCCCCGATCCGCATCTCCACCGTCGATTCCCGTGCGAATCCAATCGTCATCGCACTTTCCAATCATTTCTCCTTCCTCGATCGCAATCGGAAGTTATAAGTGTGCGTCCCTCTCGTCCATCGCGATTGCGATTCTCTGACTAAATCTTGATCGACCGTTGGGTTTAAGATCTAACGGTTCAAAGCGAATCGCCCTCTGCCTCCAGCTGGGTCCCACCTCGTACGACTACGTCCACGCATTTCGTTACGTTTCCTTCACTTTCCTTTGTATTTTGTTCGAAATCCAAGGTTCAAGACTTTACACTAAAGTCTTATATTTCACTGTTGTTCCGCCCAATTTCATATATCACTCTGCCGCTCGATCCCTGCCGTCGATCTTTGTCCCCTGACCATGATCTAACGGTCGGCACTGCATTCCACCACCAAACCATATTATTCATAGTTTACTCCGTTTCATTGCATCTTGTCACCATTTTTAGTGAAAAACCACCATTCCGTCGCCGCGCTACCATTTCATCCACCCTTCCGTTGCATTGTTCTTCTCAGTCCAGTTGCGTGTTCCGCAGGGTACAGAAGGCAGACATGCCTCCATAAATACGCAGTATGGATACAGTGGCAAGGTTTTTACTGACAGAGGCGTGGAAATTAATATATGACAGGTTTCTCTACATCAGCAGAATGTTTTCCTCCTAGAAAGGACGGGTTGTCCATACTGTTTCTATTCCATACCGTGCTCCATAGGAGATCTCCGCCCAAAACGCAGTCCAAGGATATCAGAGCATTTATTGCTCAAGTATGGCAGATCATTCCGTTTTTTATTGCCATTTTGTTTATTCACCAAAGGTACTACAAAGTACAACAAACCAGAATGCATCAGAGACATACCCGAAATTAATGAAGCCTGACAAAGACCATTATTTTCTCCAAAATGTGCCAGAGATTAATGGTTAGAGTTTAAAACAGAATGGGCTTCGGCCCTCTCCTTCTTTTCTGAGTTTAATGTTATATTTAGTGTTCTACCTACTTCCTCTGCTCTTTTTCAGTTATAAAAACTATGAGAAAATTGTTGTAAAGGTTGTTGATGAGATATCAGAGAATTGCAAGCAGTTTCTCTTGAGATAAGTTCTCTGTGTATAGTTGTAAGATAGGCTGAGGAAGATGTATTCAGACTGAATGACCAAGCTATTGGCTATGTTGTACCTGATTGGTGTTGATGTTTAATATGATAAGAACATTTCATTGGATCCTGATCTAAAGCTGCGGTGATGTTTTTCTATCTTTGTGTTTATTTCCATTACATTTCGTTTCTTCTGGCTCACATCAGAAATTTGGCATAAGATTCACCCTTGTTAGGTGCCTTATGTTGCTGCTCTCCCAGCCCTTTATGTTTTCTGCTTAAAGTGTTTATCTAAGAGTTGATTTCAGTTAATTTAACCAGTGTAGTGGATGATATTGCCTACTAGCTGATGTATGGATTGATAAAATCTGTTCTTAGAAGTACTTGTTAGGATTTAATTGAATGTGTTGAGAACACTGGGAGGTTTAGAACTCTGCCTCTACCTCACTAGGATCTTTCCATTCCGATTAAGCCTATCCAAGTTCCCTTGTGCTGCCTCTGATTGTGTCCAAGCAGGTCTGGAGTTAAATGACCTCTGACCTGATCTATAGACAGAATTGGATGGTTCCCCTTCTCTCACCTTCAGTCCTTAATGTCCCATACCACCCTCTCACTTTAGGATCCAAGGCTTTAGATGACTAGCCCAACTGAAAGCTTGCATATTGATAGCAAGTAAATCCTTTCTTGACTCCATTACCCAATGGACTTGGTTTTCTCTGGATTATCTCTCCTTTGCCTAAATTCTTCTTTGCCCAGTCTTGTCTCATGATGAACCCTTCCTTCCTGATTCCCAACAACCAAAATCTAAATTAAACAAACAACCCTGTGCATATAACTAGCCTAACATCTTAAATCTGAGCCTCAAAGACATATACTTAGACTCATATAGAGAGATCCCTCTCTAGACCAAGGAAGGCTAGATCCTAAGGTCTGAAAGTGGTTCTGATGTTGTCTCATCTTTTGGTCTTACCAACCTGGCCAAAACATGGGAACCCCAACATAATGGCGACTCCGCTGGGGAGTTTCTAAGTTTTCCATCCTACTACATCACAAGAACCTCAGTAAACCTAGAATCTCTGGTCAGGTTGGTAGTGAAACACTTACACCTACATTCCATTTACCTCTTATGTGTTTTACCCCATACTCTTAGACAGAGTCTGGAAAGGGCCAGGTAGCCTCCAGATCTCACACTCTTTCAGAGGTGACATATCTGATTAAAGCCCTCCCAGTCAATCTCTAGTTAGAGTTTGCTGCGCTTTGGAGATATCCTTGCAAGAGGGCATATCATAAGCACTGTGGTGGACAGTGTACCCTTCAAACACACCTTAAACCTTCCACCTGGCAACTCCATATTCCCAAAACGTTGAAAAGACTCCATTGGTGATCAGTAGGCCTGCTGATTGTCTTGGTTTCACATTAGACTCCACTAGGAGACCAGCCTCCATGGCAACATCAACCACAATAGAAGTAACAAGTAGGGTTAAGCTGCCTTGTTAGAAAACAACATTCTGGCTTTCAGGACCATTTACACCAGAGCTTATCCCAACCCAAACCCACCTGAAATAGTTTATAACCCTGAGAGAATCATCAAAGGATCTCCTGCACTTGAAGGACCAACTATTTCTAGTCACATTCATAGAGCTAACTCTGCACCAGAAGACCTAATAGCTCTATCACATTTTCTCCCTGACCTAGACCTACCTAATAGACTACCAAGAACTAGGTCATTCAATCATCTAGACCAGCCAGACCCCGAGTTTCACAATTCAACATCTCATAGTGGTCAACACACTAGAGACAGAGGAACCCCTCCATCTACACCACCTGATATCCACTTCATTCAAAACTTGGGGCTCTCCCACCCTAGATCTGCTCAACAAACTTCTGTTGGTCCTAATATCCCTGTCATCCATATACCAGTTGCTCAAGTTAACCCTGTACCCCATCAGAACATTATCATGGCAACCTGGTATGCACCTCTGGTTTTACCTCAACCCTTGTTACCCTTACCCAATGATTATCAGTCAAAAATCCCACACTTCACTGCTAAAGAATCCATCACAGCCCAGCAACATGTAGATAAGATGGAGGATTCTTTTGACTATATGGAAATTGATGATGAAACAATCAAAATGAGAATCTTTGCCCAAATCTTAGGGGGTGATGTCAAGAAATGGTTTAAAAGTTTACCTCCTGGCAGTATCCAAGATTTCCCTGCATTATATCAAACCTTCATAAACAAATGGGAAGTTATGGAAAACCCTCGCCAGCTCCTAGCAGACTACATGACCCTTAAGAGGAACGTCGGAGAGAGCGTCCATGATTACACCACTAGATTCAACAGCATTTACAATGCTCTCCCTCCACACATGAAACCTCCACAAGGTATGGCCCTAGCCAAATATCTTGATGGATTTGATGCTGACATGGCCTATGAGCTTAGAGATAAAGAGTATAACACATTGGAGGACATGCAGAAAGGAGCAATAAATATAGAAGCCAATCTACTTGAGAAAAGAGCTAAATTAAGAGCTGAGAAAAGGGTAACATACAGGGATGACAATGTAGCTTCCACATCTGATCCCAAATATGATAGCTTGTCTAAAAACGTGGAAGAGCTACAACAAATAATAAAAAAGATGGTTGTCACAGTTAGCAACCAAAACAGAAACCAAAACCAGAACCAGAATGTTAGAAGAAACAATGCTGCTCCCAACAGACAAAGAGAGTCAGATCAACAAGTTATTCCCCTATTTCAAGAAAACTTTTTAGATGAAGATGAGGGAATCATAGAAGAGTTTGAAGAGAATACAATAAACATGTTTGAAACAGAGGACTCAATCCATAACTGTGATTCAGAAGAAGATCAGCCCTCACCCTCATATTGGGATGAGGAAGGATTAGAATCTGAAGCCTGCAAACTTGGATTTGAAAATGCTATAATGCAAGTCATGGAACAATATGAAATTAGGAGCAAAATGATCCGGATTTATGCAGGAATGCAACAAAATATAGAAATAACCATGAACATAGAGATGCAGTGGAAATAATGCTTCATTTCATTAATATCAAATAACAGAAATATGCTTACAGGCATAATGGAAATAAAATAGCTAGGGTGCTGGTAGCGAATCTCTCATAAGAGATGTGATGGCTACAGACCTCTGAACTGAGTTACAATGAGGCTTGAGGGCCTATTTATTATTGAGAAACAATGTAGAATCTGAAACGTCCAAAACCTAACCGTAGGAGATGAGGCGCCAAAACTGTGGGCGCCCGTTTGGGTAAATTGGTGGTTCAACTTCCCGGGGGCATAACTTTGGCACCCGATCTCCGTTTGACACGCTCAATAGCTCGTTAGAAAGATCTATCCGAGGAATTCAATTTTTGAACGAGCAACATCAATCCATGGACCCATGTTGCTCTCCGTTTTCCCAAAAAATGTCGTTTAGGGCCTCAAAACGGCTCCGGAAGTTCAGGACCCGAAAAACTGCTAAAAATAGTAAGTTTTGTTGCAACTTGAAAATTGAAAGAACTGAAGATGGGGGTTCAAATGGAATAGGTGGGTGGCCGCCAATATCCACCTGGATCATTAAGCCCCCAAAACGGCTCCGAGAGTGGAGGACCCGAAACCCTGCTAAAAATAGTAAGTTGTGCTGAATGTGAAAAGCTACAAGAATTGTTGGTGCTGGTCCAAATGGAATAGGTGGGTGGCCACCGATATCCACCTGGATCATTCCTCCCTCCTTAGGAAGCAATGGTCCCCATTGCGTTGAGATCCTCCATGAGATGAGGCAAATTCTGTTGAACTGAGTATTAGATGTGTTGAAGATGTCATGGACTTGCGGGTGGACATGCTGGATGCGTTTAGTAAATTTGGTTTCTTTATCAGCCTCATACAGTACATGTTTGGATTCTGTATGTGTAGTTGCAGGATGTATGGCAACATCAGGTGGTGGTGCATTGGGAGTTAGATCAATGGAGTGCTTGTCCTGACAGTGTAGAGGAACCTCTATGAGTGAGGAGAAATTGTCATCGTATTCCTCCATGACTTTGTCCATCTGCTGCAGCCGTGAAAGGGAGCCCCGTTTCGAGGTTGTGGCCACAATATTCTTCTTTCCCTGTGAGCGAGTCGTAAGGAAAATGAATTTCCTGGTCTGGGAAACAATCTTACTGCGTTGTTTTGCAGTAGTCAAAGAGATGGCAAGAGGCGGTACTACCTCCGGTATCCTGTACAAGTTATTTCCCAAAGTAATAATAACAGCACGAGGCCTAGACTCATACACAGCATGTCGCCTCCACAAGTATGGTTGGCCCAATAATACATCGAGCACATTAAGAGGAGCAACATCACACAATACCTCATCCGTGAATGGCTTGATACCGTATGGAAGTTTCCGCACCGCCGCGATGCGAGATCTCCTCGGGTGGAGCCACCCGATGGCATACGGGCCGCGGTGTGCTATGGTTGGTGTGCCGAGCCGCTTCACGGGCGTCTGCTGAAATGAGGTTCTTTTGGCTTCCACTATCGACGAGAAACTGCAGCGGAGAACCCTTCACCCACATCTGCGACCGGAAGAGGCGCTCCCCCTCCTCTGGATCCTCTGGACCCTCCTTCTGGATCTTGGTGGTGGCAACAATGGCACTGGGATCCGCATCAATGATCTGCTTCCCTTTGTCATTGCCTTTGTCCGGTTCTAACTCAGGATCAGAAAATGCATCTGATTCGGGTGCCTTTAGTTCAGCCACCAAAGACTGTTTGGCCCGACACTCGTTTGTGCTGTGAGTGGGGCTGTTATGAAATTCACACCACTTCCCTGTGTCCTTCTTTGGATTTGTGGTGGTGTTGTTCTGAGTCGCATTGCTTTGGCCTTGCCCCTTGTTCTTCGGTTCGGGGGCACCTTTCGGATTTGCAGATCCAAAGTCTCGCTTCTTCTGCTTAAATTTCTGCTCGATCTTGGCGGCATAGCAATATGCCATGCCAAGCGATGTAATTTCGAGGAACTCCATTTCCTCCTGAATGTGTTTGTGCAGACAACCGCGGTACTTGAGCACCAAATGTATCTTTGAATCTTTAATACCCAACTTTGTGCGCAGGGTATGGAACAGATTCGTCAATTCGTGCACATCTTGATCCTTTTGTTGCCGCAGCGTGGTCCATTGGATGTATTTGTCCTCATAGCTCCCCACGGGGTAATATTGTTCGATGCCGTCCCCGTAATCAACGACCCCAAGTGGGTGTGGTCGAGAACAGAGAGGGTTCCCCTTCGCCCTCTTGCTCACGGTAGGTTTCCCACCAGTCTTTGACATGGGGGGCGGCTTCGAGGAGTGCAAAAATAATCTTTTCTCGGTCAGAGAAGTCATGGACCGAGAAATACCCTTCCAACAAATTTAACCATCTGTCTACAGCGTCTGCATCTATTCTTCCTTCAAATATAGGAATGTCAAAGTTTACCTGTACCTTGAAGGGAGTGGCGCCTCCAGAGTGGCTGTTGGATGCAGATGCGCCATATGTGGGCAGTCGTTGAAGGATTTGAGCAAAGTTATCCATCATCGCGTTCCTTTGTTTCTCGAGGGCCTCCTCGAGCAGCATTTTGATAGGATCTCCTGCTCCCTCGTCTTTCTTTTCTTCCGCCATGGGAGGTCGTCGGGGTTTGCGAGGCTGATCTTGCAAGGGTTCAACCAGATCGAGCCCTAACTCCTTATACCCTGACCGTGTTGGGGACATGCAAAGAAAAACAAAGAAAGAGCAGACCCGCTCTGATACCACTGATCCGGATTTATGCAGGAACGCAAAAAAATATAGAAATAACCATGAACATAGAGATGCAGCGGAAATAATGCTTCATTTCATTAATATCAAATAACAGAAATATGCTTACAGGCATAATGGAAATAAAATAGCTAGGGTGCCGGTAGCGAATCTCTGAGAAGAGATGTGATGGCTCCAGACCTCTGAACTGTGTTACAATGAGGCTCGAGGGCCTATTTATTGTTGAGAAACAATGTAGAATCTGAAACGTCCAAAAACCTAACCGTAGGAGATGAGGCGCCAAAACTATGGGCGCCCGTTTGGGTAAATTGGTGGTTCAACTTCCTGGGGGCATAACTTTGGCACCCGATCTCCGTTTGACGCGCTCAATAGCTCGTTAGAAAGATCTATCCGAGGACTTCAATTTTTGAACGAGCAACATCGGTCCATGGACCCATGTTGCTCTCCGTTTTCCCAAAAAAATGTCGTTTAGGGCCTCAAAACGGCTCCGGAAGTTCAGGACCCGAAAAACTGCTAAAAATAGTAAGTTTTGTTGCAACTTGAAAATTGAAAGAACTGAAGAGGGGGGTTCAAATGGAATAGGTGGGTGGCCACCAATATCCACCTGGATCATTAAGCCCCCAAAACGGCTCCGAGAGTGGAGGACCCGAAAACCTGCTAAAAATAGTAAGTTGTGCTGAATGTGAAAAGCTACAAGAATTGATGGTGCTGGTCCAAATGGAATAGGTGGGTGGCCACCGATATCCACCTGGATCACAAAAAGAGCCAAGATACTTCCAAAACCAAAGCTCCTGAGATCACCATCAAGAAAAGGCCTGACAGATCTTTTAAAGCAATCTCTGAAAGTAGCAAATCAGCAACTGAAAGTTCTGGAAAAGGTAAAGAAAAGGATGATGTAGTAGGTAAGCATGTTGTCAGGGGGAGCCACATCATTTGGAGATACCATTAAGGACGTGTCATCCACCCTTTTATATTAATGTCAAAGTGGGAGAGAATATTGGAATATTTGAGGGAGATAGAGATGACATCAATGAAAAGGGGGGGGGGTTGTTGAGTATGTTTTCATTACTGTTAAAGGGGTGTAGAATGTAGAGTGAAAATATTGTCATTGATTTCAATGTTAGTTGGAGGTCATTGATGTGATGATGTAGCTTGATGTTCAAGATGATGCAACTTGATGATTTTGTGATGAAACCCTAGATCTAGGGTTTGGTTTCAATGGACGATGATCATACCCCCCACTCGTTGGATATTTTTATGATGAAAATTATTGAGTTCGTATTGGAGATCATATCCATTAGATTCCCTTCGTCATACTGATTATGATGGTATGTGGAGAATTTTGTGGGCCCTCATGGTTTATGAGATATGCCCAGTCAAAGTTGCTACACCTAGCTAATGGTCCAAAACCCCAAAGGGTTGCTGATGTGACAACATTCAATTGGATTAGGAAAATGAGGGATGATGACGTAACATCTTAGCATTGGTTGGATGATGAGGAAGGAATGATGTGGCATCAATTATTATTGTGACAACACACTATTATTTAAAACTATGGCACATATGGGACTTTTATTAAAAGGGATGTTAAAGGGATTTAAAATTACTTTTTGAAGGGACCAAATTAAAATTTGTTATGATAAAAGATTAAAGGTTTTTTGAAGGAGGTTTCAATATTTATTTAGGAATTGGTAGCTAGTGGGGGGTTTATGGATCAAAATAAAAATTTAAAGTTAAATCATCCCAACCTCATTAAAGTCGACCTAAAATTGAGGAATTTGAATTTTTAGATTCAAATATTTTAAATGTTGGCCTAAATCTCAAAATAGGTATCTTAGCATATAGAAAGGTTCAACTCCTCATTCTCTTTGTCGAATGAGAAAAGCTCGCATCTATTAATGTTGCGGTTCCTCCACAATTCTGATTATTGTAGCATGGAGGTCATCTATTGGCATATATTTTTAGGGTTCGTTGTTATATTTGAACTAGGTTGATGGGCCATATTTTCTATTTGGAATAGGGTTTTGTTTGCTTTCATTACAGGTGATGAAGAATCAACCACTACCATGTGCACAATATATAACAAAGTTGAAGTATTTTGAAGTTTGAATCTTGTAATGCCTTTGCGGCCTAGTAAAGTGAGGTCGAACTTCTTAAATTTTTTAGGGGACTCATTTATTGTGGGTATTCTATATATGATATGAATGAAGGACCTTGAAGCAATTATTTTTGATATTACTTGTTGAACTATCCAAGAAGTTTTGAAAAAGGTTTATAGGTTAATTTTGATTTGACTTTATTGGGATTCATCAATTCTTGTTTCTTTTGTGGATAGCTCAGACTTCCTAAGGCATGCACCAAGGCTCCTTATTTGTGTTGAAATTCAAACCTAGTTTATGATGTTTGGATCAATAGTGGACTACAATTAAGAATTGTTTCTATATGTTTATCATGCAACTAGGGCATACAAACTTGAAATTTATGAATTTGCATCATGGAGACTAAGGCCCCTTTTTGTGACAATTCCTAAACTCCTTTTTGTGGAATAATTGAGGGACTGTTGAGAACTATTCACATGCCTAACTAACTTTCTGAAGGTTGAATTTGTGACTAAAATTTGTGTTGATCTCTGAGGCTCGTCTCTGTTATCTTGAAGCTTACTTTGAATAGTTTGAGGCATCTACCCGAGGCTATGTCTTGAGACAAATTTTAGGTCATCCTCAACTTGTTAAAAGAGTTATGGACAAATCCATCATGGATTTCTAGAAACAAGTCTTACATCCAGCCTCATTGTTTCTCTTATGTATGAGTTTTGTCATGACTACCTTTTAATACAGGTTGAAATAGCACATAGTTGTGGTTTGTTGCACATTGAAGGAAGAAGTCACATGACTTTGAAGCGAGTATTATAAAGAATGATGATATTGTGCATAAATCAGCCTAAATGAGTGCTAGCATCAAGACTGCATATATATTCTATTGATATTTTAAATACTAGTAGTATATCATTGAAAGAGATGGTGGGATCAACAACCAATGCAACTCACCTGTGAATCATGAGATACATGTGCCTTTTATGAGGCTACTGATGATACTAAAATTTTAGTTGAAATTTAAAATTATCTTATTGTGCATATGGGTGTTTTACTGTGTATTGAAGTATGTTGCGCCATTAGAACCAATATAAACACATGAAGCATTAACCGGTTGCCTAAAACCTTTTAAATCATTAGCGTTGTATAGGAGTTCATATTGATTTTTTTTGTTGTGAGTATTTTGCTGGAAACATGATCGATGTGTCTCTAATAAATTCAATGGCATCACTGTATCAACTCTGCACCCTTTAGGAGAAAAGGTTTCTTTATCACCAACTTATTAATATTGCTAGTGGAGCAACATTCAACTAGACCAAAGGCAACGTGCAGTGGTCAGGCGCTGACACACTAATCTATATGTTGTATGAAGACAAAGACATATGACTGTGTAATATTGTGACTCTGTGATAACATAAACCTTTATGAGAACCTTGACCTTTAATGTGTTTTATGATAAACAATAATGATGACAACATTGAATGCTAGAACCTTGTGACAATGACCTAGTGAACTATGACAAATATCTTCATGACAGTAGTCTGGATATGTGATAGTAAGCGATGTATGACATAAAAGAATGACAATGATATTTTGGTTGCATATATATAATGTCTAAACAATATATGGCAACGAACCTGTGAAAAAAATTGACATAAAAAAGAAACTTGTAACAATTGTATGGTTGATGTTTTGCATAAATGAGCTAGTATTTTGAACAAAAAATTGTGACCTATATCCATGAATATATTGTGAATACCCTGTGGCATATGTACCTTGATGGCAGTATGATAATGATTCATGGATTATGACAATGTGGAGACTCTTGACAGTGACACTTGTACTTATGACAGGCAAGTTGTGACAATATTGTGTGAATCCTTGTGCTTGTGACAATGATTGAAACCATGGACAATAACCCTTGAGGTGGCAAGTAACTATATGACAATAAATTTGATATACAATGAACTTTGGCTTGATAATATTTACGTGAAAATGTTCTATATGATTGTGACTTACAGTAATGTTGTGACGTAATGAGATAATTGCGATAGTGATGATGTTGTGTCTTGATAATAATGTTGTGACTTAAAGAGGTGACTGTGACAATTTTGATGATTTGACTTGAAAACCATGATGATTGTGACCTGACAACCATGATGATTGTGACTTGACAACAATGATGATATTATGATGATAATTTTTTATTGCAATATCTCTTTCACAATTATGTTTGAACAATGAGAGTGTTGAGAGCAACTATAGATTGCAGTAGTGGCAGCAGGGGACAATTAGACAACAATAGTCATTAGCAACAACAATAGTGGATGTAGTAGTTTGTAATTGGGTCATTATCCCTGGAATGGGAACCCAAACTCATTCATGGAGCATTTTCTTCCTTCCAACCTTGCTAGTAAACCCTTGGGGAGTCTTGTACTTCCTTCCAATTCAACTGGTAAATGTGTATGTAACCATACATAAAAAATCTTGTTTGGATGTCATATTATTTGTACTGATTTTGATATGATGTTGTTTATTACATTTCTATAATGCTTTGAATATTTAAGGAAACTAACCTATTGTAAAATTTTGTGAAATATAAATTCACCCCTCTTAGTATTCTAGTAACAACTACTTCATTCTTCATTCTTATTAGTTTTTAGGTAATCAACAACCAACCAATGAAAATAGTGGAACTAAAAAATAAAGGTTTATATGCAAAGAGTTGATGGTGCATGCATTCAACACCCATTTAATATAATTGATTTCACACTCTTGCATGTTATATGGATTGTTTAAAAATAAATTAATTACGCTTCTATTGTGGGGTTTATGATCGGGACACTGTTCAGATTCGTCGTCCCTGACAGAATCTTGAACAGAGTCACCCACCTATCCCGAACCCACCTGCCTCGGCATCCCAAGACTGTGCTTCGACACCTCTAGCATGTTCTCAGAGTCCGTCCAGGAGATTGTGTGGGACGTTCTGCCTTACAATCTCCCATGCAGCCCTTCAGGTCGATATGTTGTTCCGGGGCTTCCCAAGGAAGTGCATCTCACACGCCTTCAGATGCTGCCAGAGCTTCCCGAGGCAATGACCGAGAGTGCGAGGTATCAGTTCTGGAAACGACAGAGAGCAGGCAATAAGCGGAGCTGGAGGATCCTTGCTAACACCTTCTACGAGATGGAGGCAGAGTTTGTTGAGCATTTTCAGAGGGTCAACGACACCATCAGGACAATTGGTCCCCTGCTCCCTGCCGAGGCCTTTTAGGATCGACACTGCAAGATTGCCTCGACAGTCTAGATCGAGGTTGATACGGAGGAAGACAAGTGCTTGCAGAGGCTTCATGCGTAGACGGAGGCATTCATGCTTTAAATTTCCTTCGGCAGCGAGAATTCATCCGAATCGTTCTCTTCTGCATCTGTCTCCGATATCTTCGCTCGGCTCCTTCGCCTGTGCTGAATGAACAACATTGCTATCAGGAAAAGAAATAGAGCGGTAGCAGCCGAGCCTACTGCGATCCTGGCTATGGTTCTGGCGCTCAGCGAATTGGGAAGGCCCTATTCACTCGACGTAGTCCTGCGCGCAGATAATTGAGAAGGCCCTTCATCGTTTTCATGTGAGATCTCTTCTAGGGATTTGCCCTTTGTTTCAGGAATCAAGAACTGTTATGATTACATTAGGCTCACGTCACACTACTTCGGCGTTTCTTTTCAGTGTAGTGAAAATGCTAGTTTAACTTCTAACGCAAAAGCACAACCTACCGTTTGTTTCAAAATGGAAACTATATTCCTCTTGTCCACAAAATAACAAAGTTAATTAGTGGGTCTATAACATCAACACCTCAAACTTCTATTTATAGTTTTGAAAGGGTTTTTTTTTCCTCACAAAGCATTGTTCAATCATTTGCATGCAATGAATATTATAGTGAAATAAGGAGTGTTTTAGGAATATTATAATGAAATGGGGAGCGTTCTACGAGATTTTTTTAAAGTAAATTTTATGAAATGATTGTTTATAATTATATTTTAATTTTAAAATATGTTAAAATTACTTTTAAAAATTACAGTTTATTATTAATTATTAACTAGTTTTTATAATAAATTTAATTTGAAAATTAAAATGTTTAATTTAAATTTAATTTATAAAATAATTATCAAATAATAAATTAAGAAATTTTTATTTAGTTAACCATTTTTATATTTATCTTTTATAAATTATAATGCGTTTTTATTTAGGTTAATTTTTTTTTACATATATTTTTAATTTATGTTGGTATTGCTAAATATTATTTTGTATTAGCATACATAGTATTGAAACTAAGTTCTAAAAGTAAACATAAATTAAAAACACAAATAATTAAGTACATATGGAGGGTTTTATACTTGCATATAATTTTCTATTACAAATAATACTTTGAACGAGGATCAAATATGAAGATGTCATTTGAGTTAAGACCCTTTGAGCTAGTTGTAGAAAAGAGTATATTAATTCATTTTAAAGAAATCTAAAATAAAATATGAACATGCCATGTTATTATTGAATTTGTACAATATTTGATAAAATTTACATTTTTTATGAAATATATATTTATTATTGATATTGTGTAAAACTAGTAAAATTTACAAATTTTATAAAATAATATACTCTTCACAATGGATTTTCATCTTCAATTTATCTTTATAAAATTTGAACTAATCCTCAATTCCTCTTTATAAGATTTGAATTCTATTCCTAATTATTTGAATCCATAGGAACCTTCTAATTACTTTATAAATTATAAATGACATCACAATACAAATTTTTTTCATCCATGGGGAATTGAACTTCGAATTTTATGGTTTACACAATACTTCGTAACACTACAATCACCAATTAAATTTTCCTCATGGGCTAAATTCCATTTTAGTTTTATTTGAATATAGAAGAATAATAATAAACATTAGGATATTGAAAGTTGGCCCCCAAAGCGAATCAGCGGAGAAGGCAGAGCAATGGTGGTGCAAAGGACTGAGCTTGATGGAGGTGAAATCTTGTCGATGACGATCTACATGATTGGGCCGGGAGGTATCATTGTTTCACATTTGTCTGAGAAGCTGATGCACGAGACAGATCACACAATGCTCGCCATTGAAGTTTACAACGATAAGATCTAACATATCTTGGAGCCTAGTCACCCCTGATCTGATCACACCAAGTTCCATAGGATAATTAGAAAGCACGATTTCAAGCTTGAGGGGCTCATTAAGACGACAAATCTGGTAATTTTAATGCAAATGTCGGTTAAAGTAGATCTAGGTTTAACTGAATCCACCACCACAAATCTACTATTTCAACCCCTTCACGACATAGATATGGATGCCAAAAAGGGAGCAAGGATAGAGGATCAATGGAGGGCTATGGATCTAGGGTCGAAATTATAAAATATAGTAGATCTACTCAGCATTCCTTTGGATCTGGTATTTTTAAGACCAGATATGGGCTCCATAGATCGGTCCTTGGTAGAATTTGACAAGGACAACAACCTTGAAATGTATCCATTAGTGAGCTACGATAAAATACTTGTTTCTAGTAAGAATGAAGTTTTCCAAATTTTCACTCAAACCCCAATAGGAAGATTGATCATCTTGTGGATTCAAAAGGAATTTTTGGTGCAAGATATGAAATGGGAAATCTTTGAAAAAACTGGTATTCCAATGGAACTGCAAAATCTGATATTTGCGGGTAGATCCATGTAGGACCAAAGGAGTTTACAAGACTATGGCGTAGAACAAAATACCTTGATCATCATTAACCCAAGGCTACAACGGGTGTTCGGTAGGTTCTAACATCCCCAAGGGCTTGAGTTTGGCCAAAGGAAAATCCAATGGATTTACTTCATTCAATGACGCACTCAAAGGGAAGGTTGCAGCTGAACAAACTCTCAATATTCCTGGGCCCTATATTGTGGAGAAGATCAATGAAAATTCGGTAATGATACTAGATATAACATAGATAAATAATATTTGTACAACGTATCAATTCCAGGCAATCATTTGCAAGTTCAATGGTTTCTGGCCAAAACCTGTGGATCTTTTTCAGTGGATATTTATGACTTGGATGGTAAATTGTGATATTCAATTATGCTCCAAGGGAATATTCATAGTAAAATTCAAATCATCAGAGATTAGAGATCAAGTTTTACACGAGGGTACATGGTTCTGGGGAAATGCGAGACTATTTATCATCCCATGGTTCCCAGATTTTGATGCTAATTTAATAACGATCTCTAAAATATCGGTTTGGGTAAGACGACATAACTTACCCCTTAATTTCTAGCATCCAAAAGTTTTAGAAGGAATTGGTGACATGATGGGGAGATACAATAAGATGGATATACAAATAAATAAAGAATAAATTTGCAAGGATATGTGTTGAGGTAGACCTTAGTAAAGGACTACCTGACCGTATCCTCTTGACACACAACAACCACTGCTGGACCCAGTTCTTAGATTATGAGAACACAACATTTAGGTGTCGTCTCTGTCTTCAAACTAGAAATCTATAAACCACATGCACTTTGGCAAAGACAGACCCCAGGAAGAAAAAGAAACGAGTCAAAAATCCCAAGGGATGGCAAATCCCAACAACACAATCTTACGATGAAGAGGAAGAGGAGGGATTGGGACCAACCACCACCGAGGACAACCAAAATACACAAACATCTTCAACGAACGAAGATTTTAACCAGGTAGGAACAATGGTATCAGCTTTACAAAATATAATAGAAGGACACACATGCCAAGAAATGCCGAAGGATAAGGAGATAGGAGGTTTCAAATGTCCTTATACATCTGAGTGGTCAGAATCAGACAAGGAACATCTGAGGAAGAAATAAGAGAATCAACTAGTTATTGTAACAACTACTCTTGATCAAGGAGGATGGAGAAAAGTAGAAAATAAGAAAGGGAGAAAAGGGTGACTAAGCTTATTTTCTTAGGCCCAATTTTTTGTTTTGTTTTTTTATTCTTTTGTTGTTTTGGTTTTTATTATATGGGCCCCAACTTCTTCAGTGGTGTTGTTTAGAATGCACTATGTGCATCTACATATGTAAATTTTTACAATTAATAGAAAGTTACAATTTTCCACTGAAAAAATGAATAATAAACCTTATTTTTACAAATATGGACATTTTTTTTCATTAAAACAATTATACACACCCACACACACACAATTGTGGATTTTTATCTTGTTCCACTGAGAGGCACTCTATAGCCCAATCTGGGGGTGATGTTGTAGTGAGGTAATTTTTATAAATATTTACATGTCCTGCTTAATGAAACATTCAATTTGTAAAGCAAGAGAGGATAAACATGTTTCTTTAAAATCACGAGACTCATCTTGAAAACTTTCAACTTCATATTCTTCAATACTGACATAATGTTTGCTTTCTTTAAACCCTAAATCAGAGTTATCAACAAGTTCATTCAAATCGCAACAATATACATTGAATTATTTAGAGGTATTCATACTTATATAATGTTCACGAAATATTACATGAAAATCCTTCAAAGAAGAAATACTACCAGAAGGAAGTGCAATGTACCATCGTTAGGCGTTACCTTCTATGGTAAACACAACTTCATTTGAATGTCTTCGTGATAAACTCCAATTTCATGTGCACATTCATGTAAATCAATCGAATGTCGAGTAGGGTTGTCATCGTCATCTTCATGAAATCGAGGGATATAGTTGTCCCATACAACCGTGTCAATCATCTCTTTGGGAAAACTACAATCTCGGGGAGAGATTTATGGTAACCAACATGTAATGTAAGACTCGGATGAAGCTCGGTGCATGTATAAGGGCATTTGAAGGCAAGAGTATGACAACTGTTTGAGTTGGTTAAGTCCATTGGGATAAATGGATGATGGCAGAAGAATCATGAGAAAGGTAGTAGGGAAGGTAAAGTAAATGGGCTTAAGGTAACAAATGCATTGGCTAAGTTGGGAAATGTTTTTCTCAATGTCATGCATGTTGTGCATGGATAAAGGTAGTTCTCTTAACCTTGACCTTATGATATCTGGTAACTATGTTGTGATTATGATTACGATGATATCTGGTAACTATGTTATGATTATGATTATAACGATATATATATATATATATATATAATGTATGTATGTATGTATGTATGTATGTTATCTGACAGGGTCGTCAGGAATCATGATTGTTTTATGTTGATGTTTATATGTATATATGTATGCATGCATGTCGTTGTCTAACAAGGTTGCCAGTGATCATTTTTATGGAGGGTTGATTGCTTATGTTAGTGAATTGCATGAAGATGCTCCTGGTCTTATGAGGAATCAAGTGGGAAGAGTAGCCCTGACACATATACGAGGTAAATATCATGTGGATTTGAATTGATATTATGTGTTTATACTCTGTCTATGTTTATGCTATGGCAGGAAATGTTGAGGGAAAGATTAGCGGAATGGAAGTAGTGTGACTTGCGACATGTTGGGACAAGCATGAATAGTGGAAAGACACTAGAAGCAAGGTTGCTTGATAGATTTAGTGTGTGGTCTCTGGATGTGCACTAATATTGTTGTGTATATGTTTTACATGTTGTGCCTGTGATGTTGTGTACATTTTTTTATGGGGTGTTGGGATCAGATGGTACTGTATATATGTTGTTTATGCAGTGTTGTATACAGATGATATTGTGTGCATATTGAATATGCGGTGTTGTGTACATATGGTGTTGTGTGCATGTTGGATATGTGGTGTTGTGTACATATGGTGTTGTGCACATGTTGGATATGCGGTGTTGTGTACATATGGTGCTTTGTTCATGTTGCATATGCAGTGCTATTTACATATGGTGTGGTGTGCAAGTTGTATATATGGTGCTATGTACAAGTGGTGTTGTGTGTATGATTGTACATGTGGTGTTGTGTACATGTTATACATGGGGTATTGTGTACATGTCGTGCATGTGGTGTTGTGTACATGTGGTGCAAGTGGTGTGTTGTACACGTTGTGCAGGTGGTTCTGTGTACATGTGGTGTTGTGTACACATTGTGCGAGAAGTGTTGTGTACATGTGGTATTGTGTACATATCATACATGTGTTATTATGTTATGTGTAGTCTTTGTATCATGACATGTGTATTCGTTGAGTGGTACTCTGTGTACGTATAGGTATTGTGTTGAACACCAAGTGTAGGTCTATGTGTAGTATTGTAAACCAGGTGTAGGTGTATGTGTGGTGTTGTACATCTGGTGTAGGTATATGTGTCATGTTTTACTTCAGGTGTAGCTGTATGTATTGTGTTGAACACCGGGTGTAGGTGTATGTGTGGTGTTGTACACCGAGTGTAGGTGTATGTGTCATGTTGTACTCTGGGTGTAGGTGTATGTATTGTTTTTTGTTGTACACCGAGTGTAGGTATAGGTGTATGTATTTTTTTGTGTTTTACACCGAGTGTAGGTGTAGGTGTATGTATTGTGTTGTGTTTTATACCGAGTGTAGGTGTAGGTGTTGTGTTGTACACCAGATGTATGTGTATGTATTATGTAGTGTCGTACATTGTGTGTGGAAGTATGTGTTGTGATGTACATTGTGTATTTGTATGTGATTGAAGAGAAAAAGGCATTGGGTGCTTGTTGTATTTGGCAACCAATTCAGTGTGCACACGGAAAGGATAAATAATAAAGGAAAAAACAAAAGAACCGATTGAAGGATAAGTATTGGCATTTTATTTCATTTTTATTACGCATGTGATTAATGACTTTGATTTATGATGGTTACATGTGATATATGATTTTCATTATGATGGTTGTGTTTTGAGCTAACCAGATGTGATATGTTATACATGATGATTTGATCAAACGACTAGTTTGACTTGTTGTGACAGGAAGTGAACATAATTGCAGGTGTACCTTATTGACGAGCTACCAATGAGGTATGATGTGAATTTATTTTAATTTATTTTGAATCTAATGGAAATTATGTGTTTGGTACAGGAAAGCATGAAAATGCCCAGTTGGGTTGTTGAAACTGACTGCAAGAATTAACAACAGCAAAAGGAATTGAGACATGCAACAATAAGTTAATAAAGCACTTAAGGAGCAGGGCCATTGTGGGACACTGGTACCCAATATTTTCCATTGATTTTCATGAGCATTTTATGACCAATATGATGGTTTTGAGGCAGGCATATGCCTTGGTGTTTGGACCTTCTAATGCGAGGAAACCTTGTCAAGGGATGGATCGCTTGGGAAAGGGGATGTCGGGGAACTTGGAAGGTGAGTGATTGCACAGAAGGGGGTGGCCAGATTGCTCGAGGGACTATGTATCAGAGAAGGGAAGGTCAGGGATGGATTTGTTTTGGTCATTATCATTTCCAGATGGAATCAAAATCACATTGGGGGTGTGCCCTTGAAAAATGAGTAGGTAATTTTTCATTGAGAGGAAAAGTATCGCTAGGATTGTAGCGCTAGACATTGGATACATGTTTAACTTTGGCAGTGGATTATGAAATTCATGGGAAGGAGGTGAATCCTAGTACTAATTTTGAGGGTGGAGGTGTGAGCCTCTAGATTCCCTTGTTGCAAATGTAGACATTGTATTCTTTTATTTGTTGGTCAAAGAAAATGTGCATATATGTATATATGTATATTATTGTAAATATTGTATCAAGCTATATTATAAATCTCCATAGACAATATTGGTATTTTTTGGTTGAAGCAATGTGCATGATTGTAGATGTATTTTTTATTGTAAATACCATAATGAGTTGTGTTATAAAGCTCCAGTAAATAGTATGTTTGTTATGTTTTCAATAGTGTTCATTGTAAATACTGCAATGAGTTGAGTTATAAAGATCGATGGGCAGTATGTTTTGGTTTTCAGTGGTTTTGTAGGTTTTAGGTGTCAATGAAAACCAAGGACGGTGTTCCCCTAAGGGGAAGGGTTCTGCAACATCCCTGGTTGAAAATCCATGTATTCAAGTTAATAAAGGCAAAATAAGACCAAGGTCATGGGACACGTCTTCCAAGCTAAATGTTGGGAAAAAAATCCTAGTGTGGATGTTCATTTGGTTTATTATGGCTAGGGGAAATTGGCAAAGGCTTTGAAAATACAAAGAGGCATTATTTGGAATTTATTTATGAAAATAATGGAAATTAGGAGAAAAAGAAGGTGAAAGGTCATAGGTTGCATGTGAGAAGGAAAATAATGGAAAATGAAGAAATTAGAGGCCTTGTTGATCTTATGAGGATCAATTAATAACCTTTTGTCAGTTTTAGCTTGGATCTCTCACTCTCTCACATAATATTGCACACTTAGAGTATTCTTAGAGCACTCTAGCATTGGAGCAAGGAAAGCAAAGGAAGGAAAAAGAGGGCAAAGGAAAGAAAATATCAAGTAAGGAAGAGTTGGATCCAACAGTTATAACGGGATTACTTGCAAGTATTAAGTTTCATGTATGATTCCTTGCTAGTTTTGGCATGCATGGTACATGCATGTGTGTATGTGGTTCTCTTGTTTTCATTGGCATGGGTTTTGTCAGGTGTGACAATGGTTTTCAAACTTTCCTTTCCATTGCTAGATAGCCATGCTGTGATGGCGTTTCTCTTTTACTCGATTGGGCTAGATTTTTGGATGTTTTCAAAACTAATTGGGGTGGTCTCAGGAAGAAACAAAATTCCTAGGAATCCTTGGACCAATGAAGGTGGGATTGTGGTAATCCTAGTCGTGTATACCCTCGTTGGGCTTAGTAATCCTTGATCGGTGAATGGCGGGACATAGAGTAAATCTTAGAGGGTGAATATGGACAAATTTCTCACGATTTAGGTGGAGAGATCCAAAGGAATCCATGCTTGTATAGGCCTAGTGATCCCTGGACTGATATGTGGTGGGATTGTGGTAAAGACTAGTAGTGTATGTTTCTTGTTTGGGCCTAGGAATCCCTTGGTGGGATATACAATAAATCCTGGTTGTATAGATGAGGTCTTAGGCCTAGGAATCCTTGATCGACATATGGAGGGATTCCGGTAAAGCCTGAGGAAGCCCTGGTTATTTTGTTGTAAGTCCCACATTCATGCTTGGAATATGGCATGTGAGTGATTTTCTGAAAGAAATATTTGTTTTGGCCCAATCTGTGGTTGGGTGGTACGTGGAAGTCCTTGACTTGGTTGCATTTTTCATATGTTAATAAGAGCTCTTTCCTCTTATGCATTATGTGTAAATGTGCTTGTTATTATGTGATTATAATGGTTGTTCTATCATTGTTGATATGTTGGTTATAAGCATGGTTTATGACAGACTTGAGTTACGAATCTCATCATTTTTTTTAGTAAATGAAACTTTAATGAATGCATGACATAATAGATGACAATTCCACTAGCTATTATGAAAGGACATCATACCTTCTTGGTGATTCCCAGATAAGTATGAGACCCCTATGTTAAGATATGTATTTATGACTTGTAGATTTCATGTTCATCATGTGTTTAACGAAATGTATGTCATGGTTAGGCTTGGTTAAGTCAAGTCCTTGATTAAGTTTTGTGTTAGATTCTTTTTCTTGGTGTCGTTTATTGTCTTGAAAAGTCTCACCAAGTTATGTCCAGTCATATGGAGACTAGCCCTGAAAAAGTGGCTCAAATATTGCGGTAGCAGGCATAGAACTCGCTGAAAAAGACTGCAGTCACCCCCTTGTAGTGATTATGCATGTGATTGGAGGCTTACAATCACAATGATGTAGGATTGTGCATGTGACTGGGAGTACAGATCAGTGAAAAGGAAAGTTAACTCAAGGTTTGTATACCTGGAAGGGTGGTTTTTACCTTAGGGGTCCTGTAGCACCTTAGGAAGGCCAGTAAGGTTTTGTTTTGTTGATTCAACTAACTTAAGGTGACCTAGGAGGTTGAATCATATCATAGTAACTCTTCATCAGATATTTACCCCGGTGGACCGGTTGACCTGTGAACTTCGGTAAGTTAAAGAGGAGGTTGTTACAAACTTATTCCTAGCCCACCATATAAAATACACTAGAAGCAAAGGAAGATAACATAACACATGAGGGGGACATCACTGAGACAGGATCAAATAGAGACCTCCAAACTGGGCCCTACCCAAATAATAGAGGACTCAAATTTCAATTTTAGAGATGCCCATACTTGTAAAATGAAGGAATTTGAAATGAATGAGTGGTGAAATGTATAAGACTCACCTTTACAGATAGACATTGGTTGGGACCATAACAACCTCGTTTAAACAACTTTTTCCATGTTAAATCTTGTTGATGATGACTTTTATTATTGGGGCTTGTATCTTCTATAAGAATTCCCACTACCAACTGATATATTCTTGCAAACCAAACTCACACCAAGCCTCATATCCTAGTTTAGTAGTGAAAAAAAAATTAGGTAGGGTGTTTGAAAAACATAAGGAGTTTTCCACTTGTGGATCAAGGTGACTAAAACTTGAAAAGATGCTATCAACATAATAATGGAATTCTCTTGCCAAACCTTCCTCAAGACTAATCATCTTTATAGATAACCCCTCGTTTCTTTCCACCAGGGAAGGATTAAGGGAGAAAATGTCCCATAGAGAGCATAAACAATTTTCCTAGAGTTTCATAACCAAATTTTTGTATAACCTGTAATTTTCACCTACCCTAATCCATGAGTCTTCCCAATCCTAACTTGCTCCTCATTTCCAATTTTCCACATATTCCAGCAACTAATCACGGTAAGGGATTCCATGAAGGATTTCCATATAGTAGATCTATTTTTGGTTAATTTCTGAGGTAGGAAAAAACACACTTCCATTGAGAGGCCCCCCAAATATTTGGAGCACATAACTCTACCCCATAAGGTTCCAATGTAGGTTAACCTCCAAAGATTCTTAGCTGCCAATGCTTTGCTGAAGTGATAGATTTATTTTATTCCCCAACATCCTATACTTAGGTTGTGTAATCCTAGAATATTTCACCAGTGGGTTCCCTTTATTTTTCACATTCCTAGACTAAAGGAAACTAAGAGTAGCCTTTTTCATTTTAGTAAGAATTTGTTTTGGCACTTTTTCTATTAAGGTCAGATCAACTGAGATTATTCCTAAGGTGGATTTTGAAAACATAAGTTGAACAACCTTGAAAAACTACTTTTTAGTCAATAAAGAAATCTTAGCTTTGATTTTCTTGAAAATCCATATGAATTCTTCAAAATGATAAACATGGGGCTTCAACCCCAAATTTTTTAAGCCGTCTTATATTCTTCTTTGTGGAATTTTTAAGGAGAGATTTATAATTGATTGAAGCTATTCCTACGGAAAATCAAAGAAGATACAAGACTTAGACGCATTCACCTCCATCCTTATGACCAAATAGTAAGAATCCATAATTATTTTTAAGTTTGAAAACTCCATCTTGGAACATGCACTAGATAAGAGCACATTATCAATGAACAAAAGATGTCTTATAGTTTTCTATTCTAACGTGTTGAGATCCTTTATGTCCCCTTAATATTTGGACTCAAGCATAAGCTTATGAATTCCTTTTGCAATTGGTAGGAACAACAAAGGAGACAATGATAATCCCTATCTAAGCCCTCCAAAGGGTCAAAAAAAGGGAGATGGAGATCCATTAATCAAAATTGAAAAAGATGTATTGGACATTCCATGATCTAATTTACCACATGAGTCTGTATACCCATTTGTGAAAGATCCAATTGGATGAAAACCCATGCCTTCGAAACTTAAAAATTTATTATTATTGAGGAAAAAAATTGCACCTTGATCAAATGCACGGTACCCTAAGCCAAGCAAATTGTATCATGCATTTTCCTCTAAAAGCGGAAAACATATTTCTCTCAATATTTGAATGCACTAGACATAGGATTAAGCATATTAGCAATTATATTTGAAATAATCTTATAGATTGCATTATGGAATGAGACAGGGAAAATCCTTCAAAGGAAGAGGCATCGTGCTTCCTTGGGATGATAGCCAAACGAGTAGTGCTAACAAATCTTAGAGCCTTGTTGGAATTCTAATATTCTAAAACCGCTCTAAGAAGCTTGTCATTGATGATTTGATAAATCCTAGTAAAATTAAACTGAAATCCCATTTTCTTTGGGCATTTTAATTTTTGCATTAAGAGTAATGTTGTTTGGATCTCCTATTCATAAAATTCTTCCGAAATATCAATATACATGTCATCTAAGAAAACTCAGGGGATCAATTTGTCAACTCTAGGATCTCCCAAATTGATCATCTAATGGGATATGTGAATAAGGATTTGGAATAGTTCTTGCTTGATTCTACTTTATCAAAAAAGGAGGAGGCCCAAGATCCATATTTGGTTCACATTTTACATATAGTCTTCAAGATTTGACAATAGTTGATGAATTTATGGAAAATACTTGTGTTATTATCAACTTCGGAGATTCATATATCTCTATGTTTCAAATTCCATATGGGTTCTTCTTTATCCAGCAAGTCTTTCATCCTCACTTAAGAGGGGAATTGAGAAATTGTCCTTTAGTAGATCATTAAGTTTTTGTTTTTTCTCCAACAAGTGTGCCTATGAATTAACTCTAAATTTACAATTTGACAATATCGAGGTTACTTTTAATGTCTTAAGGTTGTTAAAAAATGGTTTCATTGCTATATCCTCTAATGATTCACTAAAATGAATCTGGTTCATAGTTACCAAATTTCAATAATCTTATTTCACAAGCCAAAATGGGGAGAATTTAAATGAAGAAGGAGGCTTACTCTCTAGAGAATATAGTTTCAACACAATTGGCAATGATAATAAATACCTCTCACCTCCACCTAGAAAATTACATTCCAAGACCCATCAATCACAATTTTTGAGATAAAGAAATGGTCAAGCCGTTTGGCTACACTAAAATTGTTATTATTCTTGTTTTACCACGTGAGAACCAACTTGGTTGGGTGGAGGGTAATCCACTACTTAGAGAGATTCAAAAAAATACCAAAATAAACCTTCTAAGGGGTCTCAACGAGAATGAATTTCTGATACCTCCCTAATGGACAAGGTCAGATTAAGGTCAAATCCCATCACCACCTTGGGAATCGAGAGGAAACTTGAGGATAGTAGTGATTCCCATAAAGGCTCTTTGTCTAAATAAGGCCCATAAATTCTTATAAAATGGAAATTATTATGGAGGCCTCTATCTTCCAAATCCATCGAGATCCCAAACATAAATGATGAGATCGAAAATTGATAAAGAGTGAGTTTCCAAGCCACCACCGACCCATCATATTTTCATTTAGAGTCTAAAGTCATAAAACACCACTCTTCAAACCAAGGAGAGAGGCATCCCCTAGCTTTTACACCAGGATACACAATTTCCTTCAAGAAGATTATGTTTGGATTGTTGGATTTTACTAGTATTTTCAAAATTAGGACTTGTTGAAGGCTGGAAAGTGACTTCCTCAACATTGGGGATTCCACCCGGTCATGAGCTTAAAAAAATCCTTTTTTGTTGAAATGGTGGGTCTAAATGGGGATATAGGGACCAGTTTCCCATATAAAGAGAGTTTATATAACAAAAGAAATAAAATCAACACTAGCAGGGTGATTTATTCTAATGATAACATAAATTAAAACTAAATCTAACTACTTCCCGAGATTGGATATGATTATGGAGTATAATTTCACAAGCATGAAATAATATAGATCATTGCATACTTAATGAATATAAGCACATTTAAGAAACTAAATCAATTTAATTGATTTAGTTGATGAAGAACATTAATCACATAAAATATCTCTAAGTCACATCTAACAACATATCGTTCAATATATTATATTAATAGTAATAAGAATATATATCACTTCAATGCTTATCAGAAAAAAAATAATAGACAGAAATAATTTTGCCAAAATTTTAGAAACATAAAACAATCAATACGCAGATAATAGTACCCGTTGCACCATAGCTTTAGATCTGAAAAGATAGCTTCAGGGCTCAGACTTTCAATTAGATAAATTTTGTTCAAACAATAGTGTAAGTTACAAAAGATTTCTTATCAAAATTATGGACCCCTTTCTAAATGCATGAAATGGGTCTAAATACTAATTAATATTACAAAAATATAAGACTTGTAAAATAAGTTTCTAATATTACTCTAAACTATAAAACTAAAAACTAGGAAAATAAAATGCATAAGTTGTAACAGTCTCATGACTGTTTCCCGGATTCACTCTCTAGTTGGTCTTTGAGCTGGCATGCTTTGATCATATGTTCGAGTTTGGGGGGGATGAATAGGCTGCATTCTCATTTGCCCCGTGAATATTGCATTGTTCAGTGCTGGAAGAAGCTGAGCTATTGCGTTGGAGAGAAACCTCGACATTACCGATTGGTTATGACTCTTAATCAACAAGTACCATTAAATATCCATATTTAACCTTGTCATATTTTCTATTTCAAGAGATTTTTTGTTTGATGTCTCTTGCCATGATTGCTTTAGGAAACTGATATCTGGCATGGTGTCTTTTGGTGCTTCTTGAATCAGGTTGGCTTGCAAAAGAGAATATTTTATATACTCATAGATGCTGGAAGATAAATTTTTAGCTATGATAATAGCTAATTTATCTCTCTTCATTTCAATATCCTAATCTCCAAATATTATATATTTAATTGATTCTTCAAGACGAGGGAGATCAACTGCTATAGCCTGTGTAGTGTCTTGCCAATCTATATATTTTGACACCTTATAATCAATCTCTTCATAATAAGTTCTCAAATTAGAAATTTGAGTGACTAATTGATTACTGGTCTTAACTTGCTCTTGAATTTGATTATACTTCTGATAGAAAATTGTTTGTTGTGTTACCAGTAATGCTTCCAACTTTGTTTCTTCTTTCTTTACTTCATTGATTCAGGCTTTTTCTTTTTCAATCCTCTGCTACAATTGATGAATTATTTGATCTTTTTCTTTAATATTGTTTTCGAGTTTGAGTTTGATACCTTCAAACTCTTGTTGCGGATTTTTAATGCTTGACTACAGCTCTTGCTCGATCCTTTGCTTCTCATCAAAGAAAACTTGCTCCATTTGAGCAATTTTCTGATCATTTTCTATAATTAATGATTCAACTTATGCTGCCTTATGAATGGTTTCACTTGTGTAAGCACCTGGAAATTGAGATAATCTGTTAAGTTCCTTCCATGGAGCTGATTGAGTTTCTTTCCAAAGGACTTGCATTGGTGTTTCATCTATAGGCAGTTCTAGAGAATCTTCCATCTTCCACTTCTTCTTTTACCTGGTCATCGCAACTTTGTGTTTTGGACTATAAAATACGTCCAATGGAAGTATTTATTCAATTTTAGGACTATTTCAGTAATCGGGAAAGATGGGATTATTTCCATATCTTGGGCCGATGTATCTTCTAGTTTCTCCTCTGTATCATTGTGTCCTTGGATCTGGATTTGCTCAAGAACAATTTTGGAAACCTCTACAGTAAATGAGGTTTCTCTGATTTCTTCCTGATCCTTGGAGTTATCTATATCAGCATAAACATGTTGCACACCTAGCTCATCTGTATGAATTACGGAACTTGTAGCACCCACAATAGGCATGGTTTCTGACTGAATGGTATTCTGAGTGGCAGGAGTATTAGTCTCAGATAGTGCTTTCTCAAAATCTTCCCAATTTTGGGTGAATTTACCATCTTGTTGAATATTTGTGATTTATGCTTCTTGAATTGGTACTGGTACTTGAGAAGTCATTGAAACTATAACATGTTCTACCTTCGGCGCTGGTCTGTGAAACAAACAATATGGAAAATGGGAATTGCTATGTTCTCGATACACTTTGAATCTTAACAAATCTTCCGGGCTGAACCTTTCAGCTACCTTTTGCTGAACTGTTGAAAATTCAGGAATTAATTCGAACATATCGTCAAATCTATCAGGCTCACTTGGAAATGCTCGCAACTTGACCTAATTCATTATCTCTCTATAAATACCATATGAATCATAATTTCTATTAGGTAACACTAGAAAATTGAAAGGTTTTAATCGATCAACTTCAAGATAGGCATGCTTGAAATTGTTTGGGGCATATAAACCACAAGAAAATGGAAAAGTTGGCCAATTGGTCTTTTTGGCATCTTTTAGGGATTTCGTCAAACCATTACCAACTGTTTGATAAGAAATTTCTTTGGCCAACAGTTTGTCTGGTATATAAAAGGGTAGGACATGAGGATGGGCATAACTTCCAAAAACAAGAATGTATGTAAAGTTCTCCTCACCAAACCACCTACCTACAAACTTAAGACTTTTACTGGCTTCAGGTGTGACTCTAGGGATTTTTATTTCAAAAATGACTTGGAAGACCGAGAGTATTATGTCATTGCATATTTTGAACATATGAGAGTGATATTTTGATTCCCACAAGAAATATAATTGTACATAGATGGGGGTTTCAACTTCTCTGGTTCATTTCCATCCTAATGACGAAAATTCAAAGGAAAAATAGACTACGTCTAAGATATAAGAACTCATATAAAAATGAGGGACTGCATTGGGTGGGGCAATTCAATTTTCTTAGGTTGTGATAAATCTTATCAAATTATCAGAAAGAATAGTAGCCCAATCAAGAATATAGCCGTCAGAGGCTGCTTCTATCAAGGGTGTCCAATTCTCTCTAAACTTGGTCTTATTTACAGATCTAAAGAGATGGCACATCATTGCAGCTATATGAGATAATGGGATTTTAAGAGAGATGACTAAATACATACCCTTATTTCCACACTTATGCTGTAAGGATCATTTCTCCATTCCTTAATTACAATCGTATGGTGGTCGTTCTCCTGCATGAACTCTTGAACAAATTGGGCATCATATCTCTTCTGGGGTTTTGGAAGTTTATACATATTATTCAAATCTGATGGCTTGAGAGAGCCAATGAGCTTCTAGTAAAAAATTTCATGTCTCTGATATCTACATTATACATCACCCATTTCATTAACTCAGTACATGGCAACATCTTAGGACGAGCAACAATTTTGTGAAGAAAAGAATTAGCAGTATCCGTCCATGGTTCTGAATCATTGGATAAAGTATCATCGACCACAAATTTTTTGTCCATAATTACTTGCAGATTCTTGTTCTCGAACAACTGATAGATCCCTTCCCAGCTTGAAGAACCAATCTCTGGGTTTCATGTAGTATATGAGATTAGGGGAGCCATTTTTTTGTTTTCCTCTTGTTGTATGACTAGTTATGGTGGGGTGGTGGATTTCCTTCGTGCTTTAATCAACCTTGAAATACTTTTATGCATTTTTTTTTGGAATTACCCTGTTGAAAAAAAACCAGAGAGGATAAGCTGAAATCACTTCGAATGCTATTAACTATCCTATCAACTTAACTCATGCATAATGGGAAATCCTTGGTATTTAAATTTGAAATAATTACAAATCGATTGCAAGCCTCGACATTACAAAACACCTAAATTAACTTTAAATTGATAAGCATGGGTTCGTGTTATTTTGACAGATGTCATCACATTGGGATCTGTTGATCGATGATTTTGGTAGTTGGCGAGTTTTAGTGCTTCAAAGAAATCTACGAAATGTGAAATGTGAAATTGTGGTAGCGCGATGATTTTAGACGAGATGCGATATCGGGGTATGTCAGATGACAGACTGCAATATCGACATCTGTTATGTGACGGATTTCACTACTTCGCATTTTGACAATTCACATATCATCAATTTTCTATTTGTACTTCGGCAATTTGCTATTTTGGCGATTTGGTATTCACAACTTCGTTGTTGTTTTCTTCCCGCTTTTATGCTTTTTTGCTTTGTGGGTTCTTTTAGGCGTTCTTTAAGTGATTTTCTTATTTTTTAAAGAAAATTTAAAACTTAATCTAATAAAACCCTATCTTTAGGTTTTACTTCTAAAAATAAATATTAATCCCAAAAATTTTAAAGGGTCCATATTATCCTTTCTAATCTATTTTACTTGGATAATGGGGAGTTGTTGTAATACAACAACAGGACCTTTGACTCACTATTTAGCCCTCTAACATTTAGGGGAAAATATATCATTTGGGAACCTAGGCATGGGTTTTTCTTGTTCTAAGGCCATATATAATAGTACCTAGCTTTCCACTTTAAATTTCACACGTTTCTTTTGGCTTTTCCAAGGATAGGTGGGATTTTCTTTCCACTTGTGTACCATGTGGTTTTTCCATAACCAGACCAACCTAAATTGTACCCTCATATAGAAATTTAACTCTAAATCACAAATGGTATCCCAATATGGAGAAACTATGCTAACTTTCGTCATAATTTGAAGGAGAGGACCTTTCTAATAGGGAAGAACCCTTACAGCCAAAAATGAAATGGCGTGAGAAAAATTCTCTTGTCGGTTACATGGGATTATGGGTGATGGGGAACTTGTTGGCATGGGAATAAGGGAAAGTGGGGGAGATCTTAGGGGGAAATAACATAACATTAGACTTCGTTGGGGGGGGGGGGGGTGGGGAATGGGTTGACGAGGGAGAAGAGAGCCTTGAGACCATCCAATTCAATGACTTAAGAGGTGGGGGAGAAAATAATATACAAAACTAGGAAGTTGAGTTCATGATATAGGGATCTTTCCGAGTCTTTGTGCTAGAGTAGGACTGCAATCTTTGACTTTCGTGAGGTCCCTCTATCGGATTCTGAGAACCCTTAACTTGAATTTCCCACCCCCTTTCCTGACTACACTTGATTTCCAATGACAAAGCCTTCTAAAAGGAACAAAGCTTACTTAAAAAATATCATGTTGGGCTTGAAAATTCCATATAATGTGATAAATAGCACTCAAAGATATTTATCGAGTGATCTAATCTATGGATCTAGGAGGGTTCACCACTAATCCAATCTTTGAATCCAAAAGGATTCACCCCTCAAGATTTTGTTTGGTTTAGAAGACCCTTCGACATGTCTAGTTCCACCAAAATCCACAACCAATGATCCAATTTTATGAAGGGAACAAAATGAAATATTTATTACTAACAAAAAACATAGAGATACAAAAAAACGTGACTTCAATTAAATAATGGAAAATGCTTAAACCGTATACAAGTAGAATGAAAACAAACTAGCTCGCACGATTGTAGCTTATCTCTGAGAAGATATGTCATGGCTACGCGCCTTCCTAAATTGTATTACAAATAGGCTTTGGGCATTTTTATAATGATTAATTAATAACAAAACCCTAAGCATATAAGAACCTAACCTTAGGAGATCAAGCGCTAAAGGTTTATGGACTCCAATGGGGTAAGTTGGAAAGTCCACTTCCTCGGGTCACAAATTTGGCTTATGATCTCCATTTGTCACACGTAATAGCTCATTGGAAAGGTGTATCCCAGGAATAAATTTTCTTCCTCTTGATGGAAATTTATGATTGCATCAACTTGTTTCCCTAAAACATGTCGTTTATGGCTTCAAAACAACTCCAAAAGTTTAGAACCTGAAACCTGCTAAAATAGGAAACTGTGGTGTGAGCTAGGTGGAGTAGGCAAGTGGCCACCAATATTTTCTTGGATTAGCCAATGTCGATTGCCCTTGGATCCCCAATCCTTACCATTTTTGATAAATTGACCGAATTTGGTTCCAATTCTCGACAAAACACTTAGACCAAAATTGAATGGGGATCCCTAGAAGGATGACCCAAATATGAGAGATAGATAAGGGCTCACTTTTAGGGTCAAATGATAGATCCCATATCCTAAGAAGAAGGTCTGAGGGACCCCAAATGCAACATCGACTAAGGATTTTCTCTATCTACACACAAGGTGAACTAAGACACCAACCAACCATTAGCGAGTAGAAAAACTAAACTATACCTGAAAACCCTTGCTCATTTATGGTTTATCCAGATTTAATGGAATCAAATCTCTGGTATTTACCACAAAAGCTTCCAATTGCTACCTTATTTAATAAATCGGGGATATCCACCAAGGGGTTGTCTTCCACGATGACCAATTTCACCCTATCTCTTTGCTTACCCACACATCTACTCTTGTAGCTAGGTGTTGAGCATTGTTTGTCTAAAAAATATTTCTCCATAACACCCTATGATGAAGGAGCGCTAAAATTAGGGATAAAAAAGGATGCAACGAAGAACAAGGGTTGATACTTGATTTTGATATCTAATTTAAAAAACATCTATATCAGTAACTAACATAAAACTTTAAACATTTGAAATAATTTATTATAATGTTTTAATTTTTTTTTTTAAATAAATATTTGTTCATTATTTTAAAATAATTATACAAAAAATACAAATAATAATATTAGTAACAATATTTAAGTAGATATAAATTATAATTGATATCATTTTAGTTGCTTATGTTTATTTAATTTTAGTTAAGAGTTTTTCTTCCTAAAAATTATACGAACCATAAATAAATTATTTTAATTGATATCATTTTCTTTTCTTTTAATAATTATAAGGTTTTCAATGATCCTCATAATTTATAATTGTTATTTAATTTTAAGATTATAGTTAAATTATATACGAGTCTTTTTTATGGAATAAAAGATCTATCTTTTATTAGTGAAATAAAATATATTTCTTTATGAAATTATTTAATTATTAAAATTAGTTATGTGAATAGATATGCCTATTTTTAAATAGGGCTTTGTGAATCTTAATTATGTCCAGAGGAGTTCTACAATCTAGTTTGGAGGAGATGTTGTAGTGTCTATAAATGAGTGTAAACATTTAAATGTTGGCTAAATATGGATAAATATGACATATATGTTGTAGTGGTTGTAAATGAATGTAAACATTTAAATGTCGGTGCAATATGAGATAGAAGTTGTGGTGTCCATAAAACCAATCTAGGTCCATCTTAATTCTAGATCTACTGAGCGTTGAGAGGGATCAAATCTCTTTTCACTCTAAAAGAGGTTTGCATCTCACGAGATTTGATCCCTTTGGGTGCTTGGTAGATCTAGAGCTAAGATGCATCTACCTCGGTTTAATTTATCCTTTTAAATAGGCTATATTCCACATGAATATTGTGGGTTCCCATAAACTTGGAGCATAAAAATCATCACTAATAACTTGACCAAGTCAAGTTTACGTTAACTGCCCAACAAAAAGTAATAATAATAATGATAATAATGTAAATTTTTATTTTTATTATTTTAGTTTAAAGTTATTTCTATTTTAACATAGGGTTATTTTTATTTTATTTTGACCGAGTCAAAATGTTTACATGAGATTACATTACATTACATTACAACATCTTTACCATACTAGGTTGGAGAGCTTCTCTCAACACAATGAAGCATTAGATCAAATAATAATAATAATAAACATAATGTTGACTTAATTAAAAAAGTAATAAAAATAATAAATCGATTCAATTCAATTTGTTGTAGTGTAATATTGCTTTTATTAATAAAATTGTAAAACCATTTTTTAAAGAAAAAATCATAATATACCTATCACATTAAGATAAACGTAAATAATAATAATTCATATTTCAAAACATATAATTAATAAATATATAAAAACTTAATAATTTGTATTTATTTATTTATTTTTCAAGGAAATATCTAGGCAACTCCACCCAAAGTGATCACATCCCATCGACTTATTAGTAGAGCCTAACTTTGTCGACCTCGAGGAAAATTGACCCTGTGACCTCCTATTAGGGAAGTACTTTAGCGACGAGAACATGGGAGGTGCTTACCCTTGAGACTTAATAAATTTAATTAATAAACATAATTACAAATATATGAATGTAAGTTATAAATTAAGATTCATTTAACCATATAAATTAAAATAATGATTCATATTCATAATTATTATATTTCAAAAGTTTATATTAAATTTAATTAAAGTGAGTAATAGATACAATGCAGCTAGTCCCTGCTTTTAGGCCATGATCTGTAATTTTGTTTTAAAATTTAGCAAGAGGGGAAAAAATTATGTTACAATTTGTTCAACCAATCATAGGATTTCAAAATTGGATAAAAATGTAAAAGAACACAAAAAAAAATTACATTACATAAACAAAAACATCATAATATAGGATGCTAGCAAAAAATTAATTTATAGAGTTCACACATTTAACAAGAACCACGTGGTAGCAATGCCACCTTTTGTCCCATGTAACTCTTGTGGCCATGTAAAAATATAGAATATCACAAATTATTATCATGTTGAAATCTTTAATTATTTCAAACTCATCAACCCATTTAAGTTTTCTATTCTATTCGAAATACCAATTACAAGACTGCATAAGATTATTACGTATATTATTTTCTCCCTATATAGCAAACCTCACAGCTATATCAAGTTGGCAATAAAAATTACATGTAGTGACTAATAATATTACCTTATGCAACAAAATTCACATTACAATATAAATTAAATATAGATATAACAATATTCTATACACTCGAGATTAACAAGACAATGTAAATATAAACACAATATTATCATATACACTAGAAATTGTGATTGAGAAGAAAACATCTTGAAAGAACAATTTTTATAATACCTCTTGACAAAAGAACTTCCATGTTTTCGAGACTTTATATCGAAGTGAACTCTGTAGTATGTCACATCATTTATATATAAAAAAAAAAACTTGTATACATGTGCAATTACATCTTCCTCTATTGTCATCGTGCTAAAAAGGGAAGTTGCAATAATGAAGTAGAATGCTCCAACGTTATATATGGTATAATGAGAATTTATGTAAAATTCATGTTAACATGTGGTACTAATTAAAAAAATAGAGTTAAAATAATGAGATATTAATAAATGGGGCAGTAGTTAAGTTGCAAGGCTAACACAATGGCATAGAAAATGAAATAAAAGGGGATAAACCGTATTGTATCAAGTATCTTTATTTTATTTTTTTGTCGGGTCTTAATTTGTATTTTCTTTTATAGTATAGTTGAGATGGATTTCTAGGGTATATGATTTCCAAGTTATGGGAGCAGGTTTATGTTATTAGAGGTTATGGGAGCAGGTTTATGTTATTAGAGGTTTCTAGGGAGTTTTGAGGCATTTTTATGGGGTCTAATGATATTCATTTTGTATATTCTATTATCTGCACAACTTGTTTTTCGTTTTGTTGTTCTGACAACTTTCGGAAAACGGGGTTATTATTGAGCGTAACTTAATTAATTTCGCTTGAGGTGGCATTCCGGGAGAAATATTTGATGGAATACCTTAGTGTAATAGATCGTTGGAATCAGAATTAGAACATTTACAGGATGGGGTGCTTAAAAATAACTTCCAGTTGCCAGAGAGAGTGTTGTGAGAGATTTACCATTTTCCTTGATTAAAAAAAGCTTTACTCAGTGATTTAATTAAGTAGAAATAGTTAATTGGAGGGAAAAGGCCAAAAGTGACTTAAGTGACATAAAATAAATTAAAAAGTCACTTAAGATAAAGTTAATCAAGAGCTTCTAGAATAATAATAAAATAATAAAATGAGATGATTATTGAGGCTTGGGGATATATCTATGGAGATCTATAAAATAGGAGGAGGAAACCATTTGGAGACATATGAGATTTGAGTATTTTTTGTGAAGAGGTTTTGGGAATGAGGTTGTCAACTTCAGTAGACCCAGAACGGAAAACCTTAGATGATTCAGTGAGAGGGGGCGAGCATCTATCTCTCTCCTTGGTGAATTCATCCAAAGTTCACGGGTTGCAGCTATTGTTTTCAGTTCAAATTTTGGAGGCCCAGTTTCAGCTTGTAGCAGATATTTGTGGGAGGTCATTCTCTCAACCATTACCAGTTTTATATGTACTCCTCTTATATTAATAAAATAAGGTTGAGTTACATTGCATGTGCATTTTATCGAATTTTTAGTTGTAGTTCATATTTCTTGTTGTCGGTTTAATTTGTGAATTTTCTTTAGCAAGTTAACAACAAAGTTTTTTTAAGTTATTTCCTGCAAATTTTACATTTGGCATGTTACAGTGGTATCAATGTTGACTCTTCTTTCCAGCCTCGAGGGTTTCAATTTCAATTACAGATTGTTCGAGGGTTTATTTTGAAGGTGTCAAATTCTATTTGTCGAAGTTTATTATTTTGTAGGTTAAGTTTGAAGAAACCATTGTTATGACAGTATGTTTCAGAAGAAAATTAGTATAAATTTGGAGCATGAATTTTGGTCAACTGTGGGTTAAAATCGAAGTTGTCGTATTGCCATATAGTTCTCGAAAAATAAGTTTTTGGATTAAAATTCTCAGCCTGTTTATCGAAGAATAATTGTTGCAGGTATTGGAGCTAGAACATTGGGGGGGGGGCAAAAAAAGGAAAATTTGTTGGGCCAAAATCCATTTGTTTACAAAATTTATCTACTCAGGTGAGATTATTTATTGGCGTCGAGTTTAAAAGTCGATGGGGGGGGGGGGGGGGGCAAAAAAAAGGAAAATTTGTTGGGACAAAATCCATTTGTTTATAGAATTTATCTATTAGGCTGAAATTATTTGTTGGCGTCGAGTTTAATCATCAATTCTTGAAGGATGGATTAATTATTCCCATAAGGAAGTTGGGATTATCATTTCAAAGGCTAAATTAGAGTTGATTTATTTATAGTTGGGGTTAGAATTTTATGTCCTAAGAAGCCACTAGTTGCTGGGTAATTTTTAGGAGAATATCAAGGTTCTTGATTTGATATATTGCTTGTATTATTTTTTATCAGATTAATATTTCCCCTAAAGTTTATAATCTCACTCTCAATGTGTTCGAAGAAATATTTTCTCATAAACTTCTTGACAAAATGCATCAAAGAAAATTTAAAATTTTGTTGGAACTATGAAACTCGTACTAGATTAGGGATTTTCGGAGCAGCTGAAATCTGCCCAATAATTTTTTGGGTTGTTCTAGGTTTTATGAGAGGAGTTCGTGGTTAAAATTTTAGAATTTTCTGAGAATTATTCATTCTATAAATCAACATTCCTTCAACAGTGTGTTTTATTGGTATATTAGGTAATTTGCACCACTTGATCAGTTTGATCTTGACTTGGATTTAAGCCAAAACATTTCTGGGTTTTTATGGGTTTGGTGTGAAGAGCTTCAGGCTAAATTTTTAGATTTTTCTTAGCAGATTTAAGGGAAAAAACTCCATTTCTTCTTTAGCAACAACTATAGTATTTTCTAGGCAGTGCATGCTACTTGTTTGTGTCATTTCCAACACTTGGGTATACTTCACTTCACATGGGTTATGCATGCATGCAGTGTGGTATCATATTTATTTATGTTACAAGTGTTTCCACTTTATTTGCAAAGTTTTTGACAAAAGTATTGCTTGCAAATTGTTTGTTAAAAATTCTCAATGAAAGTTTTTAATATTTGTTGAGTTAGTAAGATAGTATGGTGAGTCTACATGAGGAGTTCATATTTGGACCTATATCTAATTAGTAGGTCTTGAAGTGAGAGGCCTTTGTATTGAGTCAGCTACTATTATGTACTTTTGTTGTTGTTGTTGTCAGTCAAAGGCATGCATAAAATAGATTGATGAACTTGTCATTCTTCAACTAAAACATGGATCAAACCTTCATAAAATTCCTTTATAAATTAGCAGCATAAATCAACAGGTCATGTTCCAAGGGGATAAATACTATGCTACAACGAGAACAACCACAGAAAGAGCATGAGATGGTACCCAAAATCCATGCACTTGGGACAGATTTGAGATTCATGGGGGTTACAGTAAGAATCCTTCTCAAATTGAAAAAAAATGTTTCACTCCTCTCTAAGGTGGATCATTCAGATGGGAAAAGTTTGATTTAGGCTCTAAAACTAGCAATGATTGCCCTAGTATAACACAAGTATTTGCAGCACCCTTGCGTAGCGGTCAAACTTCCATTTTCCTCTTGTCTCAATAGTATCATGATACTAACTACACGTATACCTCCTTACAGTGATGACATTACGAGGAGAGTCTTCAAAAAGATAGTGGAGACCTTTCAGGATTTGGATAACAATGAGTGCCCTACCTTTGGGAAGAGGCTAGAGATTCTAGAATTCATGGCCTTAGTTAGATCTTATGACCTCAAGTTTGAGCTAGAGTGTGATGACTTGATCCTGCAAATGTTCCAATGCTTCTTCAACGTTAGGGAACATCGTCCTGACAGAGTCATAACACATATGCAATCCATTTTTTCCGCATGCATGGGAGGCCATGATGCCATTTGCGGGAGATTGCAATCTAGATTATTGGCCATTTGGAGGAGAGAACAATTGGTCGGACATGCTGCCTATGAACTAGCCGAAAGGTTGGTTAAGCATAACATTGTTTTGTTTAGGAGACAATTGACCCAGGAGGAGTTGTAGAGGATTGGTAGTGACTAGTCATGCAACAAGAATGAGCTGAGGAGGAAGGGTCTTTTCTTCATTTGTAAGGAACCTTGGGGACCTTACCACTCATGTTTGGGTGACACCGAGGAGATTATAGGGGTAGATCAAGAGGACATTCCTTCTGACTTCTAGGATGAATATTCTTCTTCTATAGTTGAGTCCATGGGCTTTTATGAGGATACCTATAAGGAGCATGAATAGTCATATGGATTTGTTGAGAATATCCCCAGTAGGAATCTATGTCAAATGGAGGAGTATTATGAGCAGTAGATTGTTCCTATTAGGGAATAGGATTATGGAGCACACGTGCGAGATTGAGGGACTCGTGACTCAACATGGGGAGCACATAGAGGAGCATGAGTCAACTAAGGAGGATGATATGCATAATATGGCATGGTGAGTCGTTTGTGGAGAGCCAATTAGAGGTTCATGTTGAGCCCATGATAGAGGAGGATAAGAAACCATATTTTGGACCATCAATTGATGAGGAGCAGTCAAATGGATTGGAAACAAGAAAATTTGCAACACTTTCAATGAGTAGCCGCCAAGAGAATAATGAGCATTTAAGGTCAGATCTCATGGCATTGAAAAAAAATATTCAAATAGTTTGAGGCACCATATTGCAACATAATAGTAAAATTAAGGAGCTTATAAGGGTGTGTGTCGAGTCAACAAACAAGTTGTCTAATGTTGATGGGCTATTGAGGGTCCTAGTGAGGTAGCAAGAGGAGTACACTTAGGAGTTTCAGAGTAGCCCTCTCCATGAGTACCTAGACATGGCTTGCATCACAACTTTCCTACTTTTCCCATTATAGGGAGAAGGGTCGGATTTCTTGGACAAATCTTGTTGGTGGAATGAACAAAGTAGCATGATTTGAGCATGGACCAACGAAAACATAGTACACTTGCTCCATACATAGGTGTCCATGCACTCGATTCTTTCCATGGGATAGATTGGCATGAGATCATGAGTTGGTATCCTATTAATGGTGCAATATTTTTATTCAGGGACATAGTGCAGCAGGAACCCTTAGGAGTGAGGGATACCACATGTTTCTGTTGGTAGTGGGATGTAGGTCGTTAGCTCATTATTATTCTAGCACAACATCAACATAGTGGGAATGACCTTGGTTTATGTAAAGGGTTGGACTAAAGGGAGGTGATGAGTTGGTATTTAACTAGTGGAGAAACATTTGTAGTCAAATATGGAGCACAACTTGAGCCATGGAGGATGGAAGAGGGTGATTGGGTATGGTGGTTTTAGGATCTAGGTGGCAGATTGAGTCAATGGTTTGTTTGGGATCCAGGTATTGAGGGACCCATTCATGTTTGGTTAGCTTGGAGTCATGTCATGGTATAATGGTTCATTTGGGATCCTGGTATCATTTTACAAATGTATCTGCAGTGGACATATACAGATTGCTTAAGGGTAAGTAATCTTGGGGTGGGAGAATTTTTCATGTCCCCATTTTTATTCTCCTCTATAGTACAACTAGGGTGGATTTCCAGGGCACGGTATGGCCAAGTCATGGGAACATGTTTATGTCATCAGGGGTTCCTTGGGATTTTTGAGGAGTTCTTACAAGGTTCGATGGCATTCTATTCACATATTCTATGATCCAGACAACTTGCCTTTCATTCCATTTCATTCCAACAACTTTCAGAAAACGAGGTTATTATTGAGCTTGACTTAATTTTCGCTTGAGGCAACATTCTGGGAGAAATATTTGATGGAATACCTCAGTGTAATAGCTCATTGCAATCATAATGAGAAGATATATAGGATGGGGTGCTGAGAAATGAATTATGGTGGCTAGAGAGAGTATGGTGGGAGATTAAAAATGGCTTTAATTAGTCATTTAATTAAGGAAAAATAATTAATTGGGGGGAAAAGGCCAAAAGTTACTTAAGAGAAATAAAATAAAATTAAAAGGTCACTTAAGATAAAGTCAATGGATGAACTTCTATAATATTAATAAAATAATAAAATGAGATGCTTCTAGAGGCTTAGGATCTATCTATGGATATCTATAAAAGAGGAGGAGGAAACCATTTAGAGACTTATGGGATTTGAGTATTTTCTATAGAGAGGTTTTGGGAACGAGGTTCCTAACTTCAATAGCCGTAGGACAGAAACCCTCAGGTGATTCAGCGAAAGGGGGCGACCACCCATCTCTATCCATGGTGAATTCATCCAAAACTCACAGGTTGCACCTATTATTTTCAATTCAGATTTTGAAGGCCCAGTTTCATCTTGTAGTAGATATTTTCGGGAGGCCACTCTCTCAACCATTACCATTTTTATATGTACTACTCTTATATTAATAAAATAAGTATTAGTTTCACTGCATGTGCATTTTATCAAATTTTCAGTTGCAGTTCATATTTCATGTTGCCAATTAATTGTTATGGTTCAATTTGTGACTTTTGTTTAGAAAGTTAACGACAAAATTTTTATAATTATTTCTTGCAAATTTTACATTTGGGTTATTACATTTTTTTTTGGAAGTTCAGTCGGTGAGGCTACATCATGGTCATGTCCAATAATAACACCCAAATAAGGTGAGAATTGAACCGGTGACTTAACATCTAGTAGTGCCTTAACAACGCACTCGATTACTATCTATCCAAGACCCTATGTACAACAAGTACCCTCATTGTAATAAAAATAAAATAACTAAAAAATAATATTTATGTAACAACCTCTAGTTAAAGTTCATGTAATAAAGGCAAAATAAGAGTGAGGTTGTTGGAAACATATTCCAAGTTGAATGTTGGGAAAAGCACTATAGCGGGCATCATTTTCAGTTTAATAGTGGCTATAGAAATTAGCAAAGGTGTTGGAAAAGGAGAAGAGGCAATAATTGGCATTTAATTATGAAAATAAAATAAAATAGGAGAAAAGGGAGGTGAAGAGTCACAAATTTGCATGAGATGGAATTTTGAAGGAAAATTAAGGAAAATGAAGAAAGTAGAGACATCAATAATAAAAAGGCTTCAGAGAAAAAGTTCACAACTTTTGGTCAGTTTGGCTTTGGAATTAGTTTTAGACAGAGCGACAACACGAAGAGGATAAATCAAGCAAAGGAAGGAAACAAGACAAGCAAGGAAAACAAAGGAAAGCAAGGAGAAGGTTGGATCAACGACTTCAGCATGAAGATTTTGCATGTAACAGGTTACATGTGTGATTTCCTAGATGAGGTGTGAATGCATGTTCATGCACTTGTGTATTTGGTTCATTTGTTGTCATTTACATGGGTTTTTTCCTGGTTTGAAAGTGGTTTCAATATTTCCTTTCAGTTTCCTGGATAGCCATGGTGTGAAGGGATTAATTTATTGGTTGAGAATTGGATTTTCAGAAGGCTTTGGATCTAAGTGAGGTGGTATCAGAAAAATTCCCAAGGTCTGAGGGTGGAGATGGTTTTCTGGGAAGCCCTCGATAGGTGGGCAGAGATAGGAAAATTCCTCAAGGGATGGTGAAGGAATTATGAGGCAACAAGATAGAGGAGGTTAGTTGGCATGAGTTTAAGAGACTCTTGAGGAAGAAGTACTTGTCAAAGAGATATTATGATGAGAAGGCTAAGGATTTATATTACCTAAAGATGAGGTCTATGATAGTTGAAGAGTACATGACTAAGTTTCTGGAGTTGTTGAGCTATGTGCCTTATCTTAAAGATGAGAAGATGAAGGTTCAAAGATTCATCGATGGACTGCCGTTAGCATTCAGGGATCAAATTTAGTATGATGAGCCTCAGTCATTGGAGGAAGCCATTGGGAAGTTGAAGCACTGTTATGAGAAGTTGAAGTGAAATTGTAACTGGAAAGGAAATCACAAGACCAAAAGAAAATGGCCTCTGAAGTGGGAAAGACCTCAGGATGTAGGTGAGAAAGAGAACGTGGCTTCTTACAAGAATTTTAATGCAACTGAGAAGGGACATGGATCTTAGCCTTGAGATCAGCATAATAAGGGTTGTGGCAGATAACCCTTGCAATGTTGGATATGTGGGAAGGATCATCGAAAGAAGGATTTTTCATTGTATCAGGGTGGCATACCTAAGATATATAGTGCTTTAGAGGCATAGATAGTTGGGGGGTGTTGGTAAAAATATTCCTCATATTTATGCAAAATTTGATAACAAGTAGGCATATCACTAAGCCTCAATTATTGATATGGAAGGTAAGCTCTGTGATCAAGTCGTTTCCATTTTGATTGATCTTGGATATAATTATAGATATGTTAATATCGACCTAGTGGATAAGTGTGGCTTGAGAAAATAAGTGCATGCAGAGTCTATGTTAGTGCAATTGGCTACAGGTACCGACAAAATAGTTCATCATTGGGTGAGAGTTTGTGCATTTAAGTTGAATGGTGTGCCTACCTCAACACATCTAAATGTGCTTCCTTTAGGTTCGTACATTATGTTTTTGGGTATGGATTGGTTTTACCTTCACAGGACTAAGGTAGATTTCTAAGAGAATGCTATTGGGTGCTTGGATGATTATGGAGAGAAAATAATATTTTAGGGTAAGAAGAAGCCTACATTAGTGAGAATGGTTACATGAATGCAAACAAAGCACAGTAGCAAGAAAGCATGTGTATTATTTGAAGTTCATATTTATAGTGACAAAGAGAAGGATGTTGAGGATGTTGAAGTATTGAAAAGGTATCCAGTTTTGTAGCGGGTTCATGATGTATTTTCGGTAGATATTTTAGAGTTACAACCTCATAGGGAAGTGGAATTTTCTATTTAGTTGATGTTGGGAGCATCACCAAAATCAAAGACACCTTACAGAATGAGCATTCCATAGTTGGTGGAATTTAATTTGTAGCTTAAGGAAATGCTTGACAAGGGATACATTAGGCCAAGTGTATTGCCTTAGGGTGCACCGATGTTGTTTGTGAAGAAGACGAATGGTACTCTTAGGTTGTGTTTTGATTATAGGAATATGAACAAGGTGACGATAAATAATAAGTATCCTTTGTTGCAAATTGATGACTTGTTTGATCAATTAAAGGGAGCAACATTGTTCTCAAAGATTTACTTGAGATCAAGATATCATCAGGTACGCATCAAAGAATAGGACATTTACAAGACAACATTTTGTACCAGAGCACCTAGTAACAATGTTAATATTATTGAGAGAGAATCACTTGTATGCCAAGCTTAATAAGTGTGGTTTCTTTCAAACAAAAGTTCATTTCTTGGGACATGTTGTTTCCAAGGAAGGGATAGCAGTGGACCTGGAAAATATCAGAGCTACCATGGAGTGGGAAGCTCCTAGGAATGTGGATGAGGTCAGATCATGCATGCGACTAGCAAGTTATTACAGGCAGTTCATCAAGAATTCTCACATATTTCCTATCCTATTACATATTTGCAAAGGAAAGGAGTGTGCAACTAGTTTTGAGTAGTTGAAGCATCCACTTACAAATGCTCCGGTCTTGAAGATTGCAGATCCTGATAAAGAGTTTGTGGTTTGTGGAGTCCCAATGAAGGAAGAACATGTGGTATTCTATGTATCAATGAAGTTGAATGAGCGCAAGTAGAACTATGTGACTCAAGCTATTGAGTTGGCAGTTATCATTCACACATTGAAGATGTGGAGTCATTATCTTCTGATGAGTGTTCATAGTGGCATGAGGTACTTGTTTGAACAAACTAATCTGAATATCATGTAAGCTATATTGTTGGATACTCTTAGTGATTTTTATTTCAATATTGGGTGCATTAAGCGAAAGGAGAAAAGGGTTGTAGATGCTATCAGTAGGAGAGTGCAAGTGAATCACATTGCAGCAGTGAGTTCTTATGGGACTGACTTGCAGGAGCGTATCTTGCAAGCAAGATGACACGATAACATGTACCTGCAGTTGAGGCACATGTTACAATATCAGGGTGAAGGTAATAGGGATGAGGAGTATCACCTCACTGCAAATGGCTTGGTCATATTCAGGAACAAGATTTATGTACCAAATGAAAGTGAACTCAAGAATCTTATCTTGAGAGAGATTCATGTTAAGTCATATTCAGGTCATTCGGGATATCAGAAGACATCGACAATAATTAAGAAGTATTGTCATTGGAAAAACTTGGAGAAATAGGTGGTTGAGTTTGTTTTGAGATGTTTGGACTCTTAAGTAAGGTAGCTCACTTCATTGCAGTTACGTGTACAAATTCAGTTAGTGAGGTAGCTCATATTTTCATTAGGGAGATAGTGAGATTGCATGGTGTTCCCAAGAATATCATATCAAATAGAGATGCCAAGTTTTGGACGGAGTTGTTTGCAGGCTCGGGGAAAGAATTAGCTTTCAATAAAACTTATCATTCGTAGACAAATGTATAGACAGAGAGGGTTAACAAGATTGTTTAGGACATGTTGAGGATGTATGTCATGCATCAACAATGGAAATGGGAGGAGTCTTTTCCACTAGTAGAGTTTGCTTATAAAAATGGGTATCAGGATTCCTTGAAGATGAGTCCATTTGAGGTTATTTATGGGCAAAGTTTTAATACTCCTATCAACTGGAGTAATCCAGTGAACGGGGTGTTGATTGGACCAGATGTGTTGGAAAAGAAGGAATAGGAAATGTAGGTTATTAAGAGGAATTTGAAGGTATCACGGGACGAGCAGAAGAGTTATGTAGATCAGCACAGGGTGTTTAAGGAGTTTCAGGTTGGGGAGAATGTGTACTTGTGCATCAAGTCCAAGAGGAGCTCCTTGAGTATTGGGTCATGTGCCAAGCTGACACCTCGGTACTACGGGCCTTTTGAGATCCTTGAGATAATTTGACCAGTGGCCTACATACTTGCACTACCGCCAACAATGAAAGTCCATGATGTTTTCCATGTTTCATTGCTCAAGATATATGTCCAATATGTTGATCATGTGATTGACTGGTCTGTATTGTAGGTGGAACCAGAGGGAAAATTCCAGGTAGAACCACAATGCATATTACAGCAGAAACAAATCATGCTCTAGAACCAAGAAATTGAGTAAGTTAAAGTGCAATGGAAGCACTTTGGGCTCGATGATCCTACATGGGAGATGGATAATCATATGTGGCCTTTATATCCTTCATTATTTTTTGGGTCAAGCAAATGAGTCTTGGTATATTTATGTATATATGTGTATGGTTATAGACACTCCAATGAGTTGTGTTATAAATCTCCAATAAGCGGTATGCTTGTCATGTTTGTCATGTTGGTCATGGTTTGTAGAAGTTGTTCATTGTAAATACTATATCGAGCTATGTTATAAAGCTCCATAGGAAGTATGTTTTATTTCAGCCATTTGTTGTTCATAGGTGTCATAGAACATTTAGGACGTTGTTTCCCTAAGGGGGAGGGGTTTGTAACAATCCTAGGTTAAAGTTCATGTAATAAAGGATGATAAATAAAAAATAAGACCAACGTCATGGGACATTAATTCCAAGCTGAATGTTGGGAAAATCACTACAGTCATCACTTTCGATTTCATAATGGCTATGGAAATTGGAAAATGAATTGGCAAAGGAAATTATGCAATAATTGGCATTTAATTATGAAAATAGGAGAAAAGGTAGGCGAAGAGACACATATTTTTATGAGAAAAAAATTAAAAGGAAAATTAAGGAAAATGAAGAAAATAGAGACATCAATATTAAAAAGGGTTCAGAGAACCAATTCATAGCTTTTGGTAAATTTGGCTTTGGAATTAGTTTCAGAGATAAAGATAGCACCAAAAGGAGAAAGCATGCAAGTAAGAAAAGGAAGGAAGACAAGCAAGGAAAGCAAAGGAAAGCAAGGAGAAGTTTGGATCAGTGGCTTCAATAGGAATATTTTGCGCATAACAGGTTGCATGTTTGATTTCCTAATTGAAGTGTGAATGTGTGGTTCATGAATTTGTGTATTTTGTTCATTTGTTGTCATTGGCATGGGATTTTTCCTAGTTTGATAGTGATTTTAGCCTTGCCTTGCCATTTCTTGGATAACTATGGTGTTATGGAATTCATTTTTTGGTTGAGATTTGGATTTTCGAAAGGTTTTGGAACTGTGTGAGGTGGTCTCAGGAAAATTCCCAAGGGTTGGGTTGGAGATGGTTTTCTCTAGGAATCCCTCAACGGGTGGATGGAGACAAGAAAATTCCTTAAGGGTTAGTAAAGGAATTATGAGGCATCCAAGGTTGGTTTGGTTTTGTGATCTCAGGACCGACTTAGGTGAGATAACGACAGTTTGAGGGTGGAGGTGGTTTAACCTCTGGATTCCTTTGGTCATTTATGTCTTGGTTTATCCCATGAGATCCCACATTCATGTTTGGAATATGGCACGGGGCTGATTGGCTGAAAGAAATATTTGGTTCAACTCAATCTATGGTTGGGTGGTACGTGGAAGTCTATGACTTGGTTGGATTTTGCATGTGTTAATAAGAGTTATTTTCCTATTTTGATTTATGAGTATTCATACTTGTTATTATGTTATTGATGGTTGTTCTATCATGGTTAATATTATGGTTATATGTTGGTTATAAGCATGATTTTTGATGTGCTCTAGCTATGTCTCTTGTCCATGCTTTGATAAGTTAATGAATTTTTGATGAATGCATCAACTAACAAGTGTTTTTGCAACTAATTGAGAGGGCATTAGACCTTCTAGGTGATTTTCAGCTAAAGTGCAGAGATTTACACTTATATATGCATTCATGACCCGTAGATTACATTTTTACCATGTGTTTGATGAAATTTCTATTGTGTTATAGTCAGTATAGGTCAAGTTCTAACTTCAAGTTTGAATGATTAGCATTTTCGTTATGAGAAATATAATTCTAGAAAGTTACATGAGGTTTTGGGCAGTGGTCTGGAGGCTAGCCTAGAAAAATGGCTCAAATATCAAGACCACAAGCACTGAACTGGAGATCTAGGGTCATAACCACATGGATCAAGGCTTGTGAGTGTGGTTGGAGGCTCACAACTAGATTCAAGCAGTGTTAAGGGTGCAATTATAGGTCTAGGTCAGAGAAAAAGGGTTCAAGCTTAGGGATTGGTCACCTGGGGTGGTTGTTTAGCCTCTGAGTGAGCTGTGGTTCCTGAGGAAGGTTAGTAAGTTTCAGTTGCAGGCCTCACTTCCTTAACTGGAACTAGGAGGTCAGGTCATGTCTTAGTAGGACTCTGCTTCACATTTACTCGGATGACTTGTAAAAGCAGGTAAATGTGGGGTGGCATGTTACAATTTACAAGTCAATTTATGATCATGTTTTCATCTTCCTTGTGTGGTTTAAAGTTTATCAATAAATGTTATGTTAGTAAAAAAATACCACAACAATGTTTTTAATAAACCCCTAGGACTTATGTTTCACTAATTATTTACTTCGTCAATAAATCACAAGCTTCAATCAATATTTAGAGAATTTAATCAAAATTTCTATAAAAGCGAGAGTTTATACAATTTTCTTACATATCTTTTGTTCATAATCATAAATAAAAGTAATATTAGTAATCTAATGCCTAAAAGCAAGGGTGGTTATCAACTTCCATGCTACTCAATTTCAATGCTACTTACCAAATGGAAATTTCATAGTATCTATAGGTTTATATATTGGCTGTGTTTTCTATGGTGCATATATTAACCGTGTTTTCTATTTTTTTCTTAGAAATTTTACATTTTGTCTTTCCATTTATATTATTTTCTTAGGCATTTTTATTCCAATGCTACTTACTATACGACAATTTCAAGGTTTCTAATTATTCACACATTGACTTTATTTCTGTTTTTTCCCTATAGATTTCATATTTTGAATGTTTTTTCTTTCTATTTTTCTTATAAACTTTACATTTCAATACCATCTTTGATTTTTTTTGAGAAATTTAATATTTTGAGTGTCTTTATTTTTCTCTCAGATTAGGGGAATTTTGAGGTCTAAAATGGGCCTCATAAAGAAAATGTACAATCAAAATTCACTTTATGAGAACCAATCACATTTTAGGGGATGACATCATCCCTAATGGTTGAGGTGGCATTGTTTGAATTAAAGGTACTTACTTGTCACATTCTCAATGGTGGATAAAAACCCATGGTAGTGCTCTAAGTACTTTTAAAGTCAAAGTAAAGTACTCATAATAAATTTCATTTCCCACTTTTTGAATAAAAATATATTATTGTCATTTCATATTTCTTGAAAGAAACAATGCATATCCATATGCATTTATTATATTATATTATATTATTTTTATGTAGTATATATATATATATATATATTTTTTTTTCTGAATAAGACTAATTCTATTAAGTAAACATATGGTACAAACTGAAGTTACAATCAAGAGAAGCAAGAGAGCGAGGAAGCCGGAAATGATATACTATCAACCTCGGTCCCGAAAGTAAACAGGTGATAAGCAGAAGAACCAGAAGTGTGACAAGAGAGCGAAAAGAGATAGTAAATGGAATCTACCCAGAATGGGTAGACTCCTCCACGCAACATTTTTTTCCTTTTTTTTTGTTAACTTTGACCTAGCCTGCCTGGTGCGGATGGGCGAGAACCAACTGAACGTTGTTGCTTACAGAAGGGAGAACCTCCTTATCCGAATCGGAGGAGGAGGACTCATGAGTACGTTTCTGTGTAATCAGGGAAGTAGTATGTCCTTCAGGGACAACCGCGGCCGAATCCTTCGTCAGCATTGTTGTCGAGGGTGAGTCTTTCGTTGGAATTGCAACCTCCACTTCTGCCTCAGTCTCCTCCTCGTCTGAGCTGAAGGAATCAATGTCATCCATGGGGGGTGGATCACATGGTTTCCAGCTTTTAGATTTTTATCTGGGATTACTTTTCTTCTTTTGGGCGAGGAATGTAGAACAAGAATTCTGTAGGTGCCCTGTTTGATGGTAGTGGCGGCAGCAGAAGGCGGTATTCTCATAATCCAGAGTTTGCGTCCAAAGGAAATCCCCAAATTTGAGATTGATTTGATCAGGGAGACCTTTGCTCATGTCTATTTCAACACATATTCTGTCGTAAGTGTATATTCCTTTCTCCCCCTTGGATGTGTCTGTTGCCAGATAGCGACCCAGAGAGTTTCCAATTCCTTGAAAGATAGAGTAGTGCCATAGGTGCGCTGGTAAGTTAGGAAGTCGAACCCATATTGGTAGCTTGGTGATGACAGTCGTTGATGGGTCAAAGTATGGGAACCAGGGGGTGAGAAATAGCCCAGTTGTTCCCCAGAACCATGGGCCTTCCGTTAAGGCTTTCTAGTAGTCTTCGCTGAAGGCAAATACCACTATGAAGAAACCCTTTGAGCAGAAGTCAACTTTGAAATTGTTGGTCCAATTGGTGAGGATCCATTGGTAGAGATCTGTTGTGCGGGGCCAGAGTCCATGGAAGCGGCAAATGATGGCTGATTCAGAAAATTTTTGAAGTTGATCTTCAAGATCTGGATGAGATATTTCTATGGAGGGAACTTCCTCTAGTTTATCAACCAAAAAGGTCTTGGGAGCCTCAGAGTGTTGAGTAGCTTTCTTGGGAGGCTATGCATGGACAACATCCCTATACGAGAAAGTTGGAGCAGAAGAAGGTTGACCAGCTGCTCCCCCTGGAGCAGAAGAAGGTTGCTTGGCTGCTCCCCCTCGTAGATGGAAGGTTAAAACAATAGAAGCATCTCTTTCAATGTTATAAAAAGAGAGGGGAAGAAAAACCTCAAGATTTTTACCTCCGTAGTGAAGCCGCTGAAGAGATGAGGGAATCCCTAGCTTGTGTTCGAGTGCAAGCGCAAGGCTCTGGACCAGATCGATTGAGCGCACCCAATGCAGAATAGTTTTTCCAGAGGAGATTGAGATCTGAATCTGAAAAAAAGGAGATGAGAGATCTAGGTTTCCATGGCGAATGGGGCTGAGCTCGAATGCCGGATTGACAACCCTGTTCAACACGCTGCAATCCAAGACAACCTCTGTTCTTTTTCCTATTTCCTTGATGTGAAGGTTGCACTGACTGGAGATCTCCGAGGTGACCCGCAGGAGAGGCAAGGGAATGCTGGAGCGAATGCAGCCTTGCGCGCTGCCAAAAAAAAAAGGCACAGAGGCTCCTCGCAATCTTGGAAATTTCCCCAGGAGTGGGTTCTATTTTCTTCAGTCCTGCATAGCTAGCCAACGCCGGGATAGACACTGCAGCCTGGTGTGTTTCAATGAGTTTCTCTGATAGGAATGCAGCCTTTTGGTCATTTGCAAAGGGGGTTGGGGAAGCTGAGAGGCGAATCTGCAAGTCTTCCACCGCAAAGCATCGAGAGTAGCAGGGATGAACGTGAATCTGGAGCACATGCTGTCTTCCAGGGACCGCAGAGCCGAGAAAGGGCTTGGCGGCGGATGAGAGAAGGTCGAAGGCGTAGGAAAGCTTAGGGTTTGCCATCGCCTCAATCTTCCGGTTCCATTTTTATGTAGTATATTAATTACACGTTATTATACAATTTAAATAATATAAATTTTAATTAATGACATATAATTTAATTAAGAATTTATAAATTTATATTTATATTTTATTTTAAGTTATTTAAGTACAAAGTAAAAATGCATTAGTTGTTCAGTGATAATGACTTTTTCCTGAAAAAATCATTCTTATTTATAATCACATCAATACAATTTTTTTATTAATTTTATTTTGGTACAACTTTTGAATTGAATTTAACTATGATTACATGGATTGTGGTGCAAAAAGTGAATTGAAAATTCATAAATATTATTTTATTGGTTTAGCTATTATTTTATTATTTCCTAAGGAGGCCCATTTTAGACCTCAAAATTCTCCTAATCCGGGGTTGTTTGTAAGAAAGTTTTTTCTAAACAAGTACTTATATCACCTTGCTTGTAATTTCTTCTTTCATAGTGCGTATCTGAATAGGATCCAAAGGCAACACTTCAAAATATCACCTTGCTTGTAATTTCTTCTTTCATAGTGCGTATCTGAACAGGATCCGACAACACTTCAAAAGAACTGAGTTCCTTAAGCCTTTAACACCAAGGATTTTTACTTTTGGAGACCCAACTTATAGTATTTCAGTTTTGGGCTCTTAACCAACAACCCTTGTGTGACAGACAAAACACATTTTATGGAATAACCTTGTTCGTAAATTTATTATTTTGAAGTACTTCAAAATACATGCCCCAAGGGACTGCTTTCCAATGCAAAGGATAAGACATTTATTTTTGTAGAAAATTATACAACATGCATGTATATCTTGGATTCACCCGATATAACAATATGCTAAAGTTGAATACTGAATCGCTTCTACAAATATTTGCAGAATTAAAAACACAATCACCAATTACATAAGCATGAAGAAGAATAGATCAAAACCACAACACCATATATTCCCGAGGAAAGCTTACAGCTAAAAAACCCCTCTATCATATATTGTATATTCCACAAGGAATCATGAAACAATTACATAAAAAATCTAATCACAAGAGCTCGCTATACATCGGCTAATTGTCTCACACTGTCATACAAAAATTGGCAAATCCCTTAGCCAATTTACTGCCTCTAGACAACCTGCCTTGCTCATGCAGTTCCTGATGAATGCACTTCTTAATCACAAAGAATTTTAGCCTTCCTCAACTGCGCTAAGTATCATGGGCATCTTGTGGTGTTATAACTACACCTGGTAGTCAGCTAATATCAAAACTGATAATTATCTTCCCTTTCACCTAGAACTCAACTGGGTCTCCACTAGATCTGACATCCATGTAGTTAATAATAGTAAAAACATCAGTTGCATGTGAGATCACTAAATGTGAATTAATTAATATTTAATTCACTTGATCTCTCACTAGTGTATCTGTAGTTACGACTAGCACAACTGACTTTAACTCACTTAACTAAGTTAAACTGATTTACAACTTGCACAACTCATGCAACACTACACTTCCAACTCTGTTATAACTAGAATCACTCTGTTACAACTAAATTCAACATGCATGTCCCACCAACCAACCTCTTAACTCGAAATTCATTTAGCTAACTAATTTTCCACTTCATTTAACTATTTCCAAGTGCTCATTGAGAATAGATTATTGTTTATTGTCCAACTAATATTAAGGGATAATAATAGTCGACATGCATCTATAAATAGAACTTGCACATACATCTATATATAGACATGCATATATAAATATAATTTTTTCATGCATCTATAAATAGACATCCACCTAAAAATAACCTGTGTGGGCCCCACCTAGTGTAAGTGTTTAATTTTCACTAGGATCAAAGATGTTGTTTCCGGATGCCAATTTCACTCTTTCTTGTTGCAAACTTCAACACTCCCTCTCAACAAGAAAATAATGTCCTTGCATGCGACATGCAACTCCATTCATGCGCCATGCAACACTTCTCTAGTGTTTCTCGCACATGCAACCTTTGCATGCAACACTTCCGAAAATGAATAGCCTCCAAACAACTGAATCAGTATAATGCATCTTTCATCAAAGTCTTATGACCTTTGCTTAGCTACTGCACATGTCTTCAGAAACCACTACGCTGCTAATACCTACATCCATGCACTTTGCACTTGTTTCCAACTCTGTTCTGCGCTCCAGTATCTGACACTGTCACTTTGATTTCATGTCCTCACGACTTTTGACTACATCAATCCAATTGATCATGCTACTGCTGCTGTGTGGGCTCCTCATAGTCAGGTTCGATTCAAGAGATTCACACCATCTCAATGAATCCTGCCCAGAAATTTCTTCTTGGGATTATCCATGTATGTCGCCCCACCTCTCACCTGGTGGTATAGCTGCATGCACTTTCTCTACCCATCTGGCTCGAAATTTCTCTGCATGAGTGGTTGCTCCCACTCCATGATCATTCGTATGTGGCTGCTCCACATCTTGAGGTTCACTCTTACCTGCATGCAAATGCAATTCCATCTCAAGGGTCAATTGCATGGCTTTCTCACACTTCCCAATGGTAGGAAGCTCTGTAGAAATTGCATCTACATCAAATCTATAGAGATTCTTCTACAATTCCAGTTGTGGTTGCTCCACAACCTTCTAAGACTGCTTCTCAAGGTGCATGTTGAGAGGCTCCCTCTCAACCACCAAGTCACTAACCTCTGCTTTTCTCCTCAAATATTTGCATGCATCTTGTACCTCAGTGCATGTAGGTTCTTGGCTTGCGCACATTGTAATTGTCTTGTCGTCGCAAAATTTTCTAACAAAAAGAGCTTATTTTAAATCGACGATATCTCTCTTATCGGAGCTCCGATTCGACTGATTTTTTTTTTCAATTTGGGTACTTTTTCGCAAGGAATCCAAATGTTCTATTTTTTTTCTGAAAATTTTGCATCAAAATTTTCAGATATTCTCTGCAAACTTGCGCACCCAAATAATTCTTCCTCTCATACCATGTAGAAAATATATAACACAGCTCCGATACCATGTAGAAAATTATACAACATGCATGTATATCTTGGATTCACCTGATCTAACAATATGCTAAAGTTAAATACTGAATCGCTTCTACAAATATTTATGGAATTAAAAACACAATTGCCAATTACATAAGCATGAAGAAGAATAGATCAAAACCACAACACCAGATGTTCCCAAGGAAAGCTTATAGCTAAAAAACCCCTCTAACATTTATTGTATAATCCACAAGGAATCATGAAACAATTACATACAAAAATATATTCACAAGAGCTCTCTGTACATTAGCTAATTGTCTCACACTGTCATACAAAAATTGGCAAATCCCTTAGCCAATTTACTGCCTCTAGGCAGCCTGCCTTGCTCACGCAGTTCTTGATGAATGCACTTCTTAATCACAAAGAACTTCAGCCTTCCTCAACTGCGTTGAGTATCATGGGCATCCTATGGTGTTATAACTACACCTGGTAGTCAGCTAATATCAAAATTGATAGTTATCTTCCCTTTCACCTAGAACTCAACTGGGTCTCCACTAGATCTGACATGCATGCAGTTAATAATAGTAAAAACATCAATTGCATGTGAGATCACTACATGTGATAATTAATATTTAATTCACTTGATCTCTCACTAGTGTATTTGTAGTTACAACTAGCACAACTGACTTTAACTCACTTAACTAAGTTAAACTGATTTACAACTTGCACAACTCATGCACCACTACACTTCCAACTCTGTTACAACTAGAATCACTCTATTACAACTAAATTCAACTTGCATGTCCCACCAACCAACCTCTTAACTCGAAATTCCTTTAGCTAGCTGATTTTCCACTTCAGTTAACTATTTCCAAGTGCTCATTGAGAATATATTATTGTTTATTGTCCAACTATTATTAAGGGATAATAGTAGTCAACATACATCTATAAATAAACATGAAATCTATAAATAGAACTTGCACATACATCTATATATAGACATGAATCTATAAATAGACATCCACCTAAAAATAGCATGTGTGGGCCCCACCTAGTGTAGGTGCTTAATTTTCACTAAGATTAAGGATGTTGGTTCTGGATGCCAATTTCACTGTTTCTTGTTGCAAACTTCAACAATTTTTCCCAAATTGCTATGGCCTTGCCACTAACTTTTGATAGAACTGTTTGATCTAAATTGTATTGGTAGACATTTATGTTTAATATTACAAGCATATGATCTTTGTTTCATCTCCCTCTTGCAAGAGAGTTATTTTCAAGAGTTATTTTGTGGTTAAACAATACTAAGATTTCAAGAATCCTCTATATTGAATAAAGAAAAAACTAAATAATTATGACTAGATTATCATATCTTCTTGTTCAACCCACTCTAACCTAAAAAGGTAACATTTATAAGAGTAAAAAGGTAACATTTATAAGAGTGTACTTCAACCCAGAAAAGTATATTTTCCACCAAAATTATACAGACTCATAAGATTTCAAAAATACTCTATATTGAATAAAGAACCAACTAAATAATTATGCCTAAATTACCATATCTTCTGGTTAAACCCACTCTAACCTTATAAGGGTGTACTTCAACCCACTACGAGGGGTGTATTTTCCACCAAAATTATACAGACTCATACCATACAAGTGTCACAATACTTAGCAAAAATAAAACCATCATTGGCAGCTTAACATTCCATCAATCTCACCAATGAATCGATGCCCACTTGACACCTTGCTCATAACTGAAATAGAACATCGAGTATATTGTTAATTGTAACCTCTTTGCAAACATAATATTTTACTTGATTAGTTGTCAATTTTAAAAAACTTTACACCTACCTGGTCTATAGGACTTATTTTCCTATAATCAAACTCCAAGCTATATATTTCATTGCCATTGTATACCTTCCATGCAATAAGAAGTGTACTAATCTGCTGTCAAATTTATAATCTTACATTGAAAATTAATCAAAGCTTATTATCTCATTTCTTTCATTTGTCCATTTAAGAAGGCAAGATATATACAAAAGAGAGTTCATATTATATACATTGTATGATCATCCAAGACGACTTGGCAATCTCTGGTCAAATAGTACATATTTGATTTTGTTAATGAAAATATATTGATAAAGAATATATAATAGTTCTTGAAGCAGGGCTTCGTGATCTTCTCTAACACTTATTTTCAATTTATTTTAAATAACCTTCATTCTGCTCACCTATAGGACCAGAAAGAAAAAATTATTACTGGGTCAGTTCCCCTTGCTATTTCATACATTTGGAAACCTCCATAAAAGATAAAATAGATCAGAATTATAAAAGGGTTAGAATTTCCTATATAATAACTTAAAAGAATATGATGTAGCTCATGTCGTGTATTCATCCCTGAAATAGACAATAGAATAGCCTCTTAAACAACAATTTTTGACAAAGCCAAAAAAATGATACTTGTTGGTATTGTTGGTATTCTATGATAATTATTGCATAAACAAGCTTGCATGCTTGGAATTCCGCAATCATTCTTAGTAGTGGCTTAAACCTCCATAGTGACTTGGGAAAACTACAAATAGCAGAAGCATTAGAAAACTACATGTGCCTGTAGGATTAAAAACATATAGTTAATTTGGAAATTTAGATACTGCACTAAACATGTTAACAAGTTTGCTTCTTGTAAAAGTAAGTTGTCACTACAAACACAAAAAATGTGTATATGGGATACAAAATGCTCTGTTAGTTCGTAGTTCCAATGCAAAAGAACCAGGGAAAACAAACATAATACATAAAGATTTCAGTCATATAAAGGAATTACTTTACATTTTCAGCATAGAAAACCGCAATATCACACACTTGATAGCTTTCCAGATTTTATGAAGGATCAACTGCATCGATATTCTATATTCTATGAAATGACAATTTTCTAGAGAGAGACCAATGTCAACATGGCCTTTGTAGAAAATACAAAGATATTTAAAACATAGTTACCCCAATTCAATTCTAACTTCTCTGATTTTTTGTACAAGTGCCCTCAACACTAAAATGTTACCCTCCTTCTCAAGCAATACCCTTGGATTGTACCCTTGGATGACTAAAATCTAGATACAGTCTCCATGTGATTTGCATCAAGGGTGGATCTGCATGACTCTAAACATATTTTCATATTTAATTTCCTAAATCGTGAATTAATCCATATCAAGACTGGCTAAAATAACATATGATTACATATGAATTAAGTATTAATAAAGTACACGATTATGCTAAATCTAGGGATTAGTTACATAGAAAATCCTTTAGAGTTAACAAGTATATTCCAAGAAAAGCATTATCACAAACTTTTGGCAAGCTTGTCAACTCTATTTGGTACCCATAGGATCATCTGGGATGGCAAGATTCTACCAACTTTCTCTAAATGGGTATGCTTGTAGCCAAAATAAATGCTCAGTGTTGCCCCTTTCTACAGAGCCAAGGAAGGCTGCGATCATACTACAGGTCCTAAATCAGTAAACGTATCAAGAAATACAACATTATTTAGCAACTTAGATACATCAAATTTGGTAATGTTATTATGAATCGTGAGGCAAGGTTTTAAGTTTATAGAAGAACATTTCTAAAGAGAAACTGTCCACAGGCCAATCTAAATTCAAGCATTTGATCTCTCAAGGTATGATATTTGGTTAGAAGCCCTAGGAGATGATACGAGCAAAAATATTGCCTAGAATGTAGAAAACTAGTGACTTGATATGTTTATAAACTCATCAAAGTACTCTTGTGTTTCTTCATTCAAGCATTCAGACATATTCTTCAGATTTGCACTATTTTGGTGAACGAAGTGCCAATGCAATTATTCATTTCCATGCTTCATTGCAATATAAATCCACTTGATTATTCTAACTAGTGTTAACAAGATAAGCTAACAAGCACAAATACTTGTACGTGCTAGATATGAAAATTTGCAAAAACTTAAGGGAAAAAGTCCAAATTGGAAAAATGATATTTTTGTTTTAGTTGGCTTTGATTATGGGAGTAATTCACCAATTATTCTTGCAAATTCTTGGCGACGTTGTTCTTCAAAAGGCAACTTAGCACAGAGATCCCTTGTCCACTTCTCTGACTGAACATTAGATCATATATGTCACATATATTTCAAGACCATAATATTCGTTCGCTCATATTTCACAATTAAAAGTAGGGGTGAAAATAATGGTACCTGCTCTAACTTAGTAGTATAGTCTTTTCTCACGTAAAATACAACATGAATGACATCAGTAGTATTTACATGAATGACATCAGTAGTATTTGGCATGAGTAACTCATTAGAATCCTTTTGATTGAGTCATGAAGGTTTCTTTCTCACAATGGATTGTTACAATGAATCACACAAAATCAATTATGTTGAGAACGAAAGACATCGCAAGTCCCTAAGTGAATCTTAGTAGGAACATCAAAAATGAGACATGAGAAACAAAATCCTAATAACATTCAAAGCTCGCTAATTTTGAGAGTATGTACCACTACATAAGTACATATCAGACTTTGTCAACAGAACTGGGATTTGGACCTAAAAATTGTTTAAACAGTGGCTGCCATCTTTGGGATGTTGAAAATTAAAATAGGAAGCTTATACGATCTCTCTATATTATCCTCAAAGTCATCTATTCCACTCAACATATTTCAGCATAGTTCATCCTCCACAATAATTTGTTTATGAACTCTAACATTGAAATGAGGTATTTGAAATAGTTATGTACAAAACTTACTGTGATCTCTCACTTAAACACTTGGATGTACACAAATCATCTAATGTTTTCAATTCGTAAAATGGCACAACAATCAATGTGGACTGGACAATTTTCACACTGGAACTGACTTGTTTTCTCTCAGACCTAATTTCAGAAACTGCATGCCTTATTTCTGATCGCATAGCTTCCTGTAAACTGAAGATTCCATATCTCCTATTGGATGATCACTCCGGAAGGACTGAAAGTCAATTTTTTTGGTCTTTATCATAACTTTCCCAACCAGAGCAATATCTTATTGAAATGCAAAACAATTATATATGATGCAAACCTAATGATCAGAACATGGGTTCTTTAACCATAATCCTAAGATATATTTATATATGCTTATGACCCAAAATAACAGACAAAACACGATGCCAACAAGGTTCAGAAAAATGCCAGCAAGGTTCAAACAAACTTCTTCTAAGCACACACCGCTCTTATTGTCTTCTCTTCTCCATTATCACTAGAACGCATATATGGGCCTTCATCTTCAGTCAACCCTATTGCATAGACCACTGTATTTAGCATGGCCATATCAATCACATTTCTTATGTACATGTCAATTACATGAATTTAATAAAATTACCGAACTTAAGACTTCACATTTTAATCCAGGAAGCCATTGAAAAAATTGCATTTAGAAACATAAAAACTTTGACAAGAACACAGTTCGATATACAATATGTTGATGTCCAAAGGTGTAAAAGAATCTGCATAAACAAGCTTAACAAAGACTACAAAATCTAAAAACTCCTATAAATGTATATTAAAACTATAATACATGCAAAAACGACATAAAAGGAGCGCTCGAAGATCATGTCAGGGAACATGGTGTCATTTTCCATCCACCAGATGAATTGAGCATGAGCTCGAAGATCATGTCAGTGAACATGGTGTCATTTTCCATCCACTAGATGAATTGAGCATGAGCTTGCGGATGAGCAGAAGCTTGGCCGAGAACCCAGATATCTCATTGTCCAAACGTGCCATGTTGTAGAAGATCTCGATGTCGTGAAGCCCACACTATCGATATTGTTCTTAATGGATTTCAAGAGTAAATGATCTCCCATGGTACTCTCACACAGCGTTGGAGCCAAACCCATGACTATTCCGAGGATGCCCACCGGGAAAAAAGTTGGGGAGTGCAAGATTGTTCGCAAGCCATTCACTGCCTTGGTCGTCCCAGTCAAATGTTGGGGTCAAAGCAGTATGGCACGCTCGGATATTGCTCCACCTCCGGTTCTTCCACTTCTTCCACCATCGAGGGTGTCTTCTGGTTGGAACTCTCTGCAATGACCTTCGTCATGACCTTGTGCGACTATCCCCACCTTCCCACGATCATATGCTCATGAATCTCATTGAAATCTTGTCCTGGCATCCCAAACTTCCAAGCACGGAATCGTTACGAACAGACACAACAACTTGACTATGGAATTTTTCATTTCCCTCTGGATCTGGGGAACCCTCTGATGTCCCAACAATAGAAACCTCAAAACCGACATTGTGGTCCAAAAATGAGCTCCTGCAGTGCTTTCAATGCTCACAATAATGGCATCATATTTTCATCTGAACCAGTATAGAATTCCAATGGGGTGAGTATGCAACTATAATGGTACACCTGCAGCACCGTTCTTACACCTGGACGCCACTGCTTCGGGCTCTGTAGCCCTAATATGGAAGCGGACGCCGACTTAGTGTCTTGCAAACATGAATATTTATGTAAAAATTTGCATGTATCGTCAAGATTGATAGAAAACGATGGATGATAATATGGAAAAATAAACAGATATGGATGAAAAGTATGTTAAACATAAATGTAATTTTCATGTTTTTACTTGGTAAAAATTGGAGAGGAATTTATACTTACTAAAATCATCATGGATGATAATATGGAAAAATAAACATGACATATGGATGAAAAGCATGGACTACTAAACATAAATGTAATTATCATGTTTTTACTTAGTAAAAATTGGAGAAGAATTTATATTTACCAGATAAACTTTTAATTTCTGGACACAAGATTTATTTATTTCAATTAATGGAAATATGTATGTGCTTATATTAATATCTATAATCGTGTGTGATAAGTCTTCTTGTGTTAAAAATATTACTAAGTCTAAAAATGGTGGAAGTGAGGCATGTGCGGAGTTAAAGAGAGTGCGGAAGCAAGGCATGTGTAGAGGTGAAAGGGTAAGTATTATTGGAATCCTTCCATAATATTCCAAAAACACGAAGAAGTAAGAATATATTCATATCTAATATAATAAGAGAAGTTTAAGGCATATTATGGATATGTTAAGGAATTAATAAATATGATGGTTATATGATTTTTGTAGTTGTAGAATTCCTTTTTGGGTTAGGTGAAGATAAATGAAGCTATTTTGATACATGGAAGACAAATATAGAGCCTAAAGTAATAATTTTGTTTAAGTTCACATTCATTATTTAATTGAAAGAATTTATTAAATTTGATATAGTCCACATGGAAACATTTCCAATGGTATTTATACAAAAATTAAGTATAAAGTGAGTAATGACGCTCTCCCTCATTTGGTGAATATATTTTCTTTTTCCACTATATTTTTAGTGGGCTAGAATTATTATGTGTTTGAAAGCAGATAATATGTCCAAATACAATTTTCATGGTTTTACTTGGTAAGAATTGGAGATGAATTTATACTTACAAGATAAACTCTTAATTTTTGGAGACAAGATTTATTAATGCCATTAACAAAAATATGTATGTGCATTTATTAATGTCTATAGGCCTATGTGATAAGTCTACTAGCTTCAAAAATCTTACTAAGTCTGAAACTAGTTGAAGTAAGTCATGTGCAGAAGTAAGGCATGTGCGAAATTAGAGATTGTGCACAAGTAAAGTATGTGCGGAGGGAAAATGGTAAGTATCATTTGATTCCTTCCGTAATATTTCATAAGCATGAATAAGTAATTTAGTATTTAATGTTTTATTTTACTTGATTTGGTCTCACACCTAATATATGTTAGAAAATCGAAAAGGAAGAAATATTTTCTTATGATGAAAATTACTTGTGATATTATTATGTTCTTATTAACTTATTTATGTTATTTCTTTATCTTTTTCTCATCAAGCAATTATCAAAGCAAAAACATGAAGATTCTTCAGTTAGGGCTAAAACCCCTATATAGGGGAAAACCCAGTCAAAAAATCTTCCTTCAGTAGATTCAAAATCAGAGAGATCAAGACCTTAGACCAACAGACCTACCTCCTCCATAAGTTAACCATCCAAGTAAATTCATCAAACTTAGAAGTTTCTTCTTGTCTAGCAACAACCCATAAATTTCAACCCCAACTTCTCCAGAATTTTGGCCCCCTAGCTATTGTAGAATTTAGCCCCCCTATAATACTCCATAACTCTGCATGTGTAGGATAGGGCAAATAAACTTTGACTTCTAGACCTTGAGAGATACCTTCTTATTTTCCCTTCTTCCTTATAATTTCTCACTTTTTCCATCCCCAGAAGTTGTAGATCGAACTTGATGAGTGTGTGTGACAAATGAGGTCAAGTTGTTGCCTTCATATAGGAGTTTATGCCCCTCAGTTTAGGCCAACTTGTCCAAATTGAGGTCGAGACCTAAGTGACCTATTTTACAATAAAATAAATTTCTTCTTTGACAAATAGAGCCCAACAAGGGTCTTTTACATTATGACATGGACAAGGATACTTGACATAAACCCTAGAAGCCTTCAATGGAGGCTTTGACCTAAAAAAAATTGGCCCAAGCATGAAACCCATGCTTTAATAATAAAATTTATTTTTCTTTTATTTTGAAAAATACATTACATCATGACTCAAATATAATTATGAAGATCAGCACTAGTTACATTCTTCAACACTCCCTCTTAAATAGGGAGGTATTCATAATTACGCATATATAGAGAGGTACGTGGAAGATCTCAAAATGAACTACGAAGAGTTCTAGCATACTTAGTGTTGTGGACTAGATACCTAACTAGGGTATTCTATCCAAGTGGTATTAAGAGGACTCAAGCTTTAGCCAACTCTAGGTACCATCAGGATTTGAAGCTCTACCACCAACCCAGGGATCTAGGTCTGTATCCAAGGTCAGAGCTCCATGACCAACACCACCCTCCCTCTTCAGGATCTATACATCAACACTGTAGGTTGGCCATATGTCCTCCCAAGCATCTTGCCATTAGATGCTTCATCTCTCCCTATTAAACTAAATCATTTTTCAAAGTATTCTTCTAGAGTGTTCAACCTTCTCATGGAGAGATTTACCTGTAAAAACACAACCACAATCAATAATAAACTTTCTAATATAAGTTAACACAAACCTTCGGGGTTCTCAATCATTTTGATGCTACTTTCATCATTAAGCTACGATTTGTCAAAATATTTCTTATTTCATTTCTTCAACAACACCAAATACATCTTCAGATCTTCTCAAGTCTTAGGTTTGCAACCTCATGAACATTTATCGATAGTACTTTTTCTTACTTCAAAGAATTCATTTTCATAATATGCCCTCCCTCTCAATTGGGCGGCATCGAGGCCCCCTATAAATTAGGGAGATCAGCTACTTCCTTCTTCTATGACATCGGAGAACCTTTCTGTAGAAATTATATACAAAAATATTTATTGCTTGGATTATCCTGACCTAACAATTATATGCCACTATTAAATATAGAATCGCTTCTACAAAATCTTTGCGGAATTTAAAACACAATCGCCAATAGCAATATCATGAAGAAATATCAATCACACATAACGCAGATAATTTACTCTGGGGAAAGCATGTAGCTAAAAACCCCACTATCTTCTATTATGTATTATATCATGGATCATGAAACAATTACATACAAAGCTCTACTCCAAGATCTCACAGTACAATAGCTAACTATCTCACACTATCACACAAAAATTAGCAAGTTCCTTAGCCAATTTACTGCCTCCAGATAGCCTGCCTCCACTTCGCAATCCATGATGGTCAAGAAGCATTGAATGAATGATCCTTTCCTACCTTGACTGCATAATACTCATAAGCACATCCAATGTGTGTGTGGTTGCATGTGTGCAACCAATAATGTCACAATTGATAGTCAATTTGTCCCTTTCACCTACATCTCAACTGGGTCTCCATTGGATCTGACATGCATGTAGTTAATAGTAGTAAATATTCAGTTACATGTGAGGCCATTCACTTGATCTCTCACTAGTGTATCTTCAGTTACAGCTAGCACAACTGAGTTTAACTCACTTAACTGAGTTAAACTGCTTTACAACTTTCATAACTGCACTTCCAACTCTGTTACAACTTCGAATCACTCAGTTACAACTAAGTCCACTTGCATGTACCACCAACCAACCTCTTAACTTGAAGTTCACTTAGCTAACTGATTTTCCACTTCAGTTAACTATTTCCAAGTCCACATTGAGAATAGATTATTGTTTATTTTCCAACTAATATTAAGGGATAATAATAGTCGACATGCATTTATAAATAGACATGAAATCTATAAATAGATCTTGCACATACATACATCTATAAATAGACCTCATCTATAAATATAATTTTCTCATGCATCTATAAATAGACATCCACCTAAAAATAGCCTGTGTGGGCCCCACCTAGTGTAGGTGCTTAATATTCACTAGGATCAAGGATGTTGTTTCTAGATGCCAATTTCACTGTTTCTTGTTGCAAACTTCAACACTCCCTCTCAACAACAAAGGAATGTCTTTGCATGCGACATAAAACTCCATGCATGTGCCCTGCAACCTTTGCATGCAACACTTCTAAAATTGAATAGCCTCTAAACAACTGAATTAGTATAATGCATCTGTCATCAAAGTCTTCTGACTTCTGCTGGTAGCAACTGCACATGTCTTCTAGTTCCACTACGTTGTTAACCTCTACATCCATGCACTCTGCACTTGTTGTCAACTATGATCCGTGCTCCAGTATCTGACACTGTCACTTTGATTTCATGTCCTCACGACATCTGACTGCATCAATCCAACTAATCCTGCTACTGCTGCTCTTTGGGCTCCTCGTAGCTAGGTTCGATTCATGAGATCCACACCATCTCAATGAATCCTGCCCAAAAATTTCTTCTTGGGATTATTCATGCATGTCGCCCCGCCTTTCACCTGGTGGTATAGCTGCATGCAGTCCCTCTGCCCATCTGGCTCAAAATTTCTCTACATGAGTGGTTGCTCCCACTCCATGATCCTCATCTTGTGGCTGCTCCACATCCTGAGATTCACTCTTACCTGCATGCAAATCATGCTCCCTCTCAAGGGTCAATTGAATGACTTTCTCACACTTTCCAACAATAGGAAGCTCTGTAGAAATCTCATCTACATAAAGTCTATAGAGATTCTTAACAAGAATCCCAACCTTCTTGGCTTGCCATTTTGCTTTGTTTCACAGGAAAAATTTTCCTTCACTAAAGACAACATCATAGCATTTATCCTCTAACATTGTGACTGAGACTAAATTTTTCTTCAAACCTGGTACATGCATTACATTTTTTAAATGAAAAATTTTACCCAACACCCTCTGAAAGGTAATGGTACCAATTCCAGTCGCACTGTATCATCCATGGTCGCCCAACTCAATATGCATCTGGAGATCTTTCTCCTCCAAGTCACTGAAAAGTTTCTTATCTCCTGTCATGTGAAAGGAAGCACAACTATCCAAGTATCACTCCGAGCCCAATGCACTTGACACCATGCATGCGATCAATGAGAATTAAAGCTCAAATTGTGAGGCAAGAGCCTTACTAACTGCAACTCCAGCAGCCATCTTGTTCTTCTTTTTTTATGGACAATTTGTGGCAATATGTCCATGCTCATGACAGTGAAAACACTTCACTTTGGAGATGTTGTTCTCCTTGCCATCTTCACTAGCCTCAAATTTAGAATGGAATTTATTCCCCTTCCCCTTATTCGCCTTGGTAGCCAAAGCACATTCCTCTTCATCATCATGCTTTGATGAAGAACCATCTCTGGTGTTCTTCCTGAACTCCTCCTACACTAGATCCGACCACAGTCGTTCCCAATCCGGAAATTTTTCCCATCCATTGAGAGAGTCTTCATAACTGTACCAACTCTTAGGAAGTCCCAAGAGAGCCAAGCTCACCAAATCATCATTAGCAACACTTATTCCTACACTCCCAAGCTCATCCCGATATTGGACAAACTTTGTTAAGTATACCGAAATAGTGTCGTTCTTTTCCATCTTGATTTTCCTGAGTTTATCTTTGAGCGCCAATTTCCTATGGTCGCTGCTACTTTGGAATAGATTCGTCAAAGCCTTCCACATAATATATGGTGTGGCTTTCCCATGAAGGCTTGAGACAATGTGGTCTCGTACTCCTTCCAACAGAATCCTTCTCGCCTTTGCCACTTTATTTTTCCATGCATCAAGTAATGCAACAATTGTCGAAGTAGGCTTAGGAATATCATTTTCAATGAATTCCTTCAAGCCATTATCTTCAAGCACGACCTCCATCCTATCCTTCCAATCAATTTAGTTCGAGCTGCCCTCGAGTGCATGCTCTAACCTCAAGCCATTGAAATCCATTTCGATGTTAACTCAGTTGTAGCACCAAGAAAGTCTTTCTGCAAATTTGAATTCTTTCCACCAACAAACTCAACTCCTGCTTCACAATTTCAATCTCTTGTGCTCCGATACCATGTATAAATTACATACAAAATATGTATTCCCCGGATTCTCCTGATCTAACAATTATATGCCACTCTTAAATACAGAATTGCTTCTACAAAATCTTTGCGAAATTTAAAACATAATCGCCAATAGCAATATCATGAAGAAAGATCAATCACACATAACACAGATAATTTACTCCAGGGAAATAATATAGCTAAAAACCCCACTAACTTCTATTATTTTTTATATCATGGATCATGAAATAATTACATACAAAGCTCTACTCCAAGAGCTCACAGTACAATAGCTAATTGTCTCACACTATCATACAAAAATTGGCAAGTTCCTCAGCCAATTTACTGCCTCTAGACATCCTATCTCCACTGCGCAATCCCTAATGGTCAAGAAGCACTGAATGAATGATCCTTACCTGCCTTGACTACGCAATACTCATATGCACATCCAATGTGTGTGTGGTTTCATGTGTGCAACCAATAAAGTCACAACTGATAGTCAATATTTCCCTTTCACCTACATCTCAACTGGGTCTCCACTGGATATGACATGCATGTAGTTAATAGTAGTAAATCTTTAGTTGCATGTGAGGCCACTGATTAAGAATTAATTAATAATTAATTCACTTGATCTCTCACTAGTGTATCTTTAGTTACAAGTAGCACAACTGAGCTTAACTCACTTAACTGAGTTAAACTAATTTATAACTTTCATAACTACACTTCCAACTCTGTTACAACTTTGAATCACTCGATTACAACTAAGTCCGCTTGCATGTACCACCAACCAACCTCTTAACTTGAAACTCACTTAGCTAACTGATTTGCCACTTAAGTTAACTATTTCCAAGTCCACATTGAGAATATATTATTGTTTATTATCCAACTAATATTAAGGGACAATAATAGTCGACATGTATCTATAAATAGACGTGCAATCAATAAATAGATCTTGCACATACATCTATAAATAGACATCCACCTAAAAATAGTCAGTGTGGGCCCCACCTAATGTAGGTGCTTATTTTCACTAGGATCAAGGATGTTGTTTCCGGATGCCAATTTCACTGTTTCTTGTTGCAAACTCAACACTTTCGTGGCTCCAACCCTTTTTATGGCATCAAGGTCATCTTGATATATAACTTCCTTCATCATGCTTATACAAACATCTTCATCATCTTAAATATTATGTACATGCAACACTTTAATAGCAAGTACAACCAAATACAAATATATGGAAGCATGAAGTTAACTATATCAAAATCATTTTACGACAATGGAAGCATTTAGACTTTAGATACCAAACACCTAAACTTAGTTAGGTTTATAATCAACAAAAGTTACATACTTAACTTCTTGCTAGGGTTTGGTCACAAACTCTAGACTACATCATCAAGACTTAAAGCAACTCAATCAAGATATTAGTCTCATTATATCTAGGGCCTAAATATCACTTTCAAAGATACATGACAAACTCTACTATGATTTATCACAAACCCTAAATTGCATCTTTGAGACACAAAGCCTTAGATATCATCAATTCAATCAAATAACAATTCTATTATGCATCTATTATTTCAACAATTTTCATAATTTACATGTTAGACTCTACTAGGGTATTGCAAACCCTATATTTTTATCATCAAAGTTAAATCAATTCAACATCATCATCTCCTAGAATATCAATCTCTACTAGGGTTTTATCGATCCTAGATTTTACAAACTAAAAAAGGATTATCAACAATTAGGTTAGCATACTCGCATATACATATCTAGGATTTCATGCACTAACATTTCTCATCAGTCAATACATCGAAGTTAAATATACAACAATTTTCTCCAGGATAGGGTTTCTATTATACAAATATACACCTAGATTTTCATTCCTAGGATCTTACTATAGATATTACAGGGATTTTCTCATAAACCCTAATTCATCGAACCTAAAATATCTAGGGTTTCAATACATAACTTAGAAATTAACCACAAACCCTAAAGAACTAGGGTTTCTATCATAACAATGTCAAAACCCTAAACATCAAAAGAATAGGATTTCTAGATTTCATCAACAACCCTAAGTAGACTAAGGTATCATAGTCAATATTGACATACCCTTAGCAAAAAGAGGCTAGGGTTTTATAGTGAACCCTAAAGGTTAGGGTTACATAAGAATGGTCAAGTAATATCATAAGGGTAGATTCAATATAATTATTAATCACCCTAACAAGAATCTTTGTGATTCAAAACCCTAGACATAACAATGTCAATAATGTAAAGAAAATTTCAAAAGAGAATGAACATACCTTTTACATGAAGAGAACTTTATAACAAAGCTTATAGTTGAAGACATGCCTTGAGATGTTCCTTAACAAACCTTGTAGGACATCAATTCTTGAAGAGCAGAACTTCTTCCATGCTTCAATTTTCCTCCATAATATTTATGTATTATGCAATCTTGATATGTTCCTTGACAAAACTTGTAGGACATCAATTCTTCAAGAGAAAAACTTCTTCCATGCTTCAAGTTTCCTCCATAATCTTTATGTTTTTTGCAATTTTTCCTGAAGAAGGAAAAATATAAAGAAAAAGGTTATTAGCATGCAATACAAACAAATCTTGATGTGAGGGAGAAACCAAACATGAAAAGTGAAACAAAGAACAATATACTTATCTTTTAGAAAATGGTGAAGGCTCCCTCTTAATCCAATCTTGAGGGATACCTACAACTTTATAAAAATAAAAATAAAAATAAAATGTTCCAAAGAGACATGTTAGACCTACAAATTTTAGAAATCAAAACATAAAGGAAAACAATACAAGACTAAGAAGGATATGTAGGAGAGGAGTTAGTAGTATAAGTCCTTGAATTTTGATTCTTTAGTATTGTTCTTATTCAATGGAACTTCATCGGATATATTTTCTTGATCCCTATTTCTTTTCTTCTTCCTTGGATTCTCAGGACATTGACTTTTATAATGACCCATCTTATGACAATTGTAGCATTCAATCTTTGATAGGTCAACTTTATTCTTTTGTCCTTTGAACTTCATGAAGGCTCCCTTCTTCTTTTGATGAGAAAAATATGCATTCAAGGTGTTTTCTTTTTCATCCTCCTTTGTTTTGTTTACTATGATATTCATACTTCTTCTTGACTACACACATTCCACATCTATTCAAATGTTGGTGCATCATTAGCAATGTAAAATTTGAAACGGGAACGGAAACGAGTACCCGCTTTTTTTAGGTAGAAAAAAATCATCTGATTTTGAAAAACGCTGACTCAAAATACACTTATTTTTTTAGCATCAAAGTAAATTTTCTAATGTACCAAGTATAAACATTATTTTTAAAATGTTAGTGATTTTTATGTTGATTTTGAAAAGTGTTGATGCCAGCATCGTCCGCTTTTTTTAGAAGACTTATTTTTTACTTTAAATTTTCTAATGTATTTAACGCTAATAGTTATTTTCTAAATTTAACAATTTTTTAAGTACTCGTCTTATTCCTCTTCACTTACATATTTTTTTTAAGTGTTTTTCAAGTTTCTGTTTTTTTTTGTAATGAGATATTTGATTTTTTGTAGTGTTTAAAAAAAAAACAAAAAAACAAAAAAGTTTCGATCTTCTATATAATTATATATTGTTAAATAATATTTCATTTCCCATGAAATACTTGTCACTAAAAAAAACAAGAATTTTTAACAATTTAAATAAAAATACACATTTTCAATATAAATATAACTGAAAAAATACATATTTTGAATCTTTTTGCTAAAAGTGACATGTCAAATAAACCATTTAAAATAAATAAATAAAATTAACCAAAATAAATATAAAAATTAGCAATTTTTATGAATTTTATGTCAAATATTAATACTAAGAACATTTTTTTCCAAAAATTAAATGATTCACATAAAAAATGAAGTGAAGATCAAATTATACAAATTTTTAATTTTTAATTTTTGAATGTATTTTTTCTTATCTTAAAACATGAAGTGAAAATCACATAATTTTATCAAATAATAATAATAATAATAATAATAATAATTAAATATAGAAATATAAAATAAAATTAAAAATCATTAAAAAAAATTAAAATATTTAAAATAAAAAAATAAAAAATAACAGTTAGGTTACTCGAGGGCAGCTTCCGTGGGCTAGGCAAGCTCTGCCGGCCCACGACGGTCGCCCCTCGGGCCACCTAGTAGGGCTTGCCAGAGCCGATTCTTAAAATCGACTCCGGCCAGCCCCGTTGGGTTGCCTGAGGGGCGGCCTTCGTGGGGCAGCAAAGCTGCCCCGCTAGGTGACACGAGGAGCGGCCGGCATGGGCTGACGGATCTGTCCAAGCTCCACCGACCCATGGCAACCACCCAGTGGGGAAAATCTGATTATGAGAATCGGGTTTGCCCAGTTGGTAGGCAAATCTGATTCTCATAATCGGATTTGCTTGTTGATCAAGCAAATCCAATTCTGAGAATCGAGTTTGCCCAGTCGACAGGAAAATCCAATTCTTAGAATCGGGTTTGCAGGCCGATGTGGCAAATATTATTCTCATAATTAGATTTGCAGGCCACCGTGGCAAATCTGATTCTCATAAAAATAAAAATAAAAATAAAAAACATTGAAAAAAATAAAACTAAAAAAAATAAAATATCTAAAAAAAACATAAAAAAATAAATTTATATAAAAATATAAAAGTTAAAAAAGAAAAGAAAAACAAAATAATTAAAAAAATAAATAAATTAATTAATTAAATATTTAAAATTAAAATAAATAAATAAATAACAGTTGGGTTGCCCAAGGGCGGCTGTCGTGGGCCAGCCAAGCTCCGTCGGCCCACAGCGGTCGCCCCTCGGGCCACCCGACGGGGCTTGCCGACGCTGATTCTGGTGGGCCAGCCAAGCTTCGCCGACCCACGGCGGTCGCCCCTCGGGCCACCTGACGGAGCTTGCCAGAGCCAATTCTGAGAATCGGCTTCGGCCAGCCCCGTTGGTTTGCCCGAGGGGTGGCCTTCGTGAGCCAACAAAGTTGCCCCGCCAGGTGGCATGAGGGGCGGCTGCCATGGGCTGACGAAGCCGGTCAAGCTCCACCGGCCCACAACAGCCATCCGGTGGGGCAAATTTGATTCTGAGAATCAGATTTCCCCGGCCAGTAGGCAAATCCGATTCATAATTGGATTTTCCCGTTGATCAGTAAATCTAATTCTGAGAATCGAGTTTGCCCGATCGACGGGCAAATCCAATTCTCAGAATCGGGTTTGCAGGCCAGTGTGGCAAATCCTATTCTCATAATTAGATTTGCAGGCCGCCATGGAAAATCTAATTCTCATAAAAATAAAAATCAAAACATTGAAAAAATTAAAACTAAAAAAAAAATATCTAAGAAAAATAAAATACACCTAAAACAAATTAAAAAAAAAAATAATCACAATTAAAATAACTAAAAAAACATTTAAAAAAAAAAAAAACAAACACAAATATAATTAAAATTTTAAAAATCAAATAAAATAACTTAATAAAACATTAAAAAAAAAAAAAAACATAAAAACAAATTAAAAGTTTAAAAAAATTAATAACAATTGTATAAAAAATGAAAAATTTTGTGGCCCTCAAGCCTTTGGGCGGGCTCAACCATCAGGCAATCGAATTTGGTCCATTGGTCGAGGAAATCTGATTCTGAGAATCAAATTGGCAGGCCGGCGGGGCAGATCCGATTCTAAGAATCAGATTTGCCCAACCGGCAGAGAAAATCCGATTTTGAGAATCGGATTTGCCTCGTCGGTGAGGCAAATCCGATTCTGAGAATGGGATTTGCAGGCCGGCCAGGAAAATCTAATTCTGAGAATCGGATTTTCCCAACCGAGTGGGCAAATCCGATTCTCAAATCAGAATTAGCAGACTAAGGGTTCTTATCAGAATTTTGGCCGCATAGGTGGATGCAGAGTGGTTGCACATTTTCCGAAAACTAGTTATAATAAGCATTTCGAGCATTATTGAATGTTTTTTTTTCCACCTGAAGTTTTTGTCAGATATGTTACCTTTGTGCGGAATTTCGCAACAATGTGTAGATATTTGGGTTCCACTCACTGAGCTACCCAATTTCAAAAATAAAAATCAACTCAAACGAAGTCCCGGAAGCAAAGTTATCGTTGATTTAAGATTGATAGATTTTTCAGGTTGAGCAAATCCAATTCTGATAATCGGATTTGCAGGCTTGTGGGGAAAATTCGATTCTCAGAATCAAATTTTCCTCGCCGGCTAGGCAAATCCGATTCTCAGAATCAGATTTGTAGGCTGGCGGGGAAAATCTGATTCTTAGAATCGGATTTGCAGGCTAGGGGGGGGGAATCTGATTCTGAGAATAGGATTTGCCCCACTGGCCAGGAAAATCCGATTCTAAGAATCAGATTTGTCCAGCTAACGCAGAAAATCCGATTTTGAGAATTAGATTTGTCCGGCTAGCGGGGAAAATCCATTTCTGAGAATCGGATTTGCCCCGCCGACCTGCAAATCTGGTTCTGAGAATTAGATTTGCCCAACCTAAAAAAGCTACCAATCTTAAATTAGCGATAACTTTGCTTCCGAGACTCCATTTGAGCTGATTGTTTTTTGAAATTGGGTAGATTGGTGAGAGGAACCCAAATATCTATTCTTTGCTAGGAAATTCTGCTCAAAAGGTAATAGATCTGACAAAAACTTCACGTGGAAAAAAAAAAAAAAAACACTCAATAATGCTCCAAATGCTTATTATAACCAGTTTTCGGAAATGGTGTAGCCGCTCTGCATCCACCTATGTAGCAAAAATTCTGATCGAAACCCTAAGTCAGTGAATTCTGATCTGAGAATCGAATTTTCCCCGCCGACGTGCAAATCCGATACTAAGAATAAGATTTTCCCGCCCGGCAGGAAAAATGTGATTCTCATAATCGGATTTTGCTCGCCAGCCTATAAATCTGATTCTCAGAATCATATTTGCCCCGCCAGCCGAGCAAATCTGATTCTCAGAATCAGATTTTCCCCGCTGAAGCGAACAAAGTTCCTTCTCAAACTAAATATTCCAGAAGACTTGAAACATCCGAATATCCATGAGGATACAAATATTATATTAGAAAGATGATGAATATGAATTGCTTGAATGTTACAAATGAGGCTTGCTTATATACCCACGCAGGTGCCTCTTCACGAAAGGTCATGTCTTATCAGACGTGACCTTTCAGCCTAATTACTAATTAACTAATTATCATTTATCTACATTATTTATTCAACTAATTATCATTTATCTACATTATTTATTCATTACATTGCCTTCCCCTCAAAAAGCTTTGTCCTCAAAGCTTGTCGATGAAAAGGCCTCGACTTCTTTTCCTGTTACGAACATCTTCTCGCCTCGGGGCAGTGATTCTTGTCGACACAAGTTGATATGATCCTCTAAGTGACAAACAAAATTGTCGCACTGAGAATGGATCAGACCATCCTAAATCAATTTTCTGTGGAATCTCGCGGCGACTTGAAACTTGTGCTGAATTATCACTTGAGCGCATTGCACTGATAGTAGTATTCTTTGGAATATCAACTTGTTTCTGTTCTGAAGACATAGCTTGATCGAGTTGTCTGCTCCCGTGATTTGGATGTCGATAGGGAACTTTTTTGGTTTGACTTTCCATTCTTAGTTGTGTGGTGATGTTTTGATTTTCTTTTTGCGATGATGTTATTGAGCTGGTTACATAACTTTCGCTTGAAATGTTCATCGCCGGAACTACAACATCTAAGTTTGCATCTTTTGCAACTTGCTTGTCTTCTTCTTGAGTTATGACATTTACTGCATTAGTACCAGTTTCCCTCTCTTCAACTCGGATTTCTACATTCGACGCTTTATTTTCGACAAGTTGTTGCACCTTGTTTTCTAAGGACTTCTTGTCTCTCTTCAACTTCTTAATTTGCGTTAGTAATTTGTCGTTGTGGTCCTTGAGGCGAGCAACTTCTTCACTCTTATTAGTTGTGATTTTGTCGATTTCCTTTTGCATATTTTGTATCACCTTTTTACCTTCTTGAGAAATTACCTGCGAAATTTCTTGTACGTCTTCAGGCGTCACGGAATTTGGCTTCAAGTTAACGTCTTGTAGCGTTATCTTCTTCTTTGTGTAGGTGAATGTCAAAAATTTCTTTTTCGTATTTAGGATAACTGAACCTAAGGTTTCCATCCATGGTGAACCCAACACAATATCACTATTATCCAAAACTAAGGTTTTCATGGTAAATTGAGAGATAAAAGTATAATCCCCAATGTTTAGTTGTAGATTTTTTATGTCGTATTTTTTCTTGTCAAAAACGTCTAATTTTTCGATTATATTTTACTCAGGAATCACCAACTGGTTGGCAATTTTAGGGTTTATATAATTTTTCTCTTCAGCGGGTGATATAGCAATAGTGACATCTTTCCCTGCGATACTTCCTTTAATTTTAAGTAGCGCTTTAGGGTCGATAGGTAGCGTTTCTAATTCTAAAAATCGTCCTGACTTCATTTTTGTATTAGATGTCATTTTGCTTGTTGAGATAAATATTCTTCAAATTCACTCTTTTTAACTTATAAACTTCCTTGATTATAAATCTTTAATAACTTCAAAATACTCTTTTTTTTCTTCTACTTTTACTTTAATAGTTTTTTTTTTCTAAAGCTTTCTTTCCTTTTAAAAGCTTTTTATTTATTATAAAATATTTCTTTTTTTCTAAATAACCTTGCAATAATATTTTGATTTTTTGTTTTTTTTTTCTTCCCAAAAGAGAGTACTCTTACTTTCTTTACTTTCTTCACTTTTTAATACATATATTTCCACCAATTCTAATTAGAATGTCTATAATAAGACTTCAGTACTTCACTTAATATATTTTAATCCTGGAATACTCTTTTGAAAATTCGTTGATTTTTTTAAAATAAATAAATCACTTTAATTTTTCCTTCCAAACTTTAATATTGAATTCTTAAGTACTTTATTTTTCTTTTAATGTTTTTGTATTTATTTCAACTTTAAACTTCGACGTTGAAAAAATAACGCTTGCTTTTTCAACTAATGTGATTATATATATTTTATATATATAACTCAAGAGTCGTGTCTCTTCAGTGAGCACCTTTGGATTCTTTTACATCTAGGTTTAGTTGACTCTCCACGTAATTCACAGTTGTATTCCAAAACTTTTTATTTTTCTTTTGACTGAGGTGAATCTAATTTGTATATCTTTGTTGAAAACCCCTTCCAACTGCTACGTATTACTATTCTCCTTGAATTGTATATCTCCTGCGCTTTGCCTGACTGTCCAGACTCAGCTTCGGTTCTAGTACAGCATTAACAAAACTAGCAGCATAGATGGCGGATGGTGTGCAACGTAGTGTGGTTGCAGATGACGTGGATGGGGGCTCGATGGGAAGGCAATGGTGGGACAACGATTACAAGCGATGGTGGACAGTGGTTTACAACGATTTATTGGTGGCGGTGGCTAGTAGAAGCCTGGAGCGGATGGATATGTGTTATAAGAGGATATGTTGTGTCAACGACAGAGGAAAGCACAAGGAGCAAGCGAACAGTTGATGGGTTCAGGCGGTGGTATTTAGTCTATGGATGCGGCGGAGGGCACAACGATGGTGGTTCGGGCGTCTCGACGAATGTATCGAGTGCGGCAGAAGCTACAGATGGGTGTACCAGGTGCGGCCACGACTGTTTGACAGTGGCGCTGCAGCAGGTTGGCTATGGACTACACCGTGGCAGCGAGTCGTGACTTCAAATGGCAGTGACATATACAAGGGTCGCGTAGCAACTGCTGGAGGTCAACGACATCAGTAATCGGACCGCAAGGCTTGAGAAAAGTATTTTGTCGGCAGAGTTAACAATCGAACGGCGGTTGCAGCTGTAAAAGATGACTGTACGTGTCAAAAACAACGAGGAGCCCTTTTAGTTTTTATTTTTTTTAAATTGTTCTTTTAGAATATATATATATATATATATATTTTTTTTTTTTTCCTTTTTATAAATTTTTTCAACACTTTTTTTTTAATATATATATATTCTCTTTTTTTTTTAATCAATAATTTTGACCTTTTTCTTATATCCTTTTTTTTTTTAATTTTTTAAAAAATGGCCAAGGGCTTCTGACGAAATCAGCAACGGAGAAACTCAAAATGTGTAGCAAAACGCTTCAACGGCAACAAGGTTGACGAATTTTCGGTCAAAGACCAGGATCAGAGAGCGTGGCCCTGTGCAGCAGTGAGTAGCCAGACGATCGAACAGCTCCGATACCAAATGAAGCGAACAAAGTTCCTTCTCAAACTAAATATTCCAGAAGACTTGAAACATCCGAATATCCATGAGGATACAAATATTATATTAGAAAGATGATGAATATGAATTGCTTGAATGTTACAAATGAGGCCTGCTTATATACCCACGCAGGTGCCTCTTCACGAAAGGTCATGTCTTATCAGACGTGACCTTTCAGCCTAATTACTAATTAACTAATTATCATTTATCTACATTATTTATTCAACTAATTATCATTTATCTACATTATTTATTCATTACACCCGTCGGTCGAGCAAATCTGATTCTTAGAATCAGATCTGCCTCGCCAGCCTGCCAATCCGATTCTTAGAATTGAATTTGCCCGGTTGACGGACCAAATCCAATTCTGAGAATCAGATTTGCTCGATGGTTGAGCCCGCCCAAAGGCTTGAGGGTCACAAATTTTTTTATTTTTTATATAATTGTTATTAATTTTTTTAAACTTTTAATTTGTTTTTAACTTCTTCTTTTTAATTTTTTTAATTTTTTATTAAGTTATTTGATTTTTATTTTTCATTTTAATTATATTTGTATTCATTTTTTTATTTTTTTATTATTTTAATTGTGATTATTTTTTTAATTTGTTTTAAAAAAAAATTTACGTTTTTTTTGAGATATTTTATTTTTTTTAGTTTTATTTTTTTCAATGTTTTTAAATTTTATTATTTTCAATATATATTTTTTAATTTTATTCTAAGAATAGGCTCTCGCTAGCCCCGCTGGGTGGCTGTTGTGGGCCAGCAGAGCTGGCCAACCTCCATCGGCCGCCCCTCGGGCCACCCAACGGGGCTCAGAGACGATTCTGAGAATTGGCTGCCCCCCAGCGGAGTTTGAGAATCGTCTTTCAGCCCCTCGGGTCCTTGGGCGAGCTCAACTTGATTATGAGAATCGGGTTGAGCCTGCCCAAAGGCTTGGGGGCAACAATTTTTATTTTATTTTTTGATATATTTGTTATTAATTTTTTTAAAATTTTAATTTGTTTTAAGTTTTATTTTTTATTTTTTATTTTTTTTAATGTTTTATTAAGTTTTTTAAATTTTTTTTAATTTTAATTATATGCGTGTTCATTTTTTTAGTTTTTTATGTTATTTTAGTAATTTTAATTGTGATTTTTTTTTTAAATTTGTTTTATGCTTCTTCTTTTTTCGTTTTTTCTTAGATATTTTAATTTTATTTTTTTCAAAGTTTATTTTATTATTGTTTTCTCATTTATTTAAAAAAATATATATAATTGTTTTTTATTTCTGGTTGTCTAATATTTTTATTTTGAATTTTGAATATTTTATTGTGTTTATTTTTTAATTTTATTGATTTTTGTTTTTTCTTTAATTGTCTAAGTATTATTTATTTTTTTGTTTTTTTGGCTAATTTTGTTTCTTTAATTATATTTTTTATTGTTTAATTATTTAATTCTTTATATTTTTATATTTTTATATTTTATATTTTATATTTTTATCTTTATCTTTGCACATTAATTTGTTCTTTTTCTTTTTCTATTTTTATGTTTGAATTTTTTTTGGCTTTTTTATGTACTTTTATATATTTGATTTCTTGTTGTCCTTTTTTCAATTTTATATTATTTTTCTAATATATATTTTTATTTAAGAACATAATAATATTATGATGGTATTATTCATAATTGCTTTGATCCCATGTTAGAAAATTAGAAAGACAGAAATATTTTCTTATGATGATAACTACTTGTGATATTATTATGTTCTTATTAATTTTTTTATGTTCTTTCTTTATCTTCTTCTCATCAAGCAATTATCAAAGAAAAAACATGAAGATCAGGGACACCAGATGTAGGCACTCAGTCAGGGATAAAAATCCTATATAGGGGGAAACCCAGTAAAAAATCCTTCCTTTAATAGATTCAAAATAAGATAGATCATGACCTTAGACCAGCAAACCTTCCTCATCCACCAAGAAGGCCTTCCAAGTAGATTCATAAACTTTAAAATTTTCTTGTTGTCTAGCAGCTTTAGCCTATAAACAACCAAAAAAATTCAGCCCTAACTTCTCAATAATTTCAGCCCCCGAGCTACTGCATAATTTTGCCCCCCTACAATGCCCCAAAAGTTCACACATGTGGGATAAGAGAGATAAATTTTGACTTTTAGACCTTGAGAGATACCTTCTTATTTTCCCTTAGACTTTTCCTCTTGTTCCTTTAAATTTCGCACTTTTTATGTGCTTATAAGTTGCAGATCAAGCTTGATGAGTGTTTGTGACAAATGAGGTCAAGTTGCTACCTTTATATAGGAGTTTATGCCCATCAGTTTAGGTCAACTTGGTGGAGAAGGCCTAATTGGCCTATTTTACAATAAAATAATTTTTTTCTTGGACAAAAAGAGCCTAAGAAGGGTCTTTTACATTATGACATGGACAAGGATACTTGACATAAACCATAGAAGCCTTCAATGGAGCTTTGACCTAAAAAAAATTGACCCAAGCATGAAACCCATGCTTTAATATGTCAATTTCTTTAATACTAAAATTTCTTTTTTATTTTCTTTTGACAAATACATTACATCGTGACTCAAATATAATTTTGAAGGCCGACACTAGTTACATTCTTCACTACTATATTGGGAGAAGATAGGTGATATTATGGATATGTTAAGGAATTAATAAATATGATGGTTATATGGTTTCTCGAGTCCTGGAATTCACTTTTGGGTTACATGGAGAGAAAGGAAACTACTTTGATGCATTCAGTTTAAATTCATATTAAATTTGATATAGTCTAGGTAGAAAGATTTACAATGGTATTTATATGAAAATTAAGTGTAAAGTGAGTAATGACACTCTCCCTCTTTTGATATAAATATTTCATTTTTTCCCTATATTTTTCCCCTATAAACTTTTAATTTCTCGAAACAAGATTTAATAATTCCATTGACGAAAATATATATCGAGTAGTATTTAAGTGTGACTTTTTGGAAAGTTTTCTAGTTTATTTTCCAATCTAATGTATCTAGAATCCGGTAAGGATTCATTGAAATCACAATTTTGATAGGTGAACTCTTCACAATCACGTTTTTGAGGGTGTTGAATCCATATATACTGTTAAAAAACCATTTTAAAGAACACAAATCAAGATTTAGCCACAATTTGTTTCGCTGGATTTCGACTAGAAATCCACCGGAGACTCCAAAAAGTCGCAATTAAAGACTACTCAAAATATATACGTGCACATATTAATGTCTACATACCTGTGTGATAAGTCTACCCATTTGAAAAATCTTATTAAATCCAAAACTCGTGGAAGTAAGGCATGTGCAGAGCTAAAGTCTATGCATAAGCAAGGCATGTGTGGAGCCAAAGTCAGTGCAAAAGTAAAGTATGTGCAGAGGTAAAAGCATAAGTTCCACTACTTTGTGCAAGGTGGGGTCAAAAGGAAATATTTAATTTATAATCGTGTTAAGAAGGTTTCCCAAGTATTTAGACTTGGGTGTAAATGATAAATAATAATGTTTTCGTAAATAAATTAAGAAGAGGTAATAAATTATTATTTATTTCTTTATAACTTGGCCCGAATTAATAAAAACCCTTGAAAATATGATGTCACAAAATGCTTCTCCATTTTATGGGTTGTTTCTTAAAATAACATTAACTCATCAAGGGTTTTGTTATGTTTCTAAAACTGTTGATCCATCTCCAACTCATTCACAGCCCAATTTTGTGTAACACTAATGACACATATGAGGGCCCACAAGTATAATATACCATCGGTTGTAGCTTATAAGAGATAAGATGATTTGATAGGTGTAGGTTCGGTACTCAAATATTTTCATGTTAGGTATCATTTTTTTCATATTAAAGATGAATTCAAAAAAAAATTAATAAAAAAGCACTTGAAAACATCATACAAAATTTTCACCATAATTAAAAATCAAAACATTTTGATTGAAATTTGAGTTCTATACTCCCTATTATGGCAGGGACTAATAAACATATAAAAAATCAAGATTTGCATCAAACATGTTTTTCTAATTTATACATCTATCTATCGATTTATATATACCATCAATCTTATGCATAACACATTAAAAATAAAATTATAAATTATGTAATTAATATTTAAATAAATTAAAAATAAGAATATGTATATATACAAAGATGTGAAATTTATATAAATATAAATAGTATTATTAAGAACAAACATAAACTCATCTTAAATTTGGATCTGCCAAGCTTCGAGAGTAATCAAATATCTCGAGGTGCAAATCCTTCCTCAAGTTTTGCACATGAAAAGAGGTTTGCATCTTGAGAGATTTGATTTCTCTCAGCACTTGCCAGATCAAAAGTTAAAATGGATCTATGTTGGTTTATTTATCAATAATTATTAGGTGGATGGTCTGGATTTAACCTCCACAATCATTTTTAGTAGTATTCATAGATCAAATGTTGAGATTTATCTCCAAAGTAGTTATGCACTTTTTACTCTTGTAATTAAATTGATTTATTAAAAATGGTCAATGTACATGTGTCATACGAACATGAGTTATGGATTTTTGGATTTTGGTATTAGTAAACCATCGTATTAGCCCATTATAACTAGACTAGATCCATTTTAACTCTGGATCTACCAAGCACTTAGAGAGATCAAATCTCTCTAGGTGCTTTCTATAAGAGGTTTGCACCTCGAGAGATTTGATCCCTCTCGATGATCTATAAATATGAAGTCAAGATGGATCTAAGCTAGTTTCATTATTAATAATTAATATTTTTTTATTTATTTTTATTTCTAAATAATTTGATCGAGTCAAAATATTTTAATTAATAAATTATTATTATTGTTATTATTATTAATTCTATTTTATTTTATTTTTATTTTTATTTTTATGCAAATTGACCAAGCCAAAATGTTTAGATAACATAACATGACAAGACATTATGACATCTCTTCGATACTAGGATATCATGGGTCAATATGTTATTTTTATTTTTATGTGTGGTTATTTTTATTTTATTATTTTATTATTTTTGTTCACATAACAAGCGAGGACATGACATTAAAACATCTCTTCTATACTAGGTTGGAGAGTGCCTCTTAGCGCAACAAAGTCTATTTATAGATTAATAATCTCCAATATATATATATATAATATATATATAAAGCTTGTAGAAATAGCTCAAAATTTACAGTTGTTAATGAATTTAGACTGAAAACAATAGACAGAAATTTATTCTACTCAATCTGCGAAAAGGAAAACATACAATAAAAACACATGCAATCATTCAATCACAATGAAAACAATATTTTTATTGGGGAACCCAACTAGGAAAAACCTCTCCTTTGTTTGTATTATATCATATGAGAATATAGATCTATTACAATGAAAACTTTAATCCTTAAAGCTCAACCTGCACTACAATATTGATCTCCTCACGAGTCTGCTCTGGCCGACAATTAGCGAAAATAGATGTCTTGCTTCATCCTATTTCCTTGCGCAATTCCTACTCATAAAGAATAAGAAGAGATCATATTTTCTTGCGCAATCCCAAGATAATTCCTCACCTGCTACATGTAAACTCTATACACTCACTAGTATACAATAATAAATACAATTATGCCTTTTCCCTCCACTCAGCTATGAAATTCAAATTCAATGTATGACTAGGGCTATTTTTAGTAAATTGATTAGTTAACTAAGAGATCAGTGAGTTAAAAATATTTACAACTACTCAAATGAACTCATACTTACTCTATTCATGAACAAAGCTCAGATAATTGAGTTTCACTAACTATAACTCCACTAGATTGTTAGATCATAGAAATCAACTCATGTACAACTCTACTTCTTTCCCACAAACTCAAATTTCATTACTCAACTAAGTGACTTGGACATGTCACTCCTGCTAACTGTAACGCAAGTCATCCTGATGATGTGGAAATTCGAATTTCTCCATTTGACTAAGGCACAAATCAAATGAAGTCTTTTCTTGCTACTATTTAACACTCCCTCTTAGCAAGAAAAGCGTTCTGCACAACCCCAATCCTGCTCTTGTGGAGGAATGTAATGTAACACAACTAACACTCCCTCTCACTCTTGTTGTTACGATTACAACAACTGCAACCGATAAGCATCCAAGTTACTGAATCAACTATGTCTCTGAGCTGTAATTGTCTCCTGAGTCTCTGACTGCCACTAGCCTGCAATTGTCGCTCAAAATATGATTGTATCAATTGAGACTTATCCTTCTTCTACTAAATATTGTGGGCCCCTATTGCAAGGGTAATTATCCATGAGAAGAGTATAATGCAACATGTTATCACTCATAAATTGTGAAACATTTTTAGATATGGTCATATAGTTCACTCATCAAAAGGATATGGTCTCCTTAGCCATTTCAATGTGGTATAGGAAATTTTTGTTTTTTTACATTTTTTAGCCTATCCTAAGTTTTATGGTCACCTCCATTTATGTCATTTCATGTCAAATCGGTCCTCATATGGTGTCAATTTTCATTCCCCATGTATTTAAAATAAAAAAGGGCGCATTTGTCAGTTTTTCAAATTTTTGTAGCGTTTTACACAGCAAAACAACAGGTTTCGCTACGAAAATGCCTAATAGTTCGTAGCGTATCTGTCAGAGGTTAAACTAACTTCCGTATGAAAATCTATTTTCTAACTTGTCTTGTCAAATTTTCTATGAAGGGTCATTCTATGATTGGAGGAGTTAGGGTGGAGTTCATTCAAGTCTGTATGGTTAATTCAAAGGTACATATTTGTGTCGGAGGTCATCATTACCTTTTTGGGCATGTATATGTCATGATTGAAGAATGAGATGTCAGTTAAACCATAAAACCTTACCCCAATTAGCCTTTTGTCATATTGCGCTTTATCTTTTCATGTAATTCGATCCCTAGAGAGCTTCTTCATTGAGTCAAGCAGGTTGCTGGCAGATTTGAACTTTGCAGGTGTCATCTAGCAAGTGAGGTTGTGAAGATATAAAGCACCCATGGCTACAAGAAGGAAAACAAACAAAGGTGGTCATTTCCACAAGTATGAACCCATGGACATGAATTTATTCAATGAAGACCCAACTTCCATGGAGGTTTTCAGAAGAACTTGTTGCTTGCAATTATGTTAGAGGTTGCAAGGCTTTCATCTACAAATTTCCAAGGATTTTTCCACCAGCTTCACAGGAATAGCTTCAAAAGTTGGAATTATGAACCTTACAGTGACACCAGAGACCATCTCATCAGCAAAAAGAATCCCTAGAGGAGGGGAACAGTGTTTTAAAGGCATCAAATTCACAATGCAGGATTGCAAAGAGTTCATCAAGCAAGAACACATTGAAATTGATCTGAAAAATGTTATCCCTAGGAGTTTCATGAAGGACAATTATTCAAAGTTGTTGATGATCATCTAGAAGTATTTGACTTGTGAAGGAAGGTTTCACATGGTCTACTCCTATCATCTCAGGCTTCTTCTACATTTTGTGGGTAAGAGGTCACTTGTCTTGCCTTTTTAATATAAAGAAGTTTGGGGAAAATGTCAGATAAGGTTCAAATCAAAACAGAAGGCAATGAAACTTCTCTTTTTCACCATGGTTTGATTAAGCTATTGGTGTCAGAGGAATTGAAGAGATTAGATAGAGATTGGACTTTCTTTTTGTTCATGAGTGGTTATGAAATTGATGTTGTCACTAATAAGAAAGCTTCCAAACCTAGAAACATTTCATCACCAGCTGTGGCAGAGGAAGTTGAAGAAGGAAATAGATTATCTCCTCCAAAACCAGTGAGCATGGAAGTAGAACCTTTGCAGAATACTAACACACCTAAAACAACACCTGCAAAACAGAAGCAGACAGTCAGCAAACAAGGTAGCAAGAGATTCACTAAGAGCTAGACAGTGGCTAAAGGAAACTTGGAAGATATCCTGCATGCAATTGACATTTAAGAATCCCCCATTGTGCAAGCTGAAGACATTGAAGATGGAGGAAAAAAGTTGAAGTCAGGTAAGACTGCTAAAAAACTGGATTTTGCAGGTGATGATGCTAACTTCATTTTTCAACCTAGGAAGCCAATGACCAAACATGCAAGGAAGGTCATGGAAAGCAATAAAGAAACTAAGAAAATAAATGAAACTGATCAGCCACCAAGCATCATAGATTTGTCTTCACCTGCAAAAGAAGAACTAGTTATCAAACAAAGAAAGGGTAAAGAGAAAATTATTGAAAAATAAGAAATTGAAACCCTTAAAGATCAGTTAAAAGAGGCAGGTAAAGAGATATTATTTTTGAAGAAAGAGGCAAAGAAACATAGAGCTGAGAAGGTTCAGTTTGAACAAATGAGGAAAATATGGGAAGATTAAGTCACAAGTGTTTCAAAAACCTTGGACAATACAGAAAAGTTAATGAAATGGACTCAGCCACTGAGAGGGGAATTTAAACATGTTAGGAGGATGAATTTTCACTTACAATCCAAAAATAGAGCATTAAAGGACAAAGTGCAAGATCTTCAGGAGCAATTGGATTTGATTCATGTGGAGTTGGAAAAGAAAGGATTGAAGATGACACTGGTAGAAGAGCCCATTAGTCAACTGATTGTAAATGAGGAGGAAACACCACAGGAGTAAAAATTGAGATGGAATATATTCTAGGATGTTCATAACATGTAGAGAACCCAATTTTTGTAGCTGGAGAACAGTTTTTGAAGACAATCTTAAAAACAACAATTTCTGGTTTTTTGCACAATTTCGTAGCGTACCTCAGGCTTGAGGCCAGAAATACGTTGTTTTAGCATGTTTTGCAAGGTTTCATGACATAATGAAGGTTTTGGAACAACAAAGAAGACAAAGGGATAGATGGAAAAAACATTTTTCACACGCTACTAAAACTCACTACGAAACTGCCTAAAACTGGCATGTTTTCGTAGCGAGTAATTTTTGAAGAATTTTGAGCATCTCAACATCACATCAGCCAGTTCGAGACCTATAGCATGTCAGTGGACCTTATCAACAGATATTTATGACTCAAAGGGAGTGCCACACAGCCATCTCATAAGTCAAAACAACGTTAAAGATGAAGGTCCATTCCTAAAAAGCAGGATTATGTTCCACAAATCTAGGGGTGCTTTAAAGATGTAAAGTGGTGGTGAACTAGGGTCATTTTTCCTTCGAGCATGTGACGTTCATTATGTAACCATTATGTAACGGTTTCACTGATAAGATAAATGAATGTAATAAATAAGAGATAGAGTCATATTAGGAGTTTGTTTTCTTTAAGGTCAGCTGTCATTTTTCTATTTCAAGTTAGTTGTTTCAGTTATGATAGGTGTCAAAGTAGAATTCGAAGATCTAGCCAGCCATCCAGGTAATCTACATTGTAAATAATGTCTATTTATAGACAAAACATCGAAGAGCAAGGGGTTGGAGAATATTGCACCAAATTGTTGCTTGTATGTTTTATCCATTATCAGTAATACAAAGTGACATTCTACTTCTAGACCTGAGATTCTCATGAGGTTTTTGATGTGTTATTGATATGTATCTTTATGTTTAATCACTTGCAGTATATTTCATCTCTAATTACTCATAATTCATAATATTATGCTCTCACTTCCTTTAGTGATGAAATGACTGTGTTTTCCTATGTTATGTGTGTGAATTATCTCTGTTAAAAACCTCTATCTGCCTCAGCTTCCATGTGAAGAACCACTATCACTAAGATTACTGATTGTTGACTTCATAAGCCCAATGGTAGCAAGCCTTCATTTTTCAACCTGCAATCATACAAAAACAAGTTACAATTCCATAGAGTTAGCCATCCAGTACTATCCTTATTCAAAATCATAAACCCTCTTTGAGAGAGCCCTCTCAAACTGAAGAGGCTAATATTCAGTTAGAAGTGGTTTGAAATAGTTACATTGAGTTGATTGATGAGCAACCAATCAAGATCAATTTGGTGATAACATTTTGGTGTGTCTGTTGGGAACCTGAAGACATATTTCCCAAATTTTTTGTGCAAATATTGAAGTTGAACTCTTGAAGGTAGCAGGAGATCAGAATCTGTTCGAGGTTGCAACTACCTTTGTGACTCCATTTCAAAATTTTAATGTTTAAAGGTGGCTTCGAGAAGGAGATACACGAGGAGCAATCCAGATCTTAACCCACCTGCTATTGTGGATAATCCAAACAAAATTTCCAGAGGCATTCAAGGCAGCTCTTCAAAATCAGGTACTCCATCACATTCAAGAGCTTTGTCCTCTGAAATTTTAAGAAGTCCTGAAGATAAGAAGTTTGACGATAACATTCAGAAAGTTTTGTTTAGGTATGAGAATGAAAATGAATTGACTGAGATTGTTATAGACCTGCAAAGAAGAGGTATTGATACCTCAACCTTAGTGACCCAAAAATATAGAGAATAATTCTGGGGGGCAGTCACATCAGAGTTATTTTTAGAGAGGGAATATTTTGATAAGTTGAAGGAATTAGACCCATTTGAATTCTTGCTAAGAAGAAAATATAGTAATGCTAGAATTAAAACATGGGGAAGTGATGAAGAAATTACAGCTGGAGAACATGTAGACCAATTTAATGATTTCATAGACAGAGAGGAGATAAACCATGAAGATGTCAAAATGATACTATTTGCTCAAAGTTTCACTGTTGAGGTCAGAAAATGGTTCAAAGCCCTTGCTCCAAGAATCTTACATAAGTGGAATTAGTTTGAGGATAGTTTCTTGAGAAAATGGGGAAATAGAACAAACCTTGTACAAGCCCTCACTAAATACAATAGTCTGAAAAGAGCTATAGATGAAACTGTTCAAAATTTCTCCAAGAGATTTAACAAAGTCTATGATTCCATCCTTGCTCAACTTAAACCTCCACCAAGTGCTACTCAATTGCGCTATGCTGAGGCATTTGACTATGACTTCTCTATCCTGCTTAGAGAAAGAGAATCTCCTTCACTAGCAGAAATGCAGAATAATGTTGTGAAAGTAGAAGTAAACATGATAGCAACCAAGAATTCTAAGATGGGAAAAAAAAAATTGAAAGAATAATAAAAGCCTTCCACCTCAGATGATAACTTTGAATCCATGATGAAGACTATGGAAAAACTTATGGATAGGCTTGCCCTTGGAAATACTTCTGCACCTCCTGCACAACATGAGCCACAATTTATAAATCCACAGTTTAGAAGGCCTCAAAATCAACAAAGACCAAGGGAAAACAAAAATTAGTTTGACCCTCAAGTGAGGCCTCCCTTTCAGCAAAACTTAATTGATGAAGATGAAACTCAACCTGAAATTCAAGACTCCATCACTTCCTAGATGAAAACATGTCTAGAATGTTTTTGACCAAAGAAGAGCATGATGAGTCTGATCGTGATGTAAATAAGGGTGAGGAACAATCTATCTTAAGGGTTATCAACATGCAACCTTTGAGATGCAGAAGCAACACAATCTCAGAAAAAAAAAAAAAAATGTTCCTATCACTGCAAATAAAACACAACCCAAGAAAGACGCTCCTAAAGCAGCTGAGTCTAAAAAAGATCCACCACCTCCTCCTCCTGTCAAAGAGATTGAAAATATTAATTCTGTTTTCAGTTTGGAGAATGAGATTTCCAAAATCAAGATCCCAGTCCCTTTTGGAGAAATTCTTAAGGTGAATGAGTATAGAAGCAAGATTGTAAAAATGTTGAATTCTCAACCAGAAGCTGCAAATATCCTTAATGTACAAGAAGATCATCCTACCATCTACTTGGGACCAAGATTGGAAGATGAGTAGAATGAAGAAGTGCCTCCTTTCTATGTCAGCCTTAGTATCCATGACATGACCTTACATAATTCCATGTTGGATTCAGGGGCTTCTCATAACCTCATGCCTAAGGTGATAATGGAGAGGATGGGTTTGGAGATCACTAGGCCATACAAGGACTTGTTTTCTTTTTATTCTAAAAGAGTTCAATGCATAGGATTGATAAAGGATGTTGTTGTTGGTATAACAAAAGTGCCTGCCAAGTCAGTGGTAATGGACATTGTGGTGGCAGATATTCCACCCAAGTTTGGCATGCTCTTATCCAAATCTTGGGCAGCAAAAATCAAAGTCACCATGCAGATTGACTTAACATATGCCACCATTCCTGTTTTTGGTGAGCAAAGAAGACTGTACATAGAGAAAAGGATGGCTTATATGGTAATCAGTAAGGATAAACCTCAGAATTTTCCAATTTATGCTATTGAAACTAAATTAGGATCAACAATTATTTTCAATGAGCTAAATGATGAAGAAGAAAGTGAAGGGAAGGAAAAAATTCAAGAAATTGAAAATCAGGAAATCATTGAAAAAAAATTAGAGGGCTAGTGGCTTTTTCACTTTGATGGATCAGCTGGAAGAGAGGGGGCTGGAGCAAGCATATGGATCACTACTCCTGATGATGAAAGTAAGTTCTATTCTTTCAAACTGAACTTTGATTGCACAAACAATATGGCTGAATATTAATCTCTATTTTTGGGTTTGGAAGTTTTGAAAAGATTGGGTGCCCAATAAATTTTAGTTTGTGGAGATTCTGAATTGGTTATTAAACAAGTTGAAGGAATATATAAAACCAAAGATGTAAGTATGAGAGCTTACAGAAATCTGGTCATGGAGATGTTGGAAAATTTTCAAGAATATTCATTTATAGTGAAAACTAGGGATCAAAACTCAGTAGCTGATTCCTTAGTTGTTTCTGCAAGTCTGTTTGTCATCCTTGCACATTCCACTGAAAAGTATAAGATTGAATTTCATAATAGGCCTGCCATCCCAGATAATATTATTCATTGGAAAGTGTTTGAATATGACCAGCAAGTCAAAAATTTCGTCGAGTTAAAAGAGGAGTTTGAAAGCACACAAGTATATCAGCAAAACATGCTTGTTGAAACTAAGGGTAATTCTGAATTTTTGCAGTTGAAGAACAATTGTATACCCAAGGGTCTTATTCCATTTGAAAATATTTTTGACCAAAATGATGTTTTCAAATCTCCTAGAATACAGGTTGATGATGAAGAGGTAGAGACTTGTAATCTTGGTACAGTTTCAATGCCTAAAATGATAAAACTTTCTAAATTTCTTTCTGTAGAGATGAAACAAAAATATATTGAGATGATGAAGAAGTTTATTAACTTTTTTGCATGGAGTTACGTTGATTTGAAGAAATACGATCCTACTATTATTCATCATACTATTCCTATAAAAGAGAATGAGAAACCTTTCAAACAAAAATTGAGAAGGATAAATCCATTGCTCATGCCTCTGATTGAGAAGGAAATTAAGAAGATGTTTGATGCAAAAATTATTGTTCCTATCAGATTCTCAAAATGGCTTGCTAACTTGGTACCAGTCAGAAAGAAGAGTGGAGAGATCGGAATCTGCATTGATTTCAGAAACTTGAACAAGGCTTCTCTGAAAGACAATTACCCTCTACCTAAGATGGATCAAATTTTGCATAATATTGTTGGTTCCCAAAGGATGTATATGCTGGATGGTTTTTCATGATGCAATAAGATATTAGTGCACCCAAAAGACCAGGAGAAAACTGCTTTTACTACACCATGGGGAACATTCATGTATGACAAGAAGCCCTTTGGTTTGATGAATGCATGAGTGACCTTTCAAAGAGAACTGGACATTGCCTTTGCTGAGGAGAAGGATAAGTTAGTGGTTGTCTATCTAGATGACATAACTGTATTTTCAAGAAGAGAGGAAGACCATTTGAAGCATCTGGAGAAAGTTCTGCTGAAGTGTAGGAGATTTGGTATTTCCCTTAATCCCACTAAAATTATTTTTGCCCTAACCTCTGGAAAGTTGTTTGGGCATATTGTATCAAAATATGGGATAAAGATTGATCCAAATAGAGTCAATGCCATTCAAAAAGTTGACCTACCAAGGAACAAAAAGGAAATTTAGTCTTTCCATGGGAGAGTGAATTTTGTTAGAAGGTTCATCCCGAACTTTGCTGAGATTGTCAAAGATATAACCAAGATGCTGAAGAAAGGAGCTGATATTAAATGGACAGTTGAAGCAAAGCAGTCATTTGAAGAAATTAAGAAATCACTCATTCAGGCCCCAGTATTGATTAGCCCATATTTTTCAAAAGAATTTCTGGTTTTTACATTTTCATCTGAAAACACCATTGTTGGAGTTTTACTGCAGAAAGGACAACAAGGTACAGAACAGCCCATTTCATTCTTTAGTAGAACCCTTGCTAACTCAGAGCTGAAATACAATATTTTAGAAAAGAAAAAAAGGGAATATGCTTTGATCAAAGCCATTAAAGATTTCAAAATATATATTCTGCATTCTCATGTCATAGCATTTGTGCCTAACACTGTGGTGAAGGACATCTTGACTCAAGTTGATCTTGATGGCAAGCGAGGGAAGTGGATAGCTAATTTGTTGGAGTATGATATAGAAATCAGACCTACAAAATTGGTGAAAGGACATGGGCTAGCAAAGTTGATGGCATAGTTCAATTTGATTGTCTTGACATGAATTTTATTGCAAAAATTTCAGAGTTATCAAATGAATATGAAGAGTTGATTCCTATTGAAGAGAAGTACATTCTATCTGACTGGTACATAGACATTGTCTTTGTCTTACATCATCATAGAGCTCCTGCAGAATTGACTAAATCTAAAGCAAGGTTTGTGAAGCTGAAATCTCTGAGGTACTGCATTATAGATAAAAATCTATACTAGAAAGATACTGATGGCATTAATTTGAATTGCTTGCTGGAAGAGGAAGCTAAAAAGGTGATTGAAGAGTTTCATAAAGGATATTGTGGAGGACATCACTATTGGAAGGCCATAGCAAAACAAATTCTCAAATCAGGGTACTACTGGCCCACCATGTTCAAAGATGTTTACAAGAAGATAGCTACCTGCCATGAATGTTAGATTTTTTATGGTAAGAAAAAGCTAGTTCCTTTACCCTTAATGCCAATTTATGTTGAGGTTCCTTTCCAACATTGGGGGATAGATTTTATTGGTGAAATACACCCATCTTCTTCAGGGCAGCGTAGTTGGATCCTAACAGCAACAGATTATTTCACCAAGTGGATTGAAGCAATCCCAACAAGGCAAGAAAATGATTCAGTCATCATCCAATTCTTAGAAAATAAAATATTGTTCAGGTTTGGCTGTCCTATTAAGATTATTACTGACAATGCACAGGCTTTCAAATCCAAATGGTTGATCATCTTTTGTCATCAGTATCACATAACACTTAGACACTCTACTACTTATTACCCATAGGGTAATGGTCTTGCTGAATCTTCTAATAAAATCATTGTGAGAATTATCAAGAAGGTACTGCAAGAAAACAAAAGATCATGGCATTTGAAGTTTAAGTATGCTCTGTGGGCTGATAGAGTATGTACAAAAAGATCAATTGGTACTTCACCTTATGAGTTAGTGTATGGAGCTAAAGCCATTTTTCCCACATCCTTGGGAGTGTCTGTTATGAAATTGTTGCAAGGACTATATGAGGAGCCTAATGCTATTCAGAGGAGAATAACTTAGCTTATAGCTTTGCAGGAAAAAAGGGAGGAGGTATATAATAGCCATCAGCAGTCACAAAATAGAATAAAGAAGACATTTGACAGGAAGGTCAAAGAATAAAATTTTCATATTCAAGATGTGGTGTTGAAGTGGGAGGCCAAAATTGAAGAAAATGGGAAACATGGTAAGTTTGAGAACATCTGGAAAGGACCATTCATAGTAGCTGCATTTCATGGCAGCAACACTTATCTACTGCCAGAAATGGATGGACAACCTTGTGCTGGATGGCATGTCAATGGCAGGTTTCTAAAGCACTATTCCTCTTAAGTGTTATTAAATTTTCACTCCATTGTATATATTCCATTTTATCATGTTTTTCTGCTAATAAAGATAGGTTGATCATCAAACTTGAGCCCAAGGTGAAGGCCATTAGATTTTGAAGAAGGCTTGGCAGATTTCAGAGTTTTTATTTCCAAAAACATGGATGACACTAGAACTACGGGTTCTTTGGTGTACCACAGGGGCACACCATCCCAAGTGGAGCCATTTTTATCACTCATAAAGTTGTGAAACATTTTTAGATATGGTCATATAGTTCACTCATCAAAAGGATAAGGTCTCCTTAGCCATTTCAATGTGGTATAGGAAATTTTTGTTTTTTACATTTTTTAGCCTATCCTAAATTTCATGGTCACCTCCATTTATGTCATTTCATGTCAAATCAATCCTCATATGGTATCAGTTTTCATTCCCCGTGCATTTAAAATAAAAAAGGGCGCATTTGTTGGTTTTTCAAATTTTCGTAGCGTTTTACACAGCAAAACAATAGGTTTCGCTACGAAACTGCCTAATAGTTTCGTAGTGTATCTGTCAGAGGTTAAACTAACTACACTACGAAAATCTTTTTTCTAACTTGTCTTTTCAAATTCACTATGAAGTTTCACTCTATGATTGGAGGAGTTAGTGTGGAGGTCATTCAAGTCTGTTATGGTTAATTCAAAGGTACATAGTCGTTTATGAGGTCATCATTACATTTTTGGGCATGTATGTGTCATGATTGAAGCATGAGTTGTCAGTGAAACCATAAAACCTTACCCCAATTAGCCTGTTGTCATATTGTGCTTTATCTTTGCATGTAATAAAATCCCTAGAGAGTTTCTTCATCGATTCAAGCTGGTTGCTGGCAGATTTGAACTTTGCAAGTGTCATCAAGCAAGCGAGGTTGTGAAGATATAAAGCACCCATGGCTGCAAGAAGGAAAACAAAAAAATGTGGTCATTGCCACAGGTATGAGCCCATGGACATGAATTTATTCAATGAAGACCCAACTGCCATGGAGGTTTTCATAAGAACTAGTTGCTTGCAATTCTGTCGGAGGTTGAAAAGCTTTCATCTATAAGTTTCCAAGGATTTTTCCACCAGCTTCACAGGAACAACTTCAAAAGTTGGAATTATGAACCTTACAGTGACACCAGAGACCATCTCATCAGCAATAGGAATCCCTAGAGGAGGGGAAAACTGGTTTAAAGGCATCAAATTTACAATGCAAGATTGCAAAGAGTTCATCAAGCAAGAACACGTGACATTGATCGGACAAATACTATCCCTAGGACTTTCATGAAGGATAATTATTCAAAGCTGCTGATGGTCATCCAGAAGTATTTCATTTGTGAAGGAACATTTCACATGGTCTACTCCTATCATCTCAGGCTTCTTCTGCATTTTGTGGGTAATAGGTCACTTGACTTGCCTTTTTATTTATACAGAAGTCTAGGGAAAATGTCAGATAAGGTTCAAATCAAAACGGAAGGCAATGAAACTTCTATTTTTCATCATGGTTTGATTAAGTTGTTGGTGTTAGAGGAATTGAAGAGATTAGATAGAGATTGGACTTCCTTTTTGTTCACGAGTGGTTATAAAATTTATGTTCTCACTCTTAAGAAAGCCTCCAAACCTAGAAACATTTCATCACCAACTGTGGCAGAGGAAGTTAAATAAGGAAATAGATTATCTCCCCCAGAAACAGTGAGCATGGAACCATAACCTTTGCAAAAGACTGACACACCTAAAACAGCACCTACAAAACAGAAGCAGACAGTCAGCAAACAAGGCAGCAAGAGAGTCACTAGGAGCCAGACAGTGGCTAAAGGAAACTTGGAAGATATCTTGCATGCAATTGAAATTGAAGAATCCCCCATTTTGCAAGTTGAAGACATTGAATATGGAGGAAAAAAGTTGAAGAAAGGTAAGATTGCTAAAAAACTGGATTTTGCAGGTGATGATGTTGGTTTCATTTTTCAACCTAGGAAGCCAATGACCAAACATGTAAGGAAGGTCATGGAAAGCAACAAAGAAAATGAGAAAATAAATGAAACTTCTCAGCCACCAAGCATCATAGATTTGTCTTCACCTGCAAAAGAAGAACTACTTATCAAACAAAGAAAGGGTAAAGATAAAATTATTGAAAAATAAGAAATTGAAACCCTTAAAGGGAAGTTAAAAGAGGCAGGTAAAGAGATATCAGTTTTGAAGCAAGAGGCAAAGAAACATAGATTTGAGAAGGTTCAATTTGAACAAATGAGGAAAATTTGGGAAGATCAAGTCACAAGTGTTTCAAAAACCTTGGACAATACATAAAATTTAATGAAATGGACTCAGCCACTAAGAGAGGAAGGTAAACATGTTAGGAGGATGAATTTGCACTTACAATCCAAAACTAGAGCATTAAAGGACAAAGTGCAAGATCTTCAGGAGAAATTGGATTTGATTCATGTGGAGTTGGAAAAGAAAGGATTGAAGATGACACTAGTAGAAGAGCCCATTAGTCAACTGATTGTAAATGAGGAGGAAACACCACAGGAGTAAAAATTGAGATGGAATATGTTTTAGGAGGTTCATAACATGTAGAGAACCCAAATTTTGTAGCTGGAGAACAATTTTTGAAGAAAATCTTGAAAACAACAATTTCTGGTTTTTTGCACAGTTTCGTAGCGTACCTTAGACTTGAGGCCAGAAATACACTACGAAAATTCTTGTAGGTGATTTTTTGCTTTAAAACTCGGTTTTGGCATGTTTTATTGAGGGATATCGATGGTTTGCAAGGTGTCATGACATAATGAAGGTGTTGGAACAACAAAGAAGTCAAAGGGATAGATGGAAAAGACATTGTTCGCACACTACTAAAACTCGCTACGAAACTGCCTAAAACTGCCTTGTTTTCGTAGCAAGTAATTTTTGAAGAATTTTGAGCATCTCAACATCACATCAACTAGTTGGAGACCTCCAGCATGTCATTGGACCTTATCAACAAATATTTATGACTCAAAGGGAGTGCCATGGAGCCAGCTCATCAGTCAAAACAACATTAAAGATTAATTTCATCCATTCCTAGAAAGTGGGATTATGTTCCACAAATCTAGGGGTGCTTTAAAGATGTAAAGTGGTGGTGAACTAGGTTCATTTGTCCTTTGAGCATGTGACATTAATTATGTAACCATTATGTAACTGTTTCGCTGATAGGATAAATGAATGCAATAAATATAGAGTCCTATTAGGAGTTTGTTTTCTTTAAGGTTGGCTATCATTTTTCTGTTTCAAGTTAGTGGTTTCAGTTATGATAGGTGTCAGAGTAGAATTCAAGAATCTAGCCAGCTAGGCAGGTCATCTACATTGTAAATAATGTCTATTTATAGACAAAACATTGAACAGCAAGGGGTTGGAGAACATTGCACCAAATTGTTTCTTGTATGTTTTATCTATTATCAGTAATACAAAGTGACATTCTACTTCCAGAACTGAGATTCTCATGATGTTTTTTATGTATTATTGATATGTATCTTTATGTTTAATCACTTGCAGTAAATTTCATCTCTAATTACTCATAATTCATAATATTATGCTCTCACTTCCTTTAGTGATGAAATGAATGTGTTTTCCTATGTTATGTGTGTGAATTATCTCTGTTAAAAACCTTTATCTGCCTCAGATTCCATGTGAAGAACCACTGTCACTAATATTACTGATTGTTGACTCCATAAGCCCAATGGTAGCAAGCCTTCATTTTTCAACCTACAATCATACAAAAACAAGTTACAATTCCATAGAGTTATCCATCTAGTACTATCCTTATTCAAAATCATAAACCCCTTTTGAGAGAGCCATCTCAAACTGAAGAGGCTAATATTCAGTTAAAAGTGGTTCGAAAGAGTTACATTGAGTTGATTGATGAGCAGCCAATGAAGATCAATTTGGTGATAACACAACTGTGGTTGCTCTCCTATGGACCCTTCCCAAATATTTGCAACTCTGGGACTAAGGCTCTACATCACCCCACCTCACTCATGGAGGTACAGTTGCATGCATGGTGAAATCTACCTCTAGCTTGTAGATATTTTTTTTACTCGAACACCAATATGTTTTACTTGTCCAGTAGTAACATGCTTTAGATATGCTTTCCCCTTAATAAACAACACATCATATCCAGGGTGTTTAAGTATAGCTAAAAAACTAATTTTTTCTTCAGACCACACACATACATTACATTCTTTAGGTGAATATGAGATCCTAACTCCCTCTTAAAGGTGAGAGTGTTAATCCATTTGGTACTATATCTCCCATAATTTCCAATCTCTATGGGTAATTGTAGGTCCTTCTCCTCTAGACTAATGGAGAACTCCTTATTTCCTGTCATATGATATGAATTACCAAGTCTAGGTACCACTCACTACCTCTTATTGTGCTTTCCATGAAAGTAATGAGGGTGAAATCCAACTCGAATTGTGATGTAAGATCATCTCCTCCTGCTCCTAATGCAGGCTCCTTATTGGATTTCTTGTTCAAACACTTGGTTTCCTAATGTCCATACTCATGGCAGTGAAAGCATTTAATTTTACTGAGGTATTTCTTTTTGTTGGATTCTACCTCACCGTGGGCCTTCTTTCCTTTGGCATTATTTACTTTTTCAATTAGATCACAATATTCTTCCTTATCAAATCTGCATGAGACTTCATCTCTAGTGTTTCTTCTAATCTCCTCCTACACCAAGTCATACCAAAGTCTCTCCCAATTTGGGAGCTTGTCTCTTCCATTAACTAAATCCTAATAGTTGTTTCTACACTTTGGAAAACCAAGGAATGCTAAGCTCAAAAGCTGAAATGGTGGCACGGTCTCTCCTACTCCTCCAAGTTCATATTTGACCCGAGTGAATATGGATAAGTACTAAATAATGGTTTCATTTTTTTGCATTATAATCTTCCTGAGCTTATCTTTCAATGCCAATTTCTTGGCTTCAATGTTGTTTTCGAATAACTCTATGCGGGTATTCCAAATTACATAAATAGTTTTCTTTCCATTCAAACTTGAAACCACATGGTCTTTGACTCCCTCCAGGATAATCCTCCCAGCTTTTGTAGTATATTTCTTCCACTGAGCCAGTTGTTGTGCATCTAATGTTGTTGGTTTTGGAATATTAGTTTGTATGTACTCCAATACACCATTGTCATCAAGCACAAGTTCCATCATGTCTTTTGAAGCTATCAAATTTGAAGTGCCCTCCAATGCATACTCAAGCCTCAATCCATAAAAAGACATTGTTCTTCCACTGACAATATATATATATATATATATATCTGTGCCACAAATATGTTATTCGAAATTTCTTAAGAGATGATGAGGAATTTGGTTTCTATGTAGTTTTCAATAGCTCTGATACATGTAGAAATAGGTCAAAAATTTCATTTGATAATGAATTCATACTGAAAACAATAGACACATTTCTTCTACTCAATTTGTGGAAAGGAAAACATACAATAAAAACACATGCAATCATTCAATCACAATGAACACAATATATATTTTTTACTGTGGAACCCAAATGGGAAAATCCCCTTCTCTGTTTGTATTATATCAGATGATAATATAGATATATTACATTGACAAATTCAATCCTTGAATCTCAACCTGCACTACAATATTAATCTCCTCATGAGTATACTCTGGCCAACATTTAGCCAAAATAGGTCCCTTGCTTCCTCCTTTTTTGTAATTCCTGCTCATAAATAATAGGAGTAGCTCATATTTTCTTATACAATCCCAAGAGAATTCCTCACCAGCTACATGAAAACTTTGTACACTCACTAGTATACAATAATAAATACAATTATGCATTTTCCATCCACCCAACTAGTCAATTTGAATTGCATGCACGGGTATGCCTATTTTTAGTAAATTGACTAATTAACTAAGAGATCAGTGAGTTAACAACAGTTACAACTACTCAATTGAACTCATACAAACTCTATTCATGACTAGAGTTCAGATAACAGATTTTCACTAACTATAACCCCACTACGTGACTTGGCCATGTCAATCCTGCTAACTACAACTCAAGTTATCCTACTGTTGTGGAAATTAAAATTTCTCCATTTGACTAAGTGTTGAGTCCCGAATTTGCCTCTTTTCCATACACTTTTCCATATCTTTTTCACTCACCTAAACCTCCAAAATTGTCAATATCATGTGCAAAAGGGTATCTAACATGGTTTTTAATTATGTTTTTGTGTTTTCTATTTGATTTAGATTTAATTATACAAACAAGTGAACCATTAGCTTCGTGAAATCGTAACTTTCCGGCACTATTTTGTGGAAAATCCTATTGTTGGTGTGTTCACGATGAAAACTAGCCACATGTAAGTAAAGTTAGAATGACAAGGACATGGTTCGTGTCCTATTGGTTCAAGTAACCGCTAAAGAAAGCCACAACAAAGCCATCCACGTGGAAGTCAACCATGGAGTTCTATGCCTGGCCGGACTCTGCTGCAGCACATAAACACCACACGGCCGTTTCCAAGTCATGAGGTTAATTGACATCCTGCAAAGTTCTCGAGTTGAACTAACCATCCACCTTCCATAGATCCGTTTTCCAACATGGCCATACTCCTATATCCGTGGCCCTAGTGGTTCACGTGCCGTCGCCATCATAAACTTCTGTGATACGCTATATTTTATTGCTTTATACAGAAAGTGTCAGACACGCACGCAGTTAGTTGATAGTTGTTAGTTGATCATAGCTGTTGAGTTGTTAATTGATAGTTGATGTGCGTACTCTGTTATGTAGTGATTACGCTGCCTTGAGTCGTAATACTACCAGTCTGTAATGAACTGCTTCTTAATGTGAAAGACTCTGTTTTTAACTTAATTTGTGTTGAGGATCGTTACCAAAGCTGCGTAGAGGGCCCCTGCTCAGCCGAGGTTCTGTGTATTAATGTTTATATTTTTCATTTCATTTCTTTAAACAGTCATTGTATCATAACCCATTACATGTCCATATTTCATAGTTGCTTCATTTATGTTCATTAATTTCCATTGCATTCTTGTCTTTCATGTTTTTATGATTATTAAATCACTGATCAGTTTTCTTGTGCAGGTTTTAGGTAGACAGCCCGGGGAATTTTCATAGTATTTTGGCTAATGATATGAAACTGACATTATTCTGCTGCTAGTTTTCTTTCCACAGCTTTTGTTTAACTTCAGTCTTGTTTTGTACACTTCAGTTTTGCTTATCTGATTCAGTAGTTAAAATTAGACATATTAAGCTGCTCATAGTGTCTTCAGTTACCTCCGAAAGCCACAGCTGGACTGATGGTGAGGGGCTGCATGATGAAATGTGTGGTTTAGTATTAGTTTTTTTTTCTGCAAAATTAGATATATTAAATCATGGCGTAGACATCTTCAACAGTTCGAAAGCCATATCCTGGACCGATGCTAGGATTGAATTATGTGTGTATGGTTTATTATTAGTTTACTTTCTGCAAATTAAATAATCAGTTACACAAGTTGTTTATGATTACTTCCGCAAGTCATAGCTGGTCTAATGATGAAGGGTCAGAAAATGAATTGATGTAATCTGATTTAGATTTATTTCATTGCACTTTTGAATTTCCATAAGCGTAGTTTCTTTTGTGTTCAGTTGGCAACAAGAATAGTTTAGTTTTCATGTTCACTAGTTTTCTGTTTTGATTCATTAGATTAGCAGCACCTTTTCATTTCAGCAGTACACTTTTACTTTCTTTTAAGTTTTGTCATTGTAATTTCAATTTGCTTTTAAAGTTTCAAGATTGGTAAATCATTATAGGGGATATCACTTCCTTGAACAAATATAACCAAGCTTGTTTTTCACTTTAGAATTTCCATTTCACCTTAGAAAGACCAAAAACTACAAAAAGTTAAGAAAGAGGTTATCTTGCACATATAGTGCGCCGCACTTCATCAGCTTACGATTCCCGGATTGACAAATTAAATGCAGCAATTTAGGACACACTAAATTGACCAAACATTTTGGCGCCGTTGCCGGGGAAGTGTAATTAGGTAGCCAATTTCTTAAAAACAAAACATAAAATCATAAAAGAAGGGAAAACTTGATAACTTCTTGAAGTATGCTCTCCTCTTGCACCTAGTGTGATCTGGAGGATCAGAAAAGAGAGTTATTGGTTTAGTAATTTCTTAAGTATGCTCTCTTCTTGCACCTAGTGTGACCTGGAAGATCAGAAATAGAATTATTAGCCCAACTTTAAAAAAAAAAACTAAAAATGAGATGGCAGAGCAAGATCAGAAAAAGAGGCTTGTGTCAAGAAATTGATTTTCACAACCTCCATCTTTCAAGGCACAGACCCTCGCATTCACCACCATTCACCCTTAGCTCCTAAGATTGGAAGTCAAAATAATGAATTTAATTAGAGTGATTCTCCTATACCAACCATTAAAACCTACTTAGAAACAAAGAAATTTTCTTCCTCATCCTTCCTTGATAGAAGAACTAGAGGACTATAAGGACTCTAAAGAAACTATCATGGCAGAGGAAGTAATAAATAGAGGTGGAGGTAGAGGAGGAGGAGATAATGAAGATAACAATGGTGAAGGAAATAACGGTAGAAATAAGGACAATTTTCTTGGATTCCCTATAGTTGATGAGGAAACTCATGCAACAATGAAAAATATTTCACCATCTGTTCTCCCTAACTTTTATGGATTACGAAGTGAGGATCCTGAAACATTTCTGTTTGAGTTTGAAGTAGTGTGCCGAACTTATGATTATATGGAAGATTCTCAAAAACTCAAACTGTTTCCTTCAACATTGAAGGGATCTGCTTTGAAATGGTTCATGGGATTAGCCACTCAATCTATCAGAACTTGGAATGATATGAAACAAACATTTTTGGATAGATACTTGGACTATTGTATGCCCACCAATCACAAGGATGAGGTATTCAAAATGATGCAAAAGAAGATGAAAATTTGGAAGATTTACTTGAAAGATTTCAATACAACTTAAAAAGAGCAAAGATGAGCAACTCTCACACGAAACCGAAAGCCCTCCCCAACCTACAGAGATGAATGGATAGATATTTTAAACATGATGGGGAAAGGAGACATTTCTCAACTTCCACTTCGTGACATAACAGAACTATGTGTCCATCTCTCAAGGGGATAATCTAAAACAGGAAAAGGGCCTAGGGATCCTTCTCTTATTAGGGTTAACAAATCTGCAACTGGATCAGTAAGTAGGGCAGACATTGGTAATATGCTTGATGAGTTCAAAACTGATATCTTAGGGAGCCTTAGTGAACAACTAGACACCCTTAAAATCCAAAACAAGCAGAAAGCAGAAACAGATGCTTTAGCCATCTTTTGTCCAAAATGTAGAAAGAAACATGCTTTAAGGGAATGTCCCTTGGATGCAAAAGTTGTAGAAACATGTATGATTTGCTCATAAAATCATGAGATCAAGGATTGTCCTTCAATCCCTGGACTCAAAGCTGTTTTTCAAGAAGATCCAAATTCAGTAGAATCTCTCTGTTTTGTCGCAAGGAGACCTTGGCAGGGACAACAATCTCAAGGGTTTAATAACCCTATGAATCTTCAAACCCTACCAAATTGGAATCCTTGGCAACAACCTTGGCCCCAACATCAAAATTCATATCAGCCATGGGTACAAGGGATGCAAAATCCTTATGGGAGATTTGCTCAATTTTATCAATATCCTCCATCTTTTCAAAATCAACAAGCTCTACAATTTCCAAACCAAAATCCACAACAAATTTAATTGCCATTTCCACAACAACAACCTTCTCAACAAAATACAAATCCTCAACTCATGCTCCCATATCAACAGAAGACAAATCAACTTCCAGCTCAGCCATTGCCAAATCCCAACAATAAGAATCCTCAAACTACTTATATGGTAGAAGGACAACAATTTCCTACCTATATGATTGTTCCTCTCAACGATGTACAACTCAGATCTGGTAGAGTTTTAGAAAATCCTTCTATAGACATTCAAGAGCAAGATACCTCTGAGGAGGACTCTCTTCAAGTCAATAAGGGTTCTGAGGAAGAATCTCTTCAAAATTCAAAAATTCAAAAAGAAAAAGAAAAGCTAACATCTACAACTCCTATAGTTGAGCAACCTGTATCTTCATCTACACCTCCTTTCCCGGAAAGACTACAAATTGATAAGGGGGTGGAAAAACAAATCTTGTTGCCTAACTATGACTTTCTAGATGAATTGAAGAATGTTTATATCAAGATTCCATTGCTACAAGCCATTCGAGAAATTCCTATTCTAGCAAAAACCATAAAGGAGTTGAGTTTCAAAAGACCAGGAAGAAAGCTAAAGGACACAAGAAGAATCCACCTGGTAGGAAAGATTGCAGACATTATGATGGGAAAAATTACCATGCAGAAATATGCAGATCCAGGAAGTCCAATTGTCAAGACACATATAAATGGGATAGAAATTCCAAACACATTGATTGACTTAGGGGCTGCTATCAACATTATGAGTAGATAGACTATGGAACAGTTAAAACTTCCTAATCTTCTCTTTACACCTACTTTACTGCAACTTGCAGATCGATCAGTTATTAAACCAGATGGTGTATTAGAAGATATTTCAGTCTCCTTAGATTCTTGGGAATATCCAGTAGACTTTATGATTTTGACTCCCAAAAGTAATCTAGGAGGACATCCAATTATCTTAGAAAGACCTTGGCTGGCCACAGCTGATGCTTTTATTAGTTGTAGATCTGGAGACATGTACATTTCAAATGGTAATTCGACAAAGAAATTCAATTTGTATCCTCCAGCAAGAGCAATCAAAGAAATAGGAGACAATGAATGGGTCGATGATGAGAACACTATACAACCTGTCTTTACCATTTCTGAAATTAGTGAGGATAGTCAAATTCTGAACACATTAGAAAATTTTGAGATAACTTCAGAATATGACCCCACACAATTTCAGTTGGAATCTGACATAGAATATTTATCATCAAGACAAATGTCTTTTTACTCTATGGAAGAGTTTGGTAATTCTGCTATTGAGATTTTTCCAGAAAAGACATTGAATATCAACAAACATCTGGAGAAGTCACAACAAGAAGAACTAACCAGAATCTTGCAAAAACATTCTACTGCATTTGCATGGGAGTATACTGACATGAAGGGTATTGATCCTAAGACTTGCATCCATCATATCTATATTGAGGAAAACAATAGACCAATCAGACAACCTCAAAGAAGGATGAATCCAAATCTTAGAGAGATAGTGAAAGAAGAGCTCCAAAAACTTCTCAATGTAAACTTCATTTATCCAATTTCAGATAGCCGATGGGTTTCTCCTTTGGTTATAGTACCTAAAAAGAATGGCAAATGGAGAGTATGCATTGATTACAGGGAGTTGAACAAAGCAACTTTGAAGGATCACTTTCCTTTGCCTTTTATTGATCAGGTATTAGATACATTAGCAGGTAAAAAGTACTTTTCATTTTTGGATGGTTTTAGTGGTTATAATCAAATTCAGGTAGCACCTGAAGATCAAGATAAAACCACATTTACTTGTCCATGGGGAACTTTTGCCTACCGAGTGCTTCCTTTTGGGTTATGTAATGCACCAGCAACATTCCAAAGAGCAGTACTAGGAATTTTTTCTGATCTAATCCATGATTGTGTAGAGGTTTATATAGATGATTTTACAGTTTATGGTAATTCATTTGAAGAGGCATTAGAAAATTTGGAAAAAGTTCTCATAAGATGTAAAGAAACAAACCTTTCATTAAGCCATGAAAATTGCTTTATGATGTTTACTGAAGGGATTGTTTTAGGACATCATATTTCAGGAGATGGAATTAAAGTTGATAGATCAAAAGTTGAAGTCATCTCCAAGTTGCCTATTCCAAATTGTCAAAGAGATGTTAGAAGTTTTCTAGGATTTACTGGTTACTATAGAAGATTTATAGAAAACTTCACTAAAATAGCATCTCCACTCTTCAAATTTCTTACAAAAGACCGTGAATTTAAATGGGATCCTGATTGTCAATCAGCTTTTGAAACTTTGAAAACAAGAATATCTGAAGCACCTATCTTGAGAGGACCAAATTGGAAACTTCCTTTCCATATTTCTACAGATGCTTCAGATACAGCTCTTGGAGCTGTGTTGGGTCAAAAAGATTTAATTCTTTATGCCATTTATTACACCAGTAAAAATTTGACTCCCACAGAGTTGAACTATACTGTGACTGAAAAAGAGTTTTTAGCTGTTGTTCATGCAATTAATAAGTTTAGACATTACATAATA
>CM076573.1:482333278-482376022 GCA_034641835.2 Pinus albicaulis | reverse complement strand
AGCAAAAGAGATGTTGAGAAAAGCTAAATGGTTGCGTTTTATTCAGAAATTCAGGGGTTACCACAGAGAAGTTACCAAAGCGTTTGCAAGATCATTTGATGGCTCGGAAGCAGAAGTGGGAGACCTCAAGTTTTTAGTCAATGAAGCATCAATAGCAGCAGCCACAGAGCTTCTTCAGGAAGGAGATCGTTGGTTCAAAAACAAAAGTATCAGTGATGAGGCATGGAGAACAATCCTCCGAAATCAAGGTATGGATATCATTGTTTTCAAAAGAGGAATCCCTGTGCATGCAATAAAAGATGAATGGGCCACTTTACTACTCATTGTTCAGAAATTTATCACATGTGAAGGCCGTTTTGGCTCTATGTACATGTATCATACTAGGATATTGATGAATTTTCTTGAAAACCAAACTCTCAATCTTCCTTATTTCCTATTCAATAGCTTGAAGAAAATGGCTGTCACTGTGCAAAAACACCTAGGAGATGGAGAGCCTCATTTATATCATCATGGGTTTATAAAAATTCTGATTGAAAAGGAGCTAAAGAAAGAAAGATACATGGGAAACAATTCTTTGTTAGAACTTTGGCTATCCTTGCAGTCTTCAAGGTACGTAATTAAATAGTAGGCAGGGAAAATGGATAAGGAAACCCAAGCTGTCTACACAGAAGTTCCCTGCAAAGGAAGTACTCCTTAAAGAAGTTAAAGGAAAAGAACAAAGAGATGAAATCCAAGATACTTCTACTATTACTATGAAGAAAAATGATAGGGAAGAGAGATTGGTAAAAAGGAAGAAGAAGGAAATCAAAACTAAGAAGTCAATAATACCAAAAGGGAAAGAAATTATTGAGGCTGTCCATAAAACTTCTTCTTCTGAAGAAGAAGATCACCAAATTCTATCTGAAAGATTAATTTTTCTTCAAAAACAGTCATCTCTATCCAAGAAGGCAAAAACAGGAAAACAAGAACAAAAGGGTAGTGTACCACAGCATGTGAGGAGAAGCAGCAGGCTTAAGGGAAAACTGAGGAAAACACAAATTAAAGGTCCTCATTTCATTGATTTGGGTGAGGAGACATCTGAACAGTCTCCAACTGACCATAGTCCATTTCAGTCAGTTAGTGAACCTGACTCCTTTCACTCCCAATCAGATAATGAGCATACTCCATCTTATTCTCAGCAAAATATTGATGTAAGTTCTCCTCGGCCAGATTTTGAACATAATTCTCCCTTGCAACACTTTGGGGACAGCCCAATGAAAAAGACACCGGAAGTAGACCCCAAACAGCAGGAGGTCTATGACTATATAGAATCCCTGGAGAAGGCAGCCACAGGTCCAAGTACCTCTTCTACTCAGCCTCATACATTGCAGGATGACTTGGTTCAGTCATTAAAACAGGAGATTTTTGAGCTTGAGCTTTTGAACCGGAATATCAAAAATGAAAATGAAACACTCAAAGAGCAAGGCAAACTGGACAAGATTATCCATGACAATACTATGTTACATTTGGGTATTTGGCAAAAGAAAAACAAGAAGCTAAAAAGGAAATGCCAAAAATTGAGCAGAGCACTTGTGAATATCAAATTCAGGTGCCTCATGAAGAAACCCAGAATGATGGCAGTACCAAAGAAGAAGAGAAGGGGGTTAGATGTGCTGGCTGAAGTATCAAGGCACATGAATTTAACAAAGAGTATCAAAAATTTTGGTTGCATGAGGACATGCAACACCTTCACAGTGGGGGTATGTTGAGTCCCGAATTTGCCTCTTTTCCATACACTTTTCCATATCTTTTTCACTCACCTAAACCTCCAAAATTGTCAATATCATGTGCAAAAGGGTATCTAACAGGGTTTTTAATTATGTTTTTGTGTTTTCTATTTGATTTTAGATTTTAAATGATACAAATTACAAATCCTGTCACTGCAGCCTCCGCCGCAAAAATTCCGTGCTCATTTTGTGGATTGCAATGTTGCTGTGTGTCTACGATGAAAACGAGCCACATGGGCAGGCTAGGAAAGACAAGGACATGGTTCGTGTCCTATTGGTTCAAGTAAATTCGTCAAAGAAAGCCGCGGTCAAAGCCATCCACGTGGAAGTCAACTATGGAGTTCTATGTCTGCTGGACTCTGTTTCGTGGCATATAAACATCCATACGGCCGTTTCTAAGCTTGCGGAGGTTAATTGACATCTGTGCAAAGTTCTGGAGTTGAATTCAAGCGCCCACCTTCCATAGATCCATTTTCCAACATGGCCATACTCCTATATCCGTGGCCTTAGTGGTCTACGTGCTGGCTGCTATCATAAACTTCAGGAGACAGTTACAGTTTATTGCTTTATATAGAGCGTTTGCATACGCACGTAGAGTTAGTTGATAGTTGCTGAGTTGATAGCTTTTGAATTGTTAATTGATAGTTGATGTGTGTACTCTGTTATGTAGTGATTACGCTGCCTTGAGCCGTAATACTACCAGTCGGTAATGAACTGCCTTTTAATGTGAAAAACTCTGTTTTCAACTTAATTTGTGTTGAGGATCATTACCAAAGCTGCGTAGAGGGCCCCTGCTCAGCCGAGGTTCTGTGTATTAATGTTTATATTTTTCATTTCATTTCTTTAAACAGTCATTGTATCATAACCCATTACATGTTCATATTTCATAGTTGCTTCATTTCTGTTCATACATTTCTATAATTTCCATTGCATTCTTGTCTTTCATGTTTTTATGATTGTTAAATCACTGATCAGTTTTCTTGTGCAGGTTTTAGGTAGACAGCCCGGGGCATTTTCATAGTATTTTGGCTAATGATATGAAACTAACATTATTCTGCTGCTAGTTTCCTTTTCATAGCATTTGTTTAACTTCAGTCTTGCTTTGTACATTTCAGTTTTGTTTATCTGATTCAGTAGTTAAATTTAAATATATTAAGCTGCTCATAGTGTCTTCAGTTGCCTCCGAAAGCCACAGCTGGACTGATGGTGAGGGACTGCATTATGAAATGTGTAGTTTAGTATTAGTTTCTTTTTCTGCAAACTTAGATATATTAAATCATGTATGACATCTTCAGTTGCCTCCGAAAGCCACAGCTGGACTGATGGCGAGGGATTGAATCATGTGTGTATGGTTTAGTATTAGTTTACTTTCTGCAAATTAAATATCAGTTACACAAGTTGTTTTATGATTACTTCCGCAAGTCATAGCTGGTCTAATGATGAAGGGTCAGAAAATGAATTGATGTAATCTGATTTAGATTTATTTCATTGCAATTTTGAATTTCCATAAGCGTAGTTTCTTTTGTGTTCAGTTGGCAACAAGAATAGTTTAGTTTTCATGTTCACTAGTTTCTTGTTTTGATTCATTAGATTAGCAGCACCTTTCATTTCAGCAGTACACTTTTACTTTCTTTTAAGTTTTGTCATTGTAATTTTCAATTTGCTTTTAAAGTTTCAAGATTGGTAAATCATTATAGGGGATATCATTTCCTTGAAAAAATATAACCAAGCTTGTTTTTCACTTTAGAATTTCCATTTCACCTTAGAAAGACCACAAACGACAAAAAGTTAAGAAAGAGGTTATCTTGCACATATAGTGCGCCGCACTTCATCAGCTTACGATTCCCGGATTGACAATTAAATGCAGCAATTTAGGACACACTAAATTGACCAAACACTAAGGCACCAGTCAATGAAGCCTTTTCTTGCTACAATTTAACACAACTTAGATCCATCTTAAATCCAGATCAACCAAGTGCCAAGAGAGATCAAGCTTAGAGTGGATTTAAGCTAGTACTCTTGCATTCCATCATGGATTTCCTTGAGTCTTTAAATAGGATTCATCATGGCAAGTACCATGGGCTTGTAAACCACCATTGGTGAACCCATCAAATGACTAACTCAAACTTATCTTAATAATTATTATTTTTATTTTTAAATTTAAATTTAATTTTAAATATTTGATTGAGTCAACGTAACATTACATAATGTTTTACATCAGCATTGCCATACTAGGTTGTAAAGTGCCTCACAACGCAATTAGCGAACCTAGATCCATCTTAACTCTAAATATATCAAGCACCGAGAATGATGAGATCTCTCAAGGTGCAAACCTATTTTTTTATTGCAAAATTTGAGGAAATATTTGCACCTCAAGATATTTGAATTTTATTGCATTTTATTAATATTTAAAATTATTTATCTGCAATATAATTTATTGAGGTTTTTTTTCTGTAATGATTTTTATTGCAGCCTTTGCACAACATAGTGCCATGTGGATAACTTCCTCAGATTTTTCTACCATAACTTTTGGATGCACTTGCAATATTTATGCCATGATTTTTAGATACTTTTAGATTTTTCATCCTTTTTTTTAAAGAAAATTGGGTACTTTTGTTATTAAGTTTGCGCTTGGACACAACAAAAGCTTTAAATATTAAAATGTTAATTTTTAGGATAGACCAGAGTTCGAAGTGACCACAATCCCATCACTTGGAAACACACCATTAGACTAACCATAGGCCCATTTACATAGAATTTACAAAACTACAAAAGGAGCAAAAGACACATAGACTGTCCAATCATCAAAATGAAAATTAGTCATTTTTTGTCGATGGCCTGTTGAGATCAATGTCTCACTCACCTAGGTCCACCTAGAGTTGATCTTGGCCTATAGGAACATATATGTTGATCTTACATTCCATAATTATTCTATAGAGTGCATCCACCTCATCTTCCAGACGAGAGATAAGATGTTGGAAAGCTAACATGTAACACCCCCCTCCCACATTTACCCAAGTTATTGGCCTTCCAAGGTAAACATGTGACGAAGAGTTACTATGATATTATTTAACCTCCTAGGTCACCTTAAGGAAGCAAAATCGACAAGACAAAACCCTTAATGACTTCCCTCAAGTGCTACAGGACCCCCAAGGGCTAAACCACCCTTCCAGGTGCTAATTCCCGAGATAAAACTTTGTTTCAGTTCCCTGACCTCCTAGAAGTTGGCATAACACTTTTAATTTGATTGTAACCCAATAGTCACATGCATGATGCCTACAAGGAAGCGACTATAGTCTTTTTCACCTAGTTCTATACCTGCGACCGCGAGATTTAAGCCACTTTTTCAGGCTACGATCCAAACCTTTGCCTAAAACTTAATGAAAATTTCCAGAACCATGAATGACACCAGGACAAAGACTTCAGCACAAATCTTAGACAATAACTTGAGCTAACCATGCCTAAACATGACATACATTTCATCAAACACATCATGAACATGAAATGTATAGATCATAAATACACATATGAACATAGGGATCTCATGCTTATCTGAGAATAATCAAGAAGGTTCCATGCCCTCTCATAATAGTTTCAATATCATCTATTATGTCATGCATTCATTAATATTTCATTTACTAACAAAAACATGATGAGAGTCATAGCTCAAGTATGTCATAAACAATTATTGTAACCAACATATAACCAAAGAAATATCAATGACATAATATCCATTAAATCCACACAATAACAAGTACATTTACTCATTAAATACAATAGGAAAAAAGCTATTATTATCATATCAAAAACCAACCTAAGTGAGGGGCTTCCACATACCACCTAACCATTTATTGGGCTGAACCAATTCTCTCTTTTACCCAAATCACCCTCACACCTTATTCCAAGCATGAATGTGGTATCTCATGGAATAAATGAAGAAAAACCAAATGAGGGCTTCCCAAGGCAAAACCACCTCAACCCTCAACCGGTGATTCCACCTCACGGTCGGACGTCACTAACTATCACCAGATCAATCTCTACCAAATATTTCCAGGGATCCAAAGCATTTGTACCAACCCAGCTTCCAAGGTTATTAACTCAACCCACAGTTTCCATTGGTCTCCAGAGCGTTTGTCTAACCAACACTTCCAAGACTAGTAACTCAACACACCAAGGGCTCTAGAGCATTTGTCCACCAAGGATTCTAGAACTAGTAAGTCAACCCAAGCTGTTACAGGGCTTCCAAATCGTTTTTCCAACTAAGGCTCGAGGAACTGTTAACTCAACCCACAATCGTAAGGAACTTGAGCACCAATTATAAAACAAAAGGGAAAACACACAACACCATGGCTATCTGGGAAATGGAAAGGATAGGAAAAACCATTGTCAATCCAAGAAATCCTCCATGCAATTGACATATAATATCCAAACAACCACATGCATATGTCATGCATGCCAAAAATAGCAAGGAAAGCATACATGCAACTCGGTACCTGGAAAGAAAATGCATTGTAGTTGTTGATATCAATATGACCTTGTGCTTTCTTGTTTTTCCTTTGCCTTCTTTCTCCAAATACAATGTATGCCCTGTTAGTGTCAGTCAATTCTTCCTGTCACTAGTGATCAAATGGGCTCTTTCAAAGTTGTTGTTAGGGTGTCGAGTCAAATTTTTATGGTTTCAATAGGTCTTCAAATAAAAATTTGGTCACTGGCTATTGGTGTCTAGGTCTATTACTACTCCATTCAAAAAAAAAATTGTGCTAGTCATTGCCACCTCTCAGTTGGATGAGTCATCATTGTAAATTCATCATTTTCATCTTAGTCGTGTTACCATGGTTCTCATTTAGCTCAGTGTCACCATCAGGGTTTAAGTCACCAAAATTAGTCATTTCATTAAAAAATTCGACAAATGAGGGAGTAGTAATAGGGATTTTCTCAATAAAGTTTGTTTCATATGTAATTTTATTCAATTATGATGTAATAAGTTATATTTGTTCCAAATCTGCATAGTTTTCAAAGAAAAGGTGAAAAGCATGCAGTGGGCCACCACCACACCACAATGAAGAAGAGGACTTCCACAAGATATAAAATACCATCAAGATAATTTCTCTCATTCATTCTATTGTCAAATAGCTCTCACTCACCAATGGAAGGAAATTCATCCCTCCTAGCATCAAAATACACTCCAAGAAAGAGATTTGAGGTTTCCACGCTGTGTTTTCACCTCTACATTGTGTTTTCACTCCAAAGGTCAAAATTATCGCTTCCAAGGGTTCTGCAGGTTTTTTGAAGTCCTCATCAGAAATTTACAATTAAGTTGAGGCCCTTACATTCCTCCTATTAGCTTCATTTCCTTTTTTTATGGTGTAAATCCCTCATATGTCCCCACGTTGCGTTTTTGTGGGTGAGACTTCATTTTTCAATTTTTAAACCTAAATTCCCTATCCCACGTGCATTTTACCCTTCCTCACACTCAAACACACTTCCCATAACCCTTACACTCCCCTACTCCCATTTCCTAAGTCCCAACAACCAAACCCCAGCTCCACGTTGTGTTTTGGGCAGTTTCTAGGGTTTGGACTGTGTAAAAATTCCCTACACCAATTCCCACACTTATTTCACCCCCCTCCACTTCCCAAAACTCCCTAGAACCCCTACCTACTTCCCCAAATTTTCTTACCCCCCATATCCCTTAAACTCTTCATCCCTTCACATCCCTCACTACCCTTGTTTTTCCCGCAAGGGTTTTTAGCCTTGAAAATTGTCAAACATGGAGGGAGAGAAGAAAAATTATAACAATGGAGGTCAAGTGTAAAGATATGAACTACTCAACCCACATGAGATTATGTCATCTTCACTTGTCAAAAAATATTTTCAGAATGTAGGGTGTTTAAGGTTTTATGAGAAAATTCAAAGGGTCAAATACCATGCCAATTTGGCAAGCTTGTTTGCCACTAACCTTAGGAGAGATAAGGTCATGATTATAGGGGTAAGCTTCACAATCTCAGCTGAAGCCATAGCTAAAGATACAGGGATACCAAACACTGGTGAAAAGTGGTTTAAGAGCCTAGATTTGGATGTGCAAGACTACAAACCTTTCATCAAAGGTCACTACAAATATGCAATAAAGAAAGTGTTTCCTTTTGGTTAGCTGCTTGGTAAGTTTTCTCTATTGATGAGGGTCATTATGAAGTAATTTACATGTGAGGGCATATTTTCTAGATTGTACAAGTACCATGTCCGGTTGATCATGCACTTCACAGAGGTAAAACCTCTCAACCTACCCTACCACCTCCACAAGAGCTTGACCAAAATGGAAAAGAAGGTGCAACATAGAGATAGTGATCATCAAGCCAGCATTTTTCACCATGCCCTCATCAAAATAATTGTATTTCACCAGCTTGCAGAAAATAACATCACATGGGAGACCTTCATTCAGTCTCATGTATTTTTTCCTTCTGCTAGTTAACCTACTAGCCAAAGTACATCATCAGCTACACCATCAACACGTGGATCCAAACAAATGGAGATTGGCTCATCTAACATAGTTTCAGTGAAGAATACATTCAGGGTTGAGGTGACCAAAACATATCAGAGAGGTAGAAGGCTTGTGTTTGCTCCAAACATTGTGGAAGGGGCCAAGCCTACATCAGCAGAAAAGAAACCATCACTACAGCATGAGTCACATTTGCATGATGACGAGCCTATTCATTTTGACACTGACAGGGTAGACTCGGAGCATAGATAAGTAGATCAGGTCATCATGGATAAATATATTGATATCATAGAACTAAAGGACAACTTTTCCAAGTCCAATTTCATGATTTCATTCCTAGAGCAGGAGAACATGCAATTGAAGGTAAATCAGTTAAATTTGTATAGACATAAAGTTGATGCTAGTAATGAGGCTGTAAAGGGTAAAGAAATAGTTGATATAGAAGATTCATATGAGCATGAAGAGTGGACTAGAAGGAATATGCCAAGAACTAGAGGCCTAAAAATAGTACTTCATAAACAAAGAAAGGCATTTCCACCAAAGGCACAAATGACGGTGGATGAGCTCATACTAGCATACATTGAGAAAGACAAGGAATATTGGCTTGATAGAGTCAATGGGAATTTGGAAAAGCTCCTGAAGAGGGCCAATAAGAACAATAAAATTCAGAGCCACATGGCCATGCACTATTACAAGAGAAATCAGGTCTCTCAGGCAAAAATCAAAGAAACCCTGATGGAGGAAAGGGAGAAGGGAAAGTTGGATTTGCAAGTTGATGCTTCACTCATAGCTTAGTATTCCATATCAGTGCTTCATGGAGCAGGTTTGGTGAACATTTGAGCAAATTTTGAGAGCTTTTGGAAATTTTTGGAATTTTTCATTGTTTTTGACACAGTCATAGGGTCAAAAATGTAGCGTGGCCATGCTACACTTTTGATGGGAGCCACCAAATAACAAAAATTTTACATTTTTGGATTTCTTGTGAGTTGTACATCACTTCTAGCCCCTGGGAGAAAATTTTCACCAATATTTGGCAAGTCAAAAGGCCCAAAAACTACTCATAAAACACCTTTTTGCTCTCTTTTTCAACAACATACTGCATTTTTGGTAGTAGCTATGGGAGAATCAAATTTTCAGGGGCTAGGAGAAATCATTTTCATTTCTTGAGGAATCTATCATGTAGCCAATAAGAATAGTTATCTCCAGCAACTTTCATATCAACATTTGGACCTCGGGAAGGCCTCCAAAACTCAATTCTCCCTATTTCATTGTGTTTTCTCTTGGCACGTTGTGCTTTTGCTTGAATTCACTGTGTTTTTACGTGAATGTCAGTTTTATGAGTTTACTAGGTCTAGATTCGAACTCCACTGATGTAAACACATGTAATTATGCTAGATAGAGTAAAAATGAGGTATATACATGCTTGTAAAGTCATTTTTGGTCAAAGCTATAAGTTTTTCTAACTTGGGGAGAGTCTTCTTAACCTCCCTAGTCTTTAGGTTTTAGGTGAGAGGATCATGTGATCAGTTCTTCCACTCAAGGATTCGACCGCTAAGAGAGGGGGAATGGTTTTTTTTCTATATGTATGCATTTCTTAGTCATTTTGATGGTTGGAAATCAGAGGTTTGAGACCATTTTAGCTTGTGCTCCAGCTTTTATTCATAAATTCAAAGGACCAGTCGTAGTTATTATCTAGGAATTCATGTGCTGTGAGTTTTTGATGTTGTATTTTCTCTGTTATAGTCTTTTATAAATTATATATATGTTCTCTTTCCATGCCTTTCTTTCTTCATTGGTATTCCTAAAATTTTGATAAGTAGAATTCTTCATAAATTTTGTTTTGTTTGGGAACATCATTTCATGTTTATTTCCTTCAGTTTTAATGAATTCATGATGCATGATCATTAAGGTCCTATCCACTCTTTCAAACCCTACACTACACCATCACTAAAGCATTGATACCTTTCTCCTTTATATATCTGCAGTTGTAACCCTTTGATATATTTGACCTAACTATCTGGTTTTCTTCCCTGATCTAGAAAACACCATCAAACTTTCAAAACCCTAGAGCTGATCTAACTAGCCTAAAATATAGTCCTCATCCAGTCAAACCCTTTGGTTATGATCTCATAGAGAGATTCCTCTCTGGTTTGGTAGGGCTAGCTACCAAACTGAAAGCTTGGTTTGAGGTTACCTCCATTGACATCCATTCATCATCCTTGGGACGTTGTGGAGGCTAACATTTATGGAGTCATTGCTAGGGAGCGAAACAATAGATATTCCCTGGGTGTACCATACTATTTCATCGAATTCTAGGCTTGTGGGTGATAAACCCTAGATTTCGTAAAGGTTGATTCAAGTTGCAGAAATCCAAAGTGCAGTAGCAAGAATACCCTAGCTATGAAAAGGCACACACGATCGAATCCTAATCCACAGCCAGCTTCTCCCATTGAAGATCCAAAGAGACTCATCAGAAAACAAATACCTTCGCATTCTGAGATTCAATCAAGTTCATCTAATTTGGTAAGGTCTACATCTTTTCCTACTGATTTTTTTTCCCTAGAATATATTCCTTTCGATCTGAAATTTGAATTATCTCGGTTTAGATCAAAAGAAGAAACATCCTTGTCTGAAATTGTATTAAATCCATTAAGTTTTTCTAAAGTAACATCACTATCTGAAGTTGTATTTGATTCTGTAAAGCTTGAAAATAGTATATCATTCGTAGAATCCAATTTAGAGTCAGATTTTGACGCGAAGCTTTGGAGTCAGTTCGATAAACTTCAGCAATTAGCAAACCATCTCCAATATACCTCCGAGAAAGCTTTCATACAATATCAATAGGAGCTCTTTTTCTGTTGATCCTCTTTCAGTTTCAACCATCCATAACGGTGCTTCTACACTATCTACTTCCCTTCCTACACAAACACCTTCAATATGAGTACTTCCTATTGTACCTCTAAGCTTACCTCCTAGAGAAACCATGGCTATATTTTTTCCATTGGTTTTGTGGGGTTAGATCACTGATTTACCATAGAATTATGGACAAAGACTTCCTCTCTTTGATGGAACCACTGATGTTACACCAAGGCAACACATTGATAAAAGTACAGATTTCATTGACTTAGAAGAAGTAGACAACGATGATGCCAAGATGAGAATCCTTGCTCAAAGTTTTTCTGGAGAAGTAAATAAATGGTTCAGAGCTTTGGTCATTGGTTCAATGCAGAATTCGTAGCATTTGACATATTTTTTCCTCGCCAAGTGGGAGGAAAATAAAATTCCACTTCAAATTTTGGCTGAGTATAATTCAATGAAGAGACAGCCTAATGAGTTGGTCCAATACTATACCACTCACTTCAACAAGGTATACAACTCCATTTCAATCAATATCAAACCTCCACCAGATTTGGCCTTGTTGCACTATCCAAATTCCTTTGACCTAGACATGGCATACCATCTTAGAGAAAGGAATCATACCTCATTGGAGGAGTTGTAGAGAAATGCAGTCAATGTCGAAGCTAATCTTCTGATCAAGAAGTCAAAGAGTAAAGTGGAAAAGAGAGTCACAATAAAAGAAGAGCCATCAAGTTCATCTGAAGAAAAGTTGAACAGTTTGATAAGAACCATAGAGAAGATGGTAGATAGAATCTAAATTTTAGAAAGGTAGCAAGATAATCAAACTCAGAATCCTAACTTCCGAGGACAGTAGCAGCAGCCATAGTTTTGCATCAAGTAGAGAGAACAAAGAGCTCCAGATCAGCAAGCTCAACAACAAATCCAGACTCCATCATATCATAATTATGCTCAAGCGCTATAAGATGATGATGATATTGTTGAAGAGAATCTTCTCTTTTCAAAAGATCAGGGACCTAGTTTTCTTACAGAGAATGATGAGTATATCGAAGAAACTCATGTGCCTGATGATCATGAACTTGTGCTTGAAAATGATGATGGTTTGGTAGTCTAATCCAATGAATATCAAAGGGGATATCTAAATTCTCTCATCTCACAGAGGAGACAATACACATTGAAAAAATCGATATGTTCCTATCGCTCCAACTCAAAAGAGGGCAACTCAGCAGAAATATACTCAGCCCAAACAAACTCCTCAAGCTATGGCAAAATAAGGAGAAGGAGCATGTTGCCATGAATCAGAGAAAAAACATTAAAGCATCCACAAGTACATCGAATAAGGATAAAGAAGCGCAAAGGATGGAAATTCCAGTGAAAGAGAAGCTTGAAAAGAGGGATAACATCGTGAAAGAGGTAGAAAAACAATCTAACTTGTTTAGCTTAGAGAGTGAAATTTCTAAGTTAAAGGTGTCCATTCCTCTCACTGAACTTGTTAAGAATGATAGATATAAATCTTAGATTTCCAAGATGTTGAAAGTAGACCACATGTCAAACATGGTTAATGTCAGTGATGACCATCCCGAACTTCTTTGGTCCAACCGTAGATGGAAGCCTTGAAGATAGTGAAGCCCCTCCCTTTTATCTTAGTTTGAAAGTCCATGATTACATTCTTCATTATTCCATTCTAGATTTTGGGGCCTCACATAATTTAATGTCGAAGTATATCATGGATAAGTTTGGGTTGGACATAACCCGGCCATTTCATGACCCCTATTCCTTTGATTCAGGTAGAATCTGTTGCCTTGGTCTTATCAAAGAATTAGTTGTTTCTTTGGATCAAATTCCCACTAAAAATATGTTGATGGATGTTGTAGTTGTTGACATACCTCCAAGGTATAGCATGTTTCTTTCACAATCTTAGGGAGCCAAATTGAGAGGTACTTTATAGCTTGATTTTTCATATGCAACAATTCTGGTATTTGGCCAACTTAGGAAGCTATACCGAGAGGTGAAAATGAAGTATATGATCACTAGTAATGATAATCCTAAGAATCACCCAATTCACTATGTACATATTGGTTTAGAATCATTTATATTGTATAATGATAGTGTAACTGGTGATTTAGATATTCAGCTTGTAGAAGGTGAAGAAATTTCATAGTTAACAAATAGTGTTCAAGCAGTCTTGAAAGAAGAAAACGGAAATCAGAATTTTGAGATCTTGCAGCCAAGGACTTCAAAGAAAAATATATAAGAGTTACAATAGGGATCAGTTGAATTAGAGAAAGGTAAATATCAAATTGAGATAGTCGATGAGAAAGAAGAAGAAGTTTAGCCCGCAGAATTTTAATTTCCCAATCATGAGGAAGGTCTTTGGACCATGGATTTCGATGGTGCTTTGGGGAAATATGGATCTGGCATTGGAATCTGGATCCGTAGCCCTATACACCAATAAAAAAATTCCCAAGGAATGTAAGATTATGTTCTTACAAGCTAGCCTTTGATTGCTTTAACAACGAAGCAAAATATGAGGCCTTGATCACCGGTCTTTGGATTTTGAAAAGGCTAGGCGCAAAAAGAATCACATTATATGGTGACTCTGAGTTGGTAATAAAGCAGGTAAAGGGGGAGTACTAGGCCAAAATCCTAGGATGAGAGCTTATCGTACTATTGTTCTTGATGTTTTGAAAACTTTCCGAGACTATACATTGTCTAGTCAGAATTTCATGGTTGATTCACTTGCCACAACGGCTAGTAATTTTAACATTCCCATTCATTCCACTAAAAAATTTTAAATTCATGTGAAGCATTTCACGGTTGTCCCTAAAAATCTCAGATATTGGCAAGTATTTTTGGATGACAATCATATTAATAACTTTCTGCAGATGGAAGAAGAGTTTGCTAACTCACACATTGATGAAGTATACACTGAAGATGATTAGGTAATTGAGGCTGCTGAAGTTGAGGTGTTGCAGTTGAAAGAAAACAATATTCCATGAGGTTTAGTGCCTTTTCAGGATTTGTTTGATCATGGTGATGTGGCCAAAAATCCAATGATGGTCCCCACAGAAACAGGTGTCGAAGATGTGAACATTGGTACAACAGAGAAACCCAAGATGGTTAAGATATCAAGATCCTTGTCCCCTAAGTTGAAACGTAAATATACAGCTCTCTTGAAGGAATTTTCTGATGTGTTTTCTTGGGAATATTCAAATCTAAAGGTGTACAATAAATATATCATCCAGCACACCATCCCAATCAAGCTGAATCAAAAGCCTTTCCACCAGAAGTTGAGGAGAATCAATCCCAAGCTACTACCATCGATTGAAAAAGAGGTAAATAGACTTTACAAGACTGGTATCATAGTTCCTATTCGATTTTCAGATCGAATCTCTAATCTTGTGTCGGTAAGAAAGAAGACAAGAGATATTTGTCTCTGCATAGATTTCAGAAATATCAACAAGGTTTCATTAAAGGACAATTATCATTTTCCAAATATGGATCACATCTTGCAGAGGGTTGTTGGAGCTTCAAGGATGTAACTTCTTGATGGATATTAAGGATATAATTAGATCTTGGTGCACGAAGATGAGCAATAGAAGACAACATTCACCACGCCACGAGGTACCTTCATGTACACCAAAATGCCATTTGGGCTCAAGAATGCAGGGGCTACTTTTCAGCAGGCTATCGACATCGCTTTCTTGAATGAGAAGGATGTGTTCTTATAGTTTACCTTGGTGATGTCACGGTCTTTTCACAGCCAGATGATGAGCACTTGCACCATTTGAGGATAGTATTTCATAATTATAGAAAATTTGGCATCCTACTAAATCCGAAGAAAAAATTATTTTCCATGGAGGAAGGTAAATTACTTAGGCACATTATTTCGAAGGATGGTATTCGCATTGATCCTTCCATGATCAAAGGAATTCAAAAATCATACTTCCCATAGAACAAGAAGGAGATTCAGTGTTTCAATGGAAAGATAAAATTTTTGAGGAGATTCATCCCCAATATCGCTGAGCACCTTAGAGATATGACTAATATGTTGAAGAAGGACAACGAGGTAAGATGGTCAAAACATGCGAATAAGTCATTTAATTCAGTAAAATTTTCTTTAACATGTGCTCCCACATTGATCATCCCTGATTATACTTTATATTTCATAATATTTTCACCCGCTTATGTGCACTCGTTGGCTGTAGTACTAATGCAGAAAAAAGATTCCAAGATGGAGCATCCAATTTCCTTTTTCAGTTGGACCATAAGAGATGCAGCGCTGAGATATAACATAATTGAGAAGCGAGATTTGGCCTTAGTGAAAGCATTGAAGGACTTCCGAGAATACATTTTACATTCAAACATCCTAGCCTATGTTCCAAATGTAGTGGTAAAAGATGTGTTGATGCAGATAGATCAAGAAGGAAGGCGAGGGGAATGGATTGCAGCCATGCTTGAGTATGATTTGGAGATAAAGCCGAAAAATTTGATCAAGGGGTAGGGTTTGGAAAAGTTGATGGTAGAATAAAATCTACATGTGTTGGATATAAATCTAATTTTTGCACTTTCAGATGAAGAAGTTGATGATTCAATGACATAGGTATCTCAAATTTTTATCTCATCACCTTGGTATGTTGATATAGTATATGTTATGCAACATTTAAATCCTTTGGTGGGTTTGTCTAAAAGCATAGGTAGATCATTGAAATTAAAAGCTTCAAAATATTTCATTTTAGACAGTGTGTTGTATTGGAAAGACCCGGGAGGTGTCCTGCTGAATTGTCTCATTGAAAGTGAAGTGAATGGAGTGATGAGTGATTTCCACAAGGGTGATTGTGGCAGCCATTTATATTGGAAGACCACATAAAAAAAAGGCTTAAGGGATGGTTTCTACTGGCCCACTCTTTTTTCTGATGTGTACAAGACTGTGATGAGTTGTCACGAATGTCAAAATTTCCAAGGAAAGAGGAAGTTGCTCCCGCTACCTTTGCAACCCATATCAGTCCTGGCACCATTTCAGCAATGGGGTATTGATTTCATAGGTGAGAATAATCCTTCATCATCCACTCAACACAAGTGGATTCTGGCGACTACAAATTATTTTACGAAGTGGATTGAAAAAATGCCAACCAGGAAAGCAACTGATTTGGTTGTCATTCAATTTTTGGAATCTAATATCTTGTCCAGATTTGGTTGTCTGCATAATATCATCATGGATAACACAACTGCATTTAAATCCAAAAAGGTGGTGGAATTTTATGAGAAGTACAATATCACATTGGGTCATTCGACTGCATACTACCCACAAGGTAATGGTTTGGTCAAATCTTTGAATAAGCCCTTGGTCAACATTATCAAGAAGATGTTGGAAGTAAACAAGAAAAATTGGCATAAGAAACTCATCAATGTCTGGTGAGTAGACAAAGTAAGTAACAATAATTCCATAGGAATGTCACCTTTTTAGTTAGTGTATGGGGTTGATACAATATGTACTAATTCTCTTGTTGTTCCAAACATGAAGGCATTGCAGGAAATTGGCAGCGAAACGAATGATGTTCAGTGGTGGATAAATAAAACAATCCATTTGTAAAAAACCAGGGAGGAGGTGCTTCAAAACACTTCCAAGCTTCAAGAAAGAATCAAGAAAGTGTGTGATTGCAAGACAAAGGAAGATGACTTCAGCACTGGTGATGTTTTCCTCCGTTTGGATGCTCGAAATGAAGATAAAGGAAAGCACGGTAAGTTTGAGAATTTATGGAAAGGACCATACATGATTTCAACTTTAAGAGTAAAACATGCTTAGTTGTTGGAGGAAATGAATGTGAAATATTGCGGAGGAGGTCTAGTCAAAGTTAGGCTTCTCAAACACTACTTATTTTGATCAGATTTCTGAGATTTCTCACTACCATTGTACATATCATTTTACTTTTTTGCCGAAGTGTGAAGGAGTTAATCATCGAAGCTTGGAGCCTGAAATGAAGGCCATAAAGTTTCCATGATTGGCTATTGATTTCTAAGTACAATAAGTTTTTGTTTCAGTCAAAGTTAGTTCAGTTTGCTAGTCATTTTTCTATTTTGAGTTTAGTCTTTTGATTTTGAATCCATGCCTAAGGGATTAGGTTACTTGGTCTATGGTGTTCTTGACACATCCAAGGAGTTGCCATCCCCATTTCAAGCCAATTTTAGTGTCAGCCAGTTCTGCCTTTCACCAATAATCAAATGGGCTCATTCAAAGTTTTTGTTAGGGTATTGAGTCAAATTTTTATGGTTTCAGCAGGTCTTGAAATAAAAATTTGGTCACTCGCTCGTGGTGTCTAGGTCTATTACTTCTCCATTCAAAAAAAAAAAAATTCTAGTCATTTCCATCTCTCAATTCGATGAGTCATCATTGTAAAGTCATCATTTTTATCTCAGTCATGTCACCATGGTTCTCATTCAGTTCAGTGTCACTATTAGGTCATTAGGGTTTAAGTCACCAAAATCAGTCATTTCATTAATAAATCCTAAAAATCAAGGATTAGTATTATGGATTTGCTGAATAAAGTTTGCTTCATATGTAATTTTATTCAATTATGATGTAATAAGTTCTATTGTTCCAAATTTGCATAGTTTTCAAAGAAAAAGTGAAAATCACAGGGTGGGCCACCACCACACCACAATGAAGAAAAGGACTTCCACAAGCTATAAAAGACCATCAAGATCATTTCTCTCATTAATTATATTTTCAAAGAGCTCTCACCCACCACTGGAGGCAAACTCAGCCCTCCTAGCAACAAAAGACACTCCAAGAAAGCGATTTTAGGCTACCACGCTGCATTTTCACCTCTACGGTGCATTTTCACTCCAAAGGTCAAAATTCTCACTTCCAAGGGTTCTTCAAGGTTTTTGAAGTTCTCATCAGCAATGTACAAGTAAGTTTAGGCGCCTACATTCCTCCTACCAGCTTCATTTCCTTGTTTTATGGTGAAAAACACTCATATGTCCCCACGTTGAGTTTTTGTGGGTGAGACTTCATTTTTCAAGTTTGCAACCTAAATTCCATATCCCACATGCATTTTACCATTCCTCACACTCAAATACACTGCCCATAACCCTTACACTCTCCTACTCCCATTTCCTAAGTCCCAACAACCAAACCCTAGCTCCATGATGTGTTTTGGGCAGTTTCTAGGGTTTGCATTGTGTAAAAATTCCCTAGGCCAATTCCCACACTTATTTCACCCCCACTTCCCAAAGTTCCCTAGAACCCCTACCTACTTCCCCAAATTTTCTTACCCCCCATATCCCTTCATTAAACTCTTCATCCCTTCACATCACTCACTACCCTTGTTTTTCCCACTAGGGTTTTTAGCCTTGCAAATTGTCAAACATGGAGGGAGAGAAGAAAAATTATAACAAGGGAGGTCAAGTGTCAAGATATGAACCACTCAACACACATGAGTTGATGTCATCTTCACTTGTAAAGCAATATTTTCATAATGTAGGGTGGTTAAGGTTTTGTGAGCAAATTCAAAGGGTCAAATACCATGCCAAGTTGACAAGCTTGTTTTCCACTAACCTTAGGAGATATAAGGTCATGATTGCAGGGGTAAGCGTCACAATCTCAACTGAAGCCATAGCTACAACTACATGGATACCAAACAGTGGTGAAAAGTGGTTTAAGAGCCTATGTTATATGTAATTGTGATCTACGGATAAACCAAATTCCGTAAGTGTGGTGTCTATCACTTAGAACAATAGAGGAAAGAATAACCATCACTTTCTCTAAAACAAGCAGATATACATAATGGTAAATGAGTCTTCTTGTGATTCTTTCTCTTCTCCTTCTCCTTTTGTTGTTTTTGTCATCGCTCTCAATCCAACTCAAGTCGCTAGATCGATTCCTGCAAACACAAATAGAGAACAGAAAACAACATGCAATATATAAGATATCTACTTATCTTACTCAAATCAAATTGATTAGATCTAAAATACATACATCATTCAAGAATACATTGCACAAGAAATAGAGACATATGTATGGGAAAATTAACAATTATATTTATTAAAGAGTAGAAGGGGAAGATTATAACCAATAGATCGATTTGTTGTCAACCTGCTCCAGCTTCATTCCAACCTCATCACGTCCAGCATTATCCTAGCAATATATCGATACTTTCACTCTCTTATGAAATTAGAATCCAACAGCATAATGTTACCAAAATTCTTCCTTTCCTAGCACTAGGATGAGTGCTCAATTTATGGCGAAACTGATGGTATTTCTCAATGAATGACTTTCTAATAATAAGGAAGACATGTTTCCAAGTCCAGAGGTGTTAGATGGACACTTGGATTCGAAGTTTGACACATATGGACTCTTCTAGAAGGCATGACCATGTGGAGATTCCCAGAACAAGGAGAATTCCACTCCCAGGTGACCAACGCACCCTTGAGTGTCAGGAAGTGCACGCACTGCACCCTTGCATGGAGGATTTGGCACTGCAACGCAGTTAGTCCCTTGCAGGTGAGCGTTGGTGAGTCAATAGGTGAGTCAAACCTTGGAAATATCACAATAGAATCCATGAATGAAATTTTCTTCTCTTAGGGGCATTTAGCAACTGAAATATAAGGGGATGATAGACCCTATTTTATTGGTCCTAGAGATGATGTCCAGTTTTACCAGGTCATGGGGGATGATGCCCAAATTTACCTATAATAGTTGCCCCCTAAAGCATGAATTCAAAATAATAATAGTATTTGGATGAGATGATTTACGATGTGATGAGCCAGAACTGAAGTGGACGGTGACCTGCATCATTCTTACAATACATTACATCATGATTTTTTCATCTTGATCATGAATTGCTGAGGGAGGCATTCCAATGCTCAACACATAAACTATCTAATAACATGTACATAGTTCAATAAAGTCGTCTACATTGGAATGTTTCCAAATACAAACATGCCTACAGATATAGGCCCATGTTTGGATGACAATCTGTATGTAAAGTCATCGTACAGATGATGTGTACAACAATCCTGATATCACAGCTTGGGTAGATGAAACTAAATCCGAGGCATTCTTATCTCGTTCACTCAATTGTTCAGGTACAAGTCTAGCCATGCAAATATATGATTTGTATTTGAAAATGGTAAGACATCGTTTGATTACCAGCCAATGATGTGAGTTTTTAACAAACGTGAGAGAACCAACATTGATGTTAATGGCTCTCAAGGTACTGTAGTACAGTTTTCAAAGTGTGAATATATGATTTGATGTCGAACGCTAAACAAAATATTTCAATCAAAGGTACAGAAGTGAGAAACTTGTCGATGATGTAACAAGCCTCAGGGGACTGGAATATGTTTCTAAGTAAACTTCCTGGATGATGAGTTGATGTCGACAGGAAGTAACTTTATCGTGAAATGGGAGTTACTGATTTCGGAGACAAAATGTGACTTGATATAGCAATTTTCAGGGATGATTATCATGAAAATGAAGGTATATGAGTATTGCAGAAGGATGAGGATTCACTAAAGGACTTCTCTTGAACATATTGGCGACACTGAGATGATTCGGCAGCATTGACCCAAAACCGAAGTGAAGGTATGATGAGCCATAGGTATGAATGAACCATCAAGAAGATTACCCAACCCAAAAGTCATGATGATGGATTGAAAGTGTCATGTTCAAGAGTGACCTACTACCATAACATGTTATGCTCTTTTTCCCAAATTTTCCCTGGTCATTTGTCAACCAATACCTCTTTATTTTTTAACAAGCTTGAGGAGGATAACATATGCTTGATCTATAATTCAACCCTTCAGGCGAATGCACCTATTTAATAATTTAACGAGTCTAGCGATAAATAAAATTAGATTCGTGCCATGATCGATAAGCCCGTTGCTATTTTATGTTTTAACGATAATAACGACAGTGACAACCCGGTCCTTTTTCATATTTAGAGAGTTTGAAAAAAAGGACAAAAGAAAAATCCATGAGTCCTTTTTCATAAATTTATCACTCAGGTCCAAAAAAGTGAAAAATGATACCTGAGACAACCTCTTAGCCATATTCTCTTAAGGATTTCCTTTTTTGTAAATAATCTATCTCAGTCCGGAAAAGGGTTAAACTTATACTGAGTAGATGGTGTTTCATTTAATTTTACCAGCTCGAAAATACAAATGCTTGGCAATATTTTCACATTATTGGAGTCTGAAAATAGCTAAAAGAAGACTCTAGGGGTTCCTTTTTCATTTTTATCAAAGCTCAAAAAATAATGATAAAGATATACTTTGTGGTCAAATCATTCTTAAATAAGTGTGCACGACTAATCTGTTGTATCAGCTGTAAAACATGTTCAAAACACCATCAAACGGATAAAAAATACATGTTTCATAGAAAAAATGAATAAAAACCATAGTAACAGCATTAAATATGTTTTGTAATAATCAAATTGACTAATTAAAAGAGTTTTTACCATTTGAAAAATTGGAGCTCTAAACCAGTTTTTGCCCCCAAACTTCAACAGTTGATTGCGACAGATTCTGTGGACGATTTTCCTCGTCGTTCGATCTAGGTTGGAGCTATGAACCTTCTCTTTCCTTTATTATCATTTTCAATGCATTTCATGGTAATTTTGTAGGGCTTTGATCCCCTTATGGTAAATCTACTACGCTCAAAGGGAAACGCACCTTTGAATGTCGAAAGGTGCGTTGCAGTGCACTGAAATTGAAGGCCAAATGCACTGCAATGCTCTGTCCCTTGAACTGGGCGTTGGGTGCAATTTCCATTCTTGTGTTTTGGTGTGTACCCAAAATTTCCAAAGTTTTTTGCATGAAATGGATCCTAATGTGTCTTATGATTGTGTTTTAGGTATTCATCGGATAAAAATGACGATTACATGGCGGGAAAGAGAACATGAAGAACAGAACATGATTGCCCTAAATGATTCGGGTATAGTGAGAACCCTCATAGATTGTAGGTTGCTAAAGTACTTCAGATTGTCGGTATGAGGCAACAAATGGAACTATTGGAGTTCCTAATTCGTTCATGGGATCTGGTGACACATGATTTTCACATTGGGGACAAAGTGGTCCCAATATTAATGGAGGATATTTATTTTCTCATAGGATTATCGAGGCGAGGTTCGCCCATTTCTCTTTCAGGGTCTGCTCTTGGAGGAGAGCCAGTGAGAGATTGCATACTGCAACACTGCCATCAAGGGACTGAACCTAGTAAGGATGGGAAAATAAACATCCACGATGTACGTTATTTGCCTTTGAGGACCATCTTATTCACTATCGCAAAGCTTGCTGGTTCCACTACACTACATGTGGAAAATAGATCATACATGCAGTATGCACTGGAGTGCTTGGAACCAACAGTTTTTAATTGAGTTGAAGTTGTCATATTTCAAATGAAATAACAGTTGACCAAAGCAAAGGGTGGAAGGAAGAATAATTTCAACTATGGCTCTATCATGATCTACTTTTCCTTAAAGCGGATTCCATTGATGTAGCCCCAGCATGTTACACCAGGTATATCTGGCCCTAGAGATCCACGAATGCAGAGATGGGTAGAATTGATGGCTAGATATGTTGGTCAATTGACCATCGTATTCTCTACTACATTCTTCGCCTGGTTTAGACGACAGATGATTGCCATCGATGATTATGCATATGCAGGAGTAGAATTCTGAGGAGATCCAGACTTGATTCTACTAGACATCGCTAAATGGGGTGAAATTGGTAAGAATGTTTTGACCATGTTTTTTTTATTTTTATAAGGTTTATACATGTTTTTGTATTTTGATGTTTCCCAAGACTAAACTAAAGTTTTGATGTATGCAGATGTAGGTCGATTTCAACGAGTGGGTCAGCCAGAGCAGAGAGCAGAGGAGCTAGAAAAGAGGGTTGTCGAGAGAGAAGTCCTTCGGGATTTAGATATGACCGAGACTCTTGTTGAGCTACAGCAACACATAGAGGGATTGACTCTCGGGATTCCATATTTTTGGATCGAAGAGTTACCCATGATACTGCAGCGCCATACTATTGGCGTTCCTAATCGTTGGATGTGGTTATTGCATAGGATAGCTATATCAGTAGCTTGTTATCACGACAATCACTAGTTTGCTTTGACATTTTTCATACATTTTGAGGTCAGATGACCAATGTGTCTTGGGCACAAATTTTGTAAAAACCTATAACTATCTATCTATTTTTGTTTAGTGTTTTCCTATGTTTATTGCGCAATCCTATTCAATTATAGGATGTGAATTGAAAATATGTCTTTACATGTGTTGCAAATGTCTGTTTATAACATAATTCGCTAAGGAATTAGTTAATGTGTTTAATTTTTTGGAAATGTGTTGATATTGAATGAAATCAAAATGTCTTTCCAAAAGTCAAACTCTTAGGAACATACGATGCAGTGTTGGATTTCTGATAGTATAAATGCTACTAAGTTGTAGTACAAGTTGTGAGTCTAATCTAATGATGATGCAGTTAATACCAAATGAAATGGCATTAGAGAGAATTTTGATCAACGCATTATACTCAGTGATATTTTTTGTAGATCGAGCAATAAAAATCCCTTGAAAACTCACTAACTCGCCATTCGGAGTGAAATGGCCCACGTTGCAGAGGATAAATTATGCGTACTACGACTAGCACCATCAGCATACCCAACGAATGGTTCCAAAGATTCATACATCTGCGATGAAATGTAAAGCAGATTACTAACTTCAAGAAAACTCTAGAAAAACAAACTAACACAGTAAATGCAAATCAAAAGCATATATACAATATAATACCACAATTTACTATGCTTAGTTTTAAGCATTGTAACGTTTTAGATACAACCCATTTCGAGGTTGCGCCAATGGAATTCCATCATAATATACCAACTCGTAGGCACCCTTAACAAGAAATATTTTGACAATATAGGGGCCATGCCATAATGGCTCGAATTTTCCTGTACCTATTACATCATCTTCTTGATCATAAAGTAAGACTAGGTCACCCTCTAAGAAGATGTGAGGCTGGACATGTTGGTTGTATTGCGCCTTTATATGTCTCTTATGTGCTTCATTGGCCAATGCGGCTTCACGACGCGTTTCATTAGGACGGATTAGGTTAAAAATATGTGCTTCTTCAGAAGAGGTGTTGGGTAACAAGTCAACATCAAGTTTTAACGACGGTATTTCACATTGGATAGGAAATATAGCTTCCATACCATACACCAATTGAAAGGGGGTAAATCTGATCATGCTTCTCACCAAGGTTCAGTATGCCCACAAAGTTGAGTACAAGATCGAATTCCAATTTCGTTTATGAACTCCTATCATTCATTGAAGCATTCGGTTAAGAATCTTGTTAATAGCCTCAACTTGTCCATTGGATTGTGGATAATAAGGAGTAGAACTATCATGCGATAGTCCTAATTTCGCAGTCAACTCATTCATCACATGATTGCGAAAATTATTACCATGATATGTGACTATAGCCTGTGGAACACCAAACCGTGAGATGACATAATTGAAAAAGAATAATGCAGTTGTTTCGCCTGTGTTATTGAATGTAGGCATCGCTTTGGACCACTTGGTAAAGTAGTCTACTACAAAAACAATATAACCATGCCCCCCTAGACGAACGAGGGTTGCAGGTCATGAAGTCAATGCCCCATTTTACAAATGGTCCCATAGCGATAAAAATATACATCGGCGCTAGAGGTTTGCAGATTTTACGATAAAATATCTGGCATGCATGACAACTTCTGACTGCAAGGATGCAGTCATGAAATATGGTAGGCCAAAAGTAACTGGTGTGGAGCATCTTCTGTGCGGTAGCGTATCCAGAAAATTGTCCACCACAAGCCCCAACATGAAAATAATTTAAAACATTTTCGGCCTCCTCATGAGTGAGGCACCTCCTTAAAATCATCTCGACACCACGACGATAAAGTGTATCATTAACGATTAGATAATATTTGGCTTGGTATCGAATACATTGTTGTTGAGAATGAGAGGTATCGGGCCGAAAAGTCTAGGTATGGAGATAAATGATAAAAACCCCATACTAAGGATCATATGATCCGATCAGAAACATAGACTCATCAGGAATTGATGGTTCCAATGTAGTAGCAGTACTATCATAGGTAAGGTCGCTCAGCCAAAACTAAAGACTTCTTTGACTTGATTTGATGAATTCCAAATCAAATTCCTATAAAATGACGATCCATTTTGAATATTTCCCCCCCAGCAATTGACATGACAGAATGTAATTCATGGGGTTGCAATCCGAAATGACAATGGTCTTTTGGAACAGGATATAATGGTGAAATCTTTGGACAGCTTGAACGGCTGCCAAGGCGAGCTTTCCGACGTATGAATACTTTACTTCCGTATCACTAAGATTACAACCCAAATAATATATTGGATGTTATATCCCATCTTCTTCTTGGACCAATACATAGCAATGGTCATATCAGCAGCGACGATATATAATAAATAATCACTCTAATAATTGGGGGGATACATTAATGACACCCGGACTAGTGTATCCTTGACATCATCAAATGAAGCTTGTGCAACATTATCCCAATGGAAGGGAATCCCCTTTTTCAAGAGACGAGTAAATCCTTTATCCATTTTGGCGTAGTTGGGTATGAACCTCCTTAGGAAGTTAGCCTTTCCTCGAATTTTCTATAACTGAAGAAAATTTGATGGTGCAGGCAAACTAATAATGGCCTGGACCTTCGGTGGGTCGATTCGAATTCCTTCTTTTTGAGATGAATAATCCTAGCAGACGACTAGAACCAACACAAAACAAACATTTATGTGGATTCAGGCATATTTTGTAGTGTTAGCAGCGTAGAAATATAGCTCTCAGATGCATCGGGTGATCAGTCTAGTTTCATGAATGCATGGGTAAATCATCTAGATAAGGTTGAAAAATGTGCTTGATGTCATTGAAATCATAATCCATTGCTCTCTGAAATGTTGCCCCAACATTCTTTAAACCAAATGGGAGTTTCTAATAAGTGAAGGTGCCTCAGGGACTTACATTGGTCCTCTGGGCAGATATTGATTTGATTGTAGCCAGAAAATCCATCCATGAATGAAAATATTTCACATCCAACACAATCATCAATATAATATGGTCGATAAAGGGAGTAGGATAGTTGTCTTTTGGACAATTAAGATTGACATCCCGATAATCGACACACATTTTGATTTTCCCTTATTTCTTCATAACAGGAACTATATTAGAAACCCAATTAGTTAGCAGAATAGGTTAAATGAAACCAACACGCAAAATTTTTTCAACTTCTACTCTAATGGTAGCAACCTTCTTCGGATTAACAGTATGAAGTCATTGACGTAATGGTCTAACATCAGGGTACATTTTAATGGTGTGTTCAACGATACTAGTATCTATGCCTGGAATTTCCTCGTAAGACCAAGCAAATATATCACATAATTCACGAAAGAGAGAGCGATAAGTTTCGATTTCTAATGGAGAACAAGACATGCTGACATGAATTTTTTCTACAACATTGAGTTTGGTCGAAATATCGATAGAAATGGTTTCCTCAATATTTGATAAGTTTCGCGTGGATTCGATTGCATTAATGGTAAAATAATTCAAAAATAATGTTTTGATTGATGGGTGATATAGTTCAATGAGATTATCTTCTTCGTAATCCTGAAGATGGGAACGATGATGATGATCTACCCATGGTTCTCCTTCTGGCATCATGGATTCCACAATGCTCTCATCAGTCAAGAAAGTGGATGAAAAAGGATCAGATGGAGTACAAAAATCTAATGAGCGATCGAACCAAATGACCGGCAACAATGATTTCAGATTCACCGCCCAAGCCATGTAGATTGATTTCTATGCCAACTCAATTGGGCTAGGCAGCAGAAATTCATCCAACGTAACAACTTCAGAATCACCCGTAATCTTCCTTAAGCCGGATGGAGTGGAATATATCATGTAGCAGGTCTCAATGTTTGCAATTTCTGTCGACGTTGCAGGTGGAGGTAATGTAAAGGTTCCCATTAGGGAATAATCCTTTAATATTCCTAAACCAATGTTTTGAAGTGCTAGTTGGGGTGTGTGAACTAACAGAATGATTCCAGTTACCTGGGAACTGGAGGCAAATAAGGAGAGTTGATTGATGATTGTGATAACACCTTTATGAGGAAAGGCGATCATTCTAAAATATGTAGAGACGATCACAGTAATAGCATATACCCATGGCCTTCTAAGTAAAATGTTATAGTCAAGGTGTCTGTCAATGACCTAAAATTCAACATTTATTGTTTTGGCCCCCTAGTTCGACATGCAGGTTATTGATGATACCGCAAGGCTTATATGTACGACCGTCAAAAGCTTTCAACATCGTATGTGATTGAGATAGGCGCGGCGAGCCAAGTTATTTCCAGCAGTTTAGGGACATAATGCAGGTAGATGCTCCCTCATCAATAATAGTACAATGAACGAGGTGATTGAGAACATTTACTTGGATGGATAATTCCAATTCTGCTAGTAATTTTGGCACATAGCCCGTATGATTAAAGACTACAAGATTGGAATCTATCGGATCAATTCCACCAATTGCCGACAACAAAGCTTATTTATGGGAGGGACAATTTTGAAGTACCTCAAGCACCGAAATAGTTGAAGGGGATGGAGCGAAATATTCAACTATATTATAATTTTGAGCAGCTCAGGCTCAAGGATTGAATGTTGATTTATGGACGACTCCCTTTGGTGGCTTTATTGTTAACTTAGGAATAGCAGTTCCTATAATAGATTCCGTAGACAGATTCGTGGTCGAGGTAGTAGGTTGATCAGTAGCCTGACTATCGTAACATTTATTTCGCGTTAACACCAAAAAATCAGTTGTTGGCTTCGTGAGAAATGGCATAAGCCCTTGGGAACTAGAAGCTAGATCCGTGGCAACCAAATTTGTTTCTGGATTCGAAAATGAATCTATCAACACAGCAGATGCATGTGAGGTATTAATTAATTTTGAGACTTCAGCGCGGTGAGGATAGTCTCGAAAAAAGTGCTCCTCATTACATATTATGCAAGGGTAACGAGGTTTTCGATTGTTTCCAGCTTGTTGATCAGATGATCATTCCTGTTGGGTTGAATTTTATTTTTTCTTCGCTTTCCCCTTTTTCTTACTTCTGGGTTGCTTGTCACTTTTTCCTTTATCAGATGACATGACATGAATTTCAGAAGAAGGTGCAGGATCAGATGCAGTAGAGTGATGTGTTCTTGCAGTACCGATCATACCGTCATCGGCATGAGAGTCCTAAGATGGAGGAGGAATAGTAAAATTAGATCATGGCGCGTTAGGAATTTTTTTATAGAGCGTACCAGGCTGACTATAAATCAAATCTAAGTACTGGGAATGAGAAATGACATGCTCTTTAGTGACGATGCCACCCTTAGCCACATCCTCAGTGATAGATGCCAGCAAGGACTTAATGAACCACTTAGCAAGAAGTGGATCAGGAATAAATGTCTTGACCATTCTACGACGACGATGCCACTCATGAATATGACCAGAAATGTGAGTAGAATTAGTCTATTTAAAATTGGTCAGGAGTTCCATTCCAGTTTCATATCGTATGGGTAATTGGAAGTGGGTAAGAAAGGTAGTAGCTAAGGCAGTGAAATTATCAAATGAAGCTCATGGTAACTCAATGTACCACTTCGTGGCTGGACCAATGAGCATAAGCTGGAAAAGATGTATTCGAACGGAGTCATCATTTAAAGATTTAGATAAACATCACAAATGATAAGTCATAACATGCATCGACGGGTCTTCTCCAGGGTTTCCATTGAACTTAGGAATATACGAGGGTAATTTATGTGGTAACACCAGCCACCAAGGAGCATAGCTGATTGGATTATTGGTAAGCTGGTTTAAATCAAGTAATTCTAAAGTTGCAATAAAGGGAAACTATCAATTTACGTCAGGTTGAGCATAGCCAAGGTATTATGGAATTGCTTGGGCAACAGGCCTTTGAGCACTAGCATAAGGAATCTATTTCTCGTAACCCATATTGCTCGTAACCCAGATAAGGTTTTTTTGATAAGAAAATGCTTGACGATTCTGTTGACCAAAACCTGGGTAAGCTACTTGTTGTTGGAATGATTGATGTTGCATTTGTGCTTGTGGCTGCCAAGGTGTCTGTCCACAAAGATTATAGCCCAAACTAGAATAGATTGGACCCGGTTTTGAATATGTCAAACCTGGATGTACTTGCGACATCCCATAATAGGGTAATCATGTTTGTGAATAAATAATTCCGGATACAAGTGGTTGTTGTGAACCAGTCGAAGGAGTTGGAGTATGAGGGCCCAATACTTGAGGGTATTGGGTGGAAGGACCTGCTTGAGAGGGTTGAGGTACAACACTTTGAGCCTGTAATAGGGGTAAGGATGTATTAACAAGTGGAGTGGATGTGGGTGCAACAAGTTGAACCGGTTGATATGAATGCACAACCGTTTGTGGTTGAACAGGAAAAATAGGTTTCCACTGACAAAAAATCATTTCGACATTAGGATGACCATATAACTACGGAGTACTATCAAAATGGGTGACCATAGGTTTCCCCCTAGCATGAGGAGTATAATAAGATGGAATATGTTGTTCTCCAAATGTCAGGAGTCTAGTTGAGATTGTACTGGATGGAATATACCCAGATGGACCAGCTTAATATTTCACTGAATATGTATCTAAAGGATCAAGTCATTCAGTACTCATTAGATATGTACCAGATGATGACATTGGTGAATTCCATGGGTTTGAGGATGCACCAGAGAAGGTTCAAGATAAATATTGGTAACTAGGTGGGACGGAAGGGCCACCATATAGATGTGACTCTGGTGACGTGGTGAACATCGACGGGGTAGCAACAACAGGTGTTATTGCAACTGTGACAGAAGATACATCCAAATATGTTGACTCAGCCACAGTCATACGACCCAATGTATACCCTACAGGATCTACGAGAATTTGAATCGATACATGATCAAATAAATAGTGTGAGGTGATTGAGGAAAAGTCTCGTAAAGATAAATCTCCGGTCCAAAATGAGTTGGAGTCGAAGGTGTTTCGTCTTGTGGTATTTCTTAAATCGAAATCAAACTAGATGGAAGGATTTCATCGTCAAGCCCGAGTTATATTTCAGATGGTTGATTGCGCGATATGGGAGACTCAATGGCTACAATCTATTGTGGAGCAACCGATACAGGAACAACTTCTGGTTGTTCGAATTCGGGATCTGGATGTTTTGGTAAAACAATGACAGGATCTGGATCAACTTCCATTTGAACAACGTTGGGTTCGGGAGGTATGGTCTCACTGATTAGAAGGATCGTGACCACAGGTAGCTGTGAGGACTCCATCTTGACAACAGTATATGAACCAAGATTTGAAGAAACAACTCAATATGACTCTGGTATATGTGAGGATGATGTCACACTAGAGATATTGATAGTACTAGTTTCAGTAGAACAATGTCGCCTTCGCCAACCAGAAATGGCTCCTAGTGGTAAAGGTGGTTTAAGTGCTATTCTACGCAAACGACGGGGAAAGGGATGTTCTTCTTCCATGATAACTGATTGATTTTATGACAAAAACAAATAAACAAAATAAAAAGGTGATTCTAGACAAAAGGTTTACCAAGTAATTGTGAACTGCAGAATACCTCTTGGCAAAGCAATAAGTACGGGCAGGAAATCTCCCAGAATGTTGTGTTCGGTGTATCACAAGTTACAAGGCGGCCGACTCGATTACCTATGGATGGATAGAAACCTAATTTTTTCCTCCCAAATATACTCGAAGGTACGTGAAGGCCCAAGTCCATATTAGCGTTGTCTAATGTGAAACCGCACAGTGAGAGCACCCCCTTAAAATTTTCGTACTAGAACACCACCATATATACCCGAAGGTAGGTGGACGAGCTCCAATATACTTACGTACATGGAGGTATCACACTCGGAATGTATCGGAGACAATTTAGTGACAGCTGCTATGTCTAACGATGCCGGAATACGTCTCTAGCCTAGACCTTACAAGAACATCAATCCTAATAAGTCCTGATTTCAAAAAATATTTTATTATTTTTTCTTTTGCTTCAGAACATACCATTGCAACAGTCTTGCTGCAAAAGAATAATCATGGTTATGAACAGCCCATTGCTTTTTTCAGCAAATCCCTAAGAGATGCAACACTAAAGTACAACATAATGGAAAAACAAGCACTTGCTTTAGTGAAGTCTATTAAAGATTTCAGAGTGTATATTTTATACTCACACGTTATTGTATATGTTCAAAATTCAGTAGTAAAGGACATTCTGACTCAGAATTAGCCTGATGGTAAGAGAGGCAAATGGATTGCCACTATTTTGGAATATGACATTGAAATAATGCCTACTAAACTCATTAAAGGCCAAGGCTTAGCCAAACTCATGGCTGAATCGAATTGTCAGGCCTTGGATATAAATTTTATTGCTCAATTAGATGATCAAGAAGAGATGGTGACTCCACAGATCAGTGAAAATTTCTTAGATTCACCTTGGTATGCAGATATCATATTTGTTTTACTAAAATTACAAGCTCCTCCTGGTTTGTCTAGAACTAATGCTAGATTCTTAAAGTTAAAAGCAATGAAATATGGTATCATAGATAATGCTTTGTTTTGGAAAGATCATGGTGAATTTCTTTTAAACTTTTTACTGAAAGATGAAGCTGATAAAGTTATGCAAGAGTTTCATGCAGGTGACTGTGGAGGACACCTTTACTGGAAATCAACTACTGGTAAAATCTTAAGGGCTAGTTTTTACTGGCCCACTCTTTTTGAAAATGTTAGAAAGTATGTGACCTCCTATCACAATTGCCAAATCTTTGAAGGGAAGAAAAAGCTATTACCTTTACCTCTCAAACCCATCTCCACATAAATTCCATTTCAGCAATGGGGTCTAGACTTCATTGGTGAAATTCACCCACCCTCCTCAACCCATCATAAATGGATTTTTACAACCACTGATTATTTCACCAAATATGATAGAAACCATTCCTTCTAGACAAGCCACTGATTCTTTCATCATCTCTTTCCTTGAAAACAATATACTTTCTAGATTTTGATGCCCTCAAAATCTCATGACTGATAATGTAGCTGCTTTCAAATCTAAGAAAATAATAAACTTCTGTAACAAATATCACATCAACCTTGTCCATTCCACTACCTATTACCCTCAAGGTAATGGACTTGCAGAATCCTCAAGCAAAATCCTGGTTAATATCATCAAAAAATTGTTAAAAGACAACAAAAATACCTGGAACAAAAGGTTAGTTAATTCCCTATGGGCAGACATACTAACAATAAATAATTCCATTGGTACATCTCCCTATCAACTAGTATATGGGATGGATGTTCTTTTTCCATCCTCTTTAGAAGTACCAGTGATGAAGATGATCCAAGAACTGCAGGTAGAATCCAATGATATCCAAAGAAGAATAAATCAGACCATACATTTCCAGAAAACAAGGGAAGAAGTCTATGTCAAATCACAATTCATCCAAGATAAAATCAAAAAGATATTTGACAAGAAAACAAAATAATATGATTTTTACATAGTATATAAAGTACTTAAATGGGATTCTAGAAGAGAAGATAAAGGTAAACATGGTAAATTTGATTTTCTATGGAAAGGTCCCTATATCATTTATGGTTACAAAGGTAACAATGCATTATTTTTTAAGGAGTTAGATGGATCAGATATGCCAGGTGGACCTATCAATGTTAGAATGTTGAAGCATTACTTTTCCCCAGATTAACCATTAGTTCACTTTGTTTACTTTTCTCATTGTACATAACATTACAAAGTTTATATTGGAATGCATGTTTTTCTTGCAAAGTTGAAGCCCGAAGAGAAGGCCCTAAGCTTTGAAAGACATAATATCATAAGTATGAATAAAGCAGAGCTCAGAAAACAACTTCAAGGCAAGCACATTCAAATTTCAAAGGCTATTGATCTTAAAGTTCTTGATGTTTCACCAGGAAATTCCATCCCCATGTGGAACCACTATTAGGGTCATATAATAAGAGGAAGGATGGCGTGTAAGCATTGAAACAAGTATGTCAGAGGATGGAGCAGGAGTACAAAACTGTGAATGAATTTCAATGCTACAAAAACAGGCACGCAATAGGAATGCAGGCATGGGAGAACGTGGGAAATCTGGACAGATGGAAATTTTTCATTAGTTGGAGGGACGACCACATGGAAAAGTTTAATTATTTGGAAGGGAGAAAATCAAGCTCTCCCATTAGTTGGGATGAAGAGTGTTTTCCCACTCCAAGCCAGCAAAGAAAATGCTTATCGACGTAATTATTTATTTTATATGACAAAAGTGGGTGCCTTATTGAACGTCTCTTTCATTAGAAATTGGAAAAAAAAATTGGAGTTGAATCTCTTCCTGTAAGTTTCAAGTATATGGCCATCATCTATGGACCTTACTTAACTTTTACCTTGATTACACCTGAATTACTAAGAAAACCAATTCTATAAACTCAAAATATGGTTTCCTCAACTTTTACCTTGATTACACCTCAATTACTGACAAATCCAATTATATAAACTCAAAATATGTTAACATTGTGAAGGAAGCATGCGCTAATCAAGCTAAACATGCACCACAATATTATTTTCTCTTGTTGTATAATTATTTTACTATTATCAGCGTTATCTTCAATATATTAAAAAATTATTTCAATATTTTACCGAATTTGGGAAAATCCTCCTAACATTTAAATATTGTTCTAAATACAAAAATTATTGTCTAATTTTAACAAATTTACATAAATTCAACTGCAAAGATTTCTCTGAAGGGTTGATTTAAGTAATTCAATAAAGAACAAAATAATTCTATATAAAATTTCACCTCCTAAGCGTATTCTTGATTTCTTAAAAGATTTGCAGGCCAAATTCACCGAGCACCTACAACATGTTGTTCCATAATTTGCTTCTACTAAAGCTTTAAATTCAAGCTGAAAAAATAGTTTGGAGTTGAATCTCTTCCTATAAGTTTCAAGTAGATGGTCTATGATGATATTTGATAATAAGATTATAGAATTTATGATTCTAATTTTTCTCTACCATCAAATCACTATGTGGCAATTTGTCTTGAAATGTTTTGCTTCCATCTCTTTGTTTGATCTATCATTATCAATAATATTTGTATTCTTAATAATCACTTTAACCTTTACTATGAGTCCATAAGACCTATCATCTATGGATATTCCTAAAAAAATTCCTTGATTACACCTCAATTATTGAAAAATTCAATTCTATAAACTCAAAATATTTTAACATTGTGAAGGAAGCCTATGTTAATCATGCTAAGCATGCACTACAATAAAACTAATAGTCGATCAATTTCCAAGTGTTGAGTACTATAATTTACAATTTACAACCATTAATGAATGTCTTAAATCAATCATAAAGCTTAAATGATCAAAATATGTTTAACTATATCCATGAATATTTAAAACATGGAACATGATAGGTATGGTATGTAAAGAAGAACATATTGTAATGCTTATACATGTTACAATTTATTTTCTCTTGTTGGATTTTACATATTATCAGCGTTATCTTCGGCATATTAAAAAAATACATGGAACATGATAGGTATGATATGTAAAGAATAACATATTGGTATGCGTATACATGTTAGAATTTATGAATTTATTTTCTCTCGTTGGATTTTACATATTATCATCTTTATCTTCGGTATATTAAAAATTACTTCAATATTGTAGGAACTTTGGGAAAATCCTCTTAAGATTTAAATATTGTTCTAAATATATAAATTGTTGTCTAATTTTAACAAATTTGCATAAATTCAACAGCAAAGCTTCCTATGAAGGGTTGATTTAAGTAATTCAATAAATAATAAAATAATTCTATATAAATTTGTATCTCGTGAGCGTATTCTTGATTTCTTAAAATATTTGCAGGCCAAATTCACAGAGCACCGCAAATTGTTTCATAGTTTTCTTCTACTAAAGCTTTAAACTCTAATGACCTTTTCAAGATTGTATGTATCCTACAATTTAACAATTGTATCGCACAATTTCTTGCATAATTTGCTACAAATAAAGAAATCACAATGTGTAACAAGGAAAAAAATGATTACAAGAAATTTTAAAGCAAAACCTTAATCTAGATAGGCATAATTGCTATGGATTTTCATATCTTACGAGACAAATTAACATCAAGAATGAATTTGCGAATAGCACTGACCACTGAACTTTTCATTAATATGTTGTTGTTGCACGACCTTGCAGTTGCTTCAACTTCCCCAACGAAATAGTGGGTATCTCCTAATTGAATAAATCCATAAAAGAGATTGATTATTACTGCGTTGCAACCCCCTGATGTATCTGATACCCACTTGAATAAATCCATAAAGGAGATTGATTATTACTACGCTACCTGAAATTTTCATTAATAGGTCATTGTTTCCAGACCTTGCAGTTGCTTCAACTTCCTCAATGAAACAATGGGTATCTCCTAATTGAATAAATCCATAAAAGAGATTTATTATTACTGCGCTGCCAACCCCCTGATGTATCTGATAGGCTTCAGAGAGAAATTTTGGGCTACCTATACCCATCAGTTAAACAGAGAAAGCGATTTGGAATATTATACAGGTTGCATATCAACTTTCTTCGTCAATGACTTAGAATAATAGATCCCCACTCCCTTGAAACATTTTTATGGGTTATAATTAATTTTATTTTAAAGATCAACAAGTTGAAGGGTTACACAAATTAAGATTTGGTTGATAGTTAACACATTGGGATCTAATGGTGGAAGAACTCCCAATCGTCTAACAAGGGATCTGAGGGTCAACAATATTACATAGTAACAGCGGGGGGGAGTTTTTTTCAAAGAGGAGCGCCTTACTTCGTAATTAAATGACTAGTAAACATTGATATACATCAATTCATGGTAAGCATCAAAACACTTATTTCACCATACATCTAAACTTGTTTTTAAAAAAATCATAAAAATCAATTAAATTATAATCTCATTCGTAGTGCAACATTATAAACTAAATGGTTGGTAAACAATTACTCATGATGCATAATACATTACCAATTTTTTTTAATTAATGTAACCCACAACGATTTGAACTTTGAATCTCATGCTTTACATATTACTTCATAATAAGGAAATTTCCAATTGAGCCACTACCTGTGGACTAATACATTACCAAAATTTAAATAAATAAATAAAAACATAAAAATTAATTTAAGTATAACTTTATTTTAAATTATTATTGTGATTCCCCCACGGAGGGTGCTTGAACTTGATGCCATGACGATGAAATATGGGGAAGGTGGCCACCTAAATCATCATTCATATTCTCTTGTGAGCTGGCACATTTCGATTAATTATTGTGCGATGGTTGTATTAACTTGTCCCTGGTCATCGTACGTCGTCCCTCACTCGGCTCCCTGGTTCATCAGGTTGCCTAATTATTGTGTGAAGATGCTTACATCAGTGATGGTTGGAGGTGACATCATGACTCATTGGCATCCTTATTTAAGCTTTGTCTCTGGACCTGGTGGGTAGTGATGTAAATCTATTATCGGTGTTAGCAATGCCTTATGTATTTATCCCACCTACTATTTTTTAGAGAGATAAAAACATATGGTTTATATAGTGTACCAATGCAGTATCAAAAAATTTCTAGTACACAATGTTCCTATATGTTCAAAAAATTACAGAGACATGGTAAATAGAGACAACCAATATCAAGTGCAACAAAGTTCGAAATGTCACCCTGGGACTTAAAAAAAAATAGATAACCAATCATACCCTGTAAATTGCCATCCAGTACAAAACTTAAAGTGACCAAAACTGCACCCATTCATAAAAACAACAGACCCTATTCCCATCATCGCGTGCCATCAAGACCCTTTAGTATGCATGAACTCCAGTCCAGTGAGAATCAGCTCAAAATAAATTTACATAATCAGGAAAATCTTACCATGCCCTTTTCCCCAACCCCATTGGCATCAATTAGAACATAGTGCATCTCTCTGAACACTCCCCTGAGTCCTTATTTTGATAATCTATCTGTTGTATCATTTTTCTCCCAGAAAATGTGTGTGAAGGAGATGTTAGAGAAAGTCTTGCTAAGATCTTTAATCCTCTCCATCCAGTATGTAAGATTCCCCGGAGTGGATGTATTACGTTGGTTCATATGATCTATGAGCACTTTGGAGTCCCCAAAGACCCATAAATTTTCAATATAGAGATGTTTGGTGAACCAAAGGAGCCCCCATAATGCCATCACTTCTGCCCTTGTGTTGGTTCCCATACCTCCAAACCAATGTATCTTATAGTGACATAATGGAGAGATCATTAACCAAGCTCCGCAACCACATCTTTGTTGTTATGCCGCCCCATCAAAGAACCCATCAGGATAGTGTATTTCCATTGGTCTAAGCCGATGAGATAGATCCCTCGATGGTCCATCTATAATCTTCAATCCACTCCATGAAAATAGGATCAGTTCTGCAGCCCACCTTGGTGTAAAAACCTTATCTTCAAATGTCCCCTTATTTCCGCAACACCAAACTCTCCAATGTGTTAAGAGTGGAACATGTCTGAATTTGACTCCTTTCGCAGACCACCATTTGTAACATTCATGAACTATTGTGAAACATGGTCATGAAACTTAAACTCGGCACTCAGATGACCCCATATGTCCCTAGAAAAATCAAACTAATAAAAAAGATGATCATTGTCCTCATCATCTCTCTCACATAAACAACACCAGCACAGACCAATCCAACCTCTCTCTTTTTTTAAGTTTGACCATGTTAAACTCTTATTCTTCCAAATGAGCCATAAGAAAACGATATGCTTTATTTGTGCTTTGGTCTTCCATATCTCCTTAAACCAACATATCTCCCCGGGCTCACCTCTTTGTGAAATCATCATTCTAATATGTGTCCCTCGATCTGATGTTTCCCACATATAACTTTCCTCCCCAAGTCAAGTAATCTCACCTGATGTTGTGAATGAGACCTGTAATCTTGAGACCCTCTGTGTACTTCCCCCATTCCTCTACCAGTTGACCTGTAATAAGTCCTCTACGTCAAACCATGTCGGTACCCCTTCCTTCCACACTTTGATGATTTGTGCAATGTATAAAATACCTTTTCTCTATAGGATGTTGTTCAACTTAGCGGTAATAGAATTAATGCCATAATTCCCTCTTGTACCTTCAACACCTATCAGGATCTTTCGTCCATTGCCAAAGGACAATTGCAGATGTTTTTCCAGGATTGGCCATATCCTCCGGAAAACCGACCAAATAAATTAATTACCTCCCCCTTTCTCCCACCCGACCAGAAAGATGGATTCCAATGTCCGGTTACGAATGTTCTTATATCTAATGATATCTCTACACACGCCCAAAGTATGCAGGCATCTCCATATGGATTTAATGAGCAGAGCTTTCCCAAATATATCTATATCCAGTATTCCCCACCCCCCATGTTCCTTGGGCTTAGTAATATGCTCACCATTTGATCAAATGATACTTCCCATTCTCCCGACCCCCCTCCCAAATAATTTTGGCCATAATGGACTTAATTCCAGAAATAATCGCCTTAGGGACAAGGAAGAGACATGCCTAGTAAACTGAGAGTTGGTGAAGAACGACCTGTGCCAAAACCATTTTATCTACCCTCAATGGCCATCTTGTAGTCCATCCATTAATTCTCCTCCTATATTTGTCAATGAGCCACTTCCAGTCCATGACCCGTTATCTTGTTGGTTTTATTCTGAAACCCATATATGTAATACCCTCCCCAATGTGTCCAATGCGGAATTTGAAAATCTCATGAACCTGTTCAATGGTCACCCTGGCCCCCTCCGAGATTATCATACATGAATTTTTCTCATTGACGAGCATACCAGACACCACATCGAATCTCTGAAATATGATCCTGAGATTATTCCACATTTGGGGAATAAGCATGCCAAAAATCAATACGTCGTCGACAAAAAAACTGTGTGTAATATCTCTTTGTTCAGTAATCTTGATCACTTGAAAATGGCCCCCCTTCGTAGCTTTTTTTATCTTTATATTTAGTGCATCCATCACTAGTATGAACAAGAGGGGATAAAGGGCACAACCTTGTCTCAGCCCTCTACCAACTCTTAAAAAAATTGAGGCATTCCCATTAATGATTATAGCCATATGTACATTTGATATACAACCCATAATTCATTAAATCACCCTCTATCCATACCAATTTTTTTTAATATTATCCACAGAAATACCCAGTCTACTCTGTCATATGCCTTACTCAGGTCAACCTTCATGACGACAACTTCCATATGGCAACTGTGAACTCTGAGAAGAATCTCCTGAGTAGTAGTGACAACGTCATGAATAATTCGATTGGTGAGAAACCTAGACTTCTCTCTAGTAATATGGTTGGATAGGACACTTTTGATTTTGTCAGTGATGATTTTAGAGATTATTTTATATAATGTGTTGCAAAGGGATATTTACCGGTAATCCTCAAATTTCTTCATACCCTTTTTCTTAGGAATCAGTGTGAAGAACGTGGAATTTATGGTCCCGTGAAAATGTCCCGATGTACGAGCTTCTTCCACCATATCAGTGAGATCTTGTAGCAGCAAATCAGAAAAATGTGAATAGAATTCAGGTGTCCACCCGTCTAGACCCAGGCTCTTGTCCAGGGAAAAGGATCGTAACGCACCTTCTACCTCCGCCTGACTTACCTCTCGGTTAAGTCTCTGGTTATCCTCCACATTGAACATAGTCGGGTAATCCTCAGCCGCCCACAACTGGCCTTCCACATATGCAACCCCTTGACCCCTATATAGATTGTCAAATAATTTTACCGCTTCCAATTGAATGCTTTCAGTGGTATTGAAATAATTCATGTTTATTTCCATCTTCCAGATTGTCATGCATGTGATTTTGATAGTATACATCAATTCTTTGGTTGGCCTGTATCTCGATTTGTATTGGATTTCTCGAAACTGGAGGGTCAATGTAACCATCCTCCTATCGATTAGAAATCTACAACCTCTCGCGTTTTCATGGTGGTTTTGGGGTCTCAACTGGCCCCCGAGGTTCTCATTAATGTTTCGTCTCACTTAGAGTACTCTTCTACCTCGCACTCAACAAGCTAGTTTGATCAAGATTTAGTCTCATAGTACTTCCCTTGGTAGATTGCATTGCTTCCTTACTCACAGTTTAAGAATCATCTCTATATCGTTGGTTTGAGCATCATAATGAACACAGGTCTTTCATCAAAGCCTCCTTCCATTCATTATTGTCTCCTATGGGTTGTCATGGGCCATAGTTCGTGTGTTCCTGTTACTTGACGTATTTTTGTGGTGCTTCTTTGTTTTGTTGAACTCCTATTTCTCTTTCAATGGACCCTCGAGTGGCTCAATCATCCTAATTTGGGTCTTTCCTACACCTCGTCGGCTATGAGTGTCATGATGAATGAAGGCCATTTATCAATGCCTCAAGTAATTCTTTGTCAACTCATTTTGGGCATCAAGGGCTCCAGTTCATGGGCTACAATTCAAGGTTCGTGAGCTACTGTTGTTTGCAGTCTGTCAAAGGGGCTCCTTAGCATTTCTCAACTTATGTCACTCTATCCGTGGAATTTCCAGGTTAGTTGACATTTTTATTTCATATCTTAATTACATATGGGTGGTTTTTTTTGTTGCGGTTTTGTCCATACAACGCTATAGAACAAAGCCTATGTGTTCATGTACTCTTGGAACTCCATGTCAATTTTGACATCTCTTTCTTTTTATTTGCTAGACCGATTAAGCGAGATATATATAATTTCAAGCTACTCAATCAATAACACTAGGTTGGTTTCTCAATAGCAGGCCATTAGTATAAAGAACTATCATTTGTAATGCTCTATAAAATTAAAATAAAATAAAATAAACAAGTGCTACATAGTAGCTAGTACCTATCGCTTAGTTTAAATATAGTTAAATTAAAGTAAAAATATTGAATTCAAGTCAGTGTTGAGGTTTAGAATCTAGTCAATCTAGGTTCTATTGATTGGTAAATTGAGGTATTTTGTTCATTGTAATTTTGCATTGTGGTCATGGAGATCCAATAATATCGAGAGACATTAATAATGTCTTATTGTAGTGATAATGTTTTTGTTGAGAAGGTTTTACATTTTATGTGTAAAGTGTAGATAGATATATTTTAAAGGGTAGTTGTTATTGTGGAGATATATCTATGAAATATAGGTTGAATACACTCCTTGAAAAAATATAAATATAAAAAACAGAGTTATTTTATTTACTTAGTTATGTGTTGTTTGAATTGATAACCAAATTAATTTATTAAGTAAAATTATATAACTAAGTCTACACATTTACATTTTTATTCCTATTTATTAAAGTGTTGAAGAAAACAAAAAGAATTTTACATCTTGTTCATATCCATTTTTTATGCAAATACTTGCTTAAATTAAGGTGGGTAGTAATTGATGGTAAATATGTTATTGATGTGACTATGAGTTATTTTCAATGATTTTAATTTTTGGTGGTTTCCTATGAATCTTAGTGATGAAAAATCTAATAGGGGTGGCAGGAGGGGGAGGGATATTACTTAATCTCAATGGAATAATTGAGGATAAATTTTCATGGGGCCTAGGAAGAAAAACCAACAATTAAGTTGAGATTTATGGTCACTTGCAATGTCTATATATTGCTAAAGATAAGGGCATTAAATATGTCATTGTCATTGGAGATTCACTATATATGATCCATTATATAATTGATGAGAGTGTTGGGTGTGTGTTATATTTTTTCCATGATTAGAAACATGTGTGAAGTGGGAGTCCCCCTTTGCTTGCGATGGATGCAGCAAGGGGCAACAACCCCCCATGTCGAGGGGTTTGCAGGGGGGTGGTAGTTGCCCTGCACGGGGTCCAGGCCAGCGCCCAGAGGAAAAAAATTTCGACACTATATTAGGTGGGCAGACCCACCTATGGTTTTGTGCTTGGGTTTGCACATGGTTTTGGGGCATGATGGTTTTATGCTCCTGGTATTTTGTAGATCTGGTCAAGGGAACTGTGGTTATGTTCTAATCCAGGGTTAATGGATTGAGGTTTATGAATGCTTTGGCATGTAAATATATGTGTTGTAACACTAAAAGGAATATAATGAAAAATCAAGCTAGTAGTCCCAGTTTGGGATCCAGGGGAAAATATCTGTGTATATATGTTTTATGTTTTATGTTCTCACTGTTTTTTATTTTATGTTTTTAAGAATTCATTTGCAGATAATTTTTGTACATGGTTAAAACCTACAGGGGGTTTCTCAAAGGATAAATTCCTTGCTTTGGTGCTTCAAAGAATTAGAAAATTGGTAGCATCCTTTCATACCAAGGATTTCTATCAAACTCTCTAAATCAATAACATGGATGTTGATTTGTGTTACACCATTTTTTGGTCATCTAACCTATTATCATTAGATGGACCTTAGTACACCATGTAAGACCAGT
>CM076573.1:482176836-482333178 GCA_034641835.2 Pinus albicaulis | reverse complement strand
GCCTTATATTAAAAATTAAGGTTTTGGACTAAAAATGAAGATTTCTTGAAGGATTTTGAGGATTTCGATAAGGGGAAAAAAGGGTTTTAAACCAGAATGAAGGGATTTTATCTGGTTTAAAGGGGATTTTGAGGGAAAATAAAGTGTAAAATGAGGAAAATGGGGGGTTTTTGTAGAAGGATTTATGAAGGTGAAAAGATGGGGAAGTGGCCTAAAAATAGTCTTTTTTTTTATAACAACAGGGCTACTTAGAAGGTTTTGAAGTGAAAATATCAGTGGAATGGATCTTTTGGACAAGGTAGACAACAAGGCTTCAAGAACTCACAGATTTTGCATGAAATTTGTTTCTTGAAGATTAAAGACCTGTTTTAGCCATCATCAGTTATGACAAAATTTTTCTGATGGCTAACAGTGGCTCCACTTGGGGATGGAAGCTCCTTGGAGGTATCAAGAACTTCCAGTTTATGAATCTCTGGATTTCAGAAGACCAGTGTCTTATCCATTGGGCATCAATCCTTTTCTTTCTTGAACTTGATGATATTTCAGCAATCTGCAGCATATGACATTTTTTATAGCAGCATCACTACCTACCCAATCCTACTTGTGCTAGAATTTTTTCTTCTCTTGAGTGCATTTGGACTGGCATCTCTTTTACATATTATTTTTGAAAACAAAAAGATAAAAATATCTAATGCTACCCTGATTTTTGCCAAGGGTCCAGATTAAACAGTTGGACTCAAAAACTTCTCTACCTAATATAATATCTGTCAAGATTAAGCTGTTTGACAGATCTGCATTCTCTACATTCTAAAACAGAAATTTAAACACAGACAAACCAGGATTAAACAACTTGATTTGCTGTGGTGTCTATGGCATAAGAAACCAGCTGCACATAGAATTTTATTTGCAGAAAATTAAAACAAACCTGGGAAGACTTGAGATTTGAGAATAGTAAGCATCCTTCCCTTATTTTTAGCTCTAATTTTGATCCTTTTGAGCTACCCTCTTCTTCTTTACCTGGTTGAAGTTTTCAACATGTTAGAACCAGTATTCTTTGTATTTTTTGGCTCAGGTTTTGATCTGATTAGAGCCATATTTTCTTTTGATTCTCGGTTTAGATTTTGAGCATGTTTGAACTGTGTTTCCTCTATCCTAATATATTCTACTGATAAGCCAAGATTAAATAGTTTGACAAATATTCTTCACTAACCTATCAATAGTAAATTGAAATCTATCTAGTCATGATTAGGCTGTATGAGTAAATAGTAGTGTTTTCTTTTAGTAGTGACATTTAAGCTTGCACACTTTGAGATTCTTCTCTCTTTCGGTATGGGGTTGTACCTTTCTTCTATTATATCTGCCCTCTTTTATGATTTTCTATTTTTATTTTTATTTTTTTTTTTCATTCAAAGAAAAAACAAGAAACTAAATAAATGCTCACAGGCTGAGCTTATTTGATTTCCTATCTAACCTAATCTAACTCTGAAATATTTACATGTTTAGCTGACCAATTCTCTTTTCCAATACATCCAGTCAATTAGATGGTTCCATGAATGGTCTTTTCTCATCTCTTTGAGCATGCTGGATAAACAAAAGGGCCACTCCCATCTCACTTGTCTCTTAGCAGCAGTGCTGAAAATTTTCCTTGCACTTGACAATAAACTGCTCCAACAACCTTTATCCCTTCTTTAAATGTCTTCAAGAAATGAGCATAGGGATCTTGAAATAATGCCTGGTTATGAATGTTTGGAAGATAGGTTTCAACCTAGCTTACCTTTTCCTCCACTAGATCAAGCTTAAGATTCTTTTGAGAAAAAACTTCTTCCTCATCTTCATTATATTTGAACTAGAGGACTCATCATATATTGCAGTGTTGTCCTCTTGTAGTCCTGGTATGCTCTGATTTAGTGGATTGTACTCTATGAAGAGATCATCATATTCTTGAGCAAGGGTATCTTTTATTTACTCGACCCTTTTAGGAAAAGGCTCCTTATCTTCAGCTTGCTCAAGAAATTCCTCTTTCTTCTCAACCTCATCATCACAATTGATAGATTGCTGACTCCCAATTATGTGAAAACTATTTCTGATGGATTGGATTGGTTGATTGCTGCTTCCAAGCTGATGATAATGAAATTCATGACACCAATCAACTGTTGGTTGCCTTGCATGATTAGTTTCTGCATGAATCTCATCATCATCATCAGACTTATCAAAGATTAGAAAATAATTAGTATAAACAATCTCACCAATCAAACATATTGGGTTATTAGTTTGTTTTTCTTTAAGTTATTGTACAATTTTATTTTTTGGTTCAAGACAACAAGGTTCAGTGGGTAGATGAGTAGAAGTGTTTTGTTCAAATAAATTTTTGAGGGATAGCTGTTTGTTTAATATTTGATCAATTTATTCTTCTATCAAAAGAGAAGGAATTTTTATTTTTCTTTGGACAGAAGTACAACAATTCTCTTTCTCTTGTGTTGACTGACTTTGAGGCTGGATATCTTCTTGAGCCTCTCCTAGTGAATCTTTACTTGTGTGTGTAGGAAGACCTTGAGGAATTTCTTCTTTTTTCTTGATCTTTTTCGCTTTCAAACAACTCTTCTTGATCTTTGTGATGGTCAATTTGAACATGGGATTCATGAGTTGTTTCTAATAGATGGTCTGAATGCCATTCTTCTTTAATAATCTGAAATGAGTTATAACAAAAAGGCAAAGACTCTAGTTGTGTTGTCTCTTCTCCTATTTCAGATTTTGTGAGTTCAAGATGGCTTATTGTTTCCTCAGGGCACTGTTCCTTGTTTATGTTTGCAACTTGGTCGTTGATTTCTCTTAACAATGCAATACAAGATAACCTTCTCTTGACAACCTTCTTCATTGTTTTCTCTGTAATCTTGCTCATTATGCATATTTTTCTTGTTGTATATGTCTTGTAGTGGTTGAGTTTGTGTTTGGTTAGGAGAAAGCATAGGTTGTTCTGGATAATCAATATCTGTATCAGCCTCATGCCTATCCAATATTTTATCAAGTATGTACATCATTTTTTCCATTATGTCCAATAATGTATCTAGTTTAGCTTCTTTGTCTATACTTGGATCCATGTTTGTAAAAAGAGGTCACTGTATCTTTTCAACCAGTTCAGAGTCTTCTTCCAGTGGAGTCATTAGGTCTTTTGGAGGTTGTGGAGTCATTAGGTGGAATATTTTAACTTTGCTGTCCTCCAACAGTATGATTGGGTTTGCTCAATGCATTCCCAGGGGAGTTTACAAGGACTAGTGAAGTAATAGGCCTACTGGAGGCCAGTGGAGTCGCCAGGTGGAAATTTTTAGCTCTTTTGGAGGTAAAATATTTTATGGTCCACCACCAATGTTTATTATGAAACCAATCTGAAATTTTTTTGGGGTTTTCTGAGTTTCTATGGTTGTTGAAGGACTAATGAGTCTATAAGAACTTGCTAGGCAACTATGAACTCAGAAGTCCCACTGTGATCACCAAAATGTTGGGGTCCTGTGATTTAGCTAATTGGCAAACCAAATGAAAAGGAAACATATAAACCAGTCTTTAGAGATCTAGGATCTAGCCCTCCTAGTCTCAGAGAGGGATCTCTCAATTGTTTGCAAGGATATGACTTGTTTTCTTGTAAAGGTTGATTTAGGCCGCTTATTAAGTGCAAGTTTATTTGATTGTTTGGTTTGGTTGATTGGACATGAATGATCTAGGAAGCATAGATAGAAAGGGGAAATATCATAGCCATTGGGAAATGGAGCTTAAGAATAATTTATAACAAGTTCAATCAATGGATAGGATATCAAAGGGAAAATCTAATCATTGCAAGTGGATCTTGCCTATGGGATGAAATGACATGGACATATGGTTTAGAAGGGGAGAAGTAGAACTACAAGTGCTAAGAACTTTATAAGGTACCTCTCAACAAAGGGACTTAAGATTATTTGAACATGAAGAGACATTTCATAGACAAAGGCTAACCATAAATTTGAGAAACCACACTCAGCCAAATAACAATATCAAGACAAATTGTCTTAAATGAAATCTAGAGTTGAGGAACGCCCCTATTTCATCTAAAGATTTCACTTTCAGGATAAGAAAACATTCAAGATTCACAAATAACTACATTCATAGAAGAGGGAACTCCAAGACATCTAAGACCCACTATAAAGACCCTCAAAACAATTATTCCCGCAAAGAACAAGAGGTAAGATCAAAAACAAGACTTCTCCTCGAAGACTATAAACAATGGTAATTTAAAGGGAGACTTTAAATAATAGTTTTCAAGTGGCACCAGAAAATTCTGCGTAAATTCCGACGCCCGTGAATTCCGTCGCTATTCCGACATAGTCGTCGCAAGAGCGACAAACAGGAAGTGAAAAACGTGGTTTACCATACCGCAACGATGATTGTGGCACGCACCATCGACACTTTTCCGTCGCTTCCAAACAAGCGTCACTCTTCCGACGTTTCCCAATCCGTCGCACTTCTCGACCGTTAAACTCGTCACACTTCCGACGAAATGTGGTCTAACGTTTTGAACATCGCTCTTCCGACGTTTGTAAACCGTCATAATTAGCGACGAAATGTGGTCCGACGTTTTGAACGTCGCTCTTCCGACGTTTGTAAATGTTCGACCCGACAATGTGGTCCGATGTTTTTGACGTCACTCTTCCGACGTTGTAGACCGTCACAATTCCGACGAAATGTGGTCCGACGTTTCTGACGTCACGCTTCCGACGTTTGTAAACTGTCGCAATTCCGACGAAATGTGGTCCGACGTTTCGAACGTCGCCGTCCGATGTTTTTATACCGTCGCTCTTCCGACATTTTCTAACTGTCGCAATTTCGACGCTTACAAGGCATCGTATAGCGACGGCAGTTCAAATTTTTTTTTTTAAATGAAACTTTAAAAGAGGAAAACGTTGGTTTGAATATATTATATGAAGTAAAATGTGGCCCATGAAGTCATTACATTTTCACATCTAAAGATTGGAACCCAAATATCCATTTATAAAAGTGGAAGTCCCACCCCGTACAATGATAGAAAAATACCCCATGTCACATACAAAAGGACATGATATAAACCCGCAACGGTCCACATGAGATTATTGACAATCCGAGAAAGCATCCAAATATGCCCGAGGCATCTATAAGAAAGTGAAATAGCAGTATGGAATAGTAAAGCAACAGTATAGGCATCGACGTCCATTGTTCCAAATACAAATTAAAGTACCCAAAATCCTTGAACAAGAGAAAATGCTAATCATGGAGAGTGTGATATGTCCAAAATATAAAAAGACCATCGTACCATATCAATAAACCAAATAATTGTTGACTGCCAGCATAGCTAGTTTTGAAGGCGTAGTGATAAACATTAATCAATTTTTTTTCACAAGAGAAAAAACATTATTTTGAATATATTATACAGTTGCACCCCATGAAGTCATTACATTTTCTCACATCCGAAGATTGGAACCCAAATATCCATCCATAAAAGTGGAAGTCCCACCCCTAAACATGGATAGGAAAATACCCCATGTCACATACAGGACTTGATATAAAACCCAAATAACGGTCCACATGGATTATCGACAAATCCTAGAAAGATCCAAAATATGCCCGAGGCATCTATAAGAAAGTGAAATAGCAGAGGAATAGTAAAACAATGACAGAGTACCAACGTCCATTGTTCCAAATACAAATTAAAGTACCCAAAATCCTCATCACAGAAAAACGCTAATCATGTGAGGAGTGTGATATGTCCCAAATATGGAAAAAAAGACCATGAGACCATATCAATAAACCAGCAACATAGACCAAACATCGTTAGTTTTGAATGCGCAGTGATAAACATTAATCATTTTTTTTTTCATAAGATAAAAAACGTTGTTTTGAATATAATATATGAAGTAAAACAAATTCATGAAGTCATTACATTTTCACATCCGAAGATTGCAACTCCAAATATCCATCCGTAAAAGTCGAAGTCCCACCCTGCATGTTGATAGAAAATACCTTCATGTCAAAAGATAAAAAATTCTGATATAAAACCCGCAACGGTCCATGGATAGTTACTATCGTACAACTGAGAAAGCATCCAAATATGCCCGAGGAACTATAAGAAAGTGAAATAGCAAAGATGTAGAATAGTAAAGCAATGTATAGAGTACCACGTCCATTGTTCCAAATACAAATTAAAGTACCCAAAATCCTTGAACAAGAGAAAAACGCTAATCATGTGGAGTGAGTGTGATATGTCCAAAATATAAAAGGACCATCGTAATTGATATCAATAAACCAAAGAACATAGACCAACATAGCTAGTTTTGAAAGCAGAGTGATAAACATTAATCATTTTTTTTCACAAGAGAAAAAACGTTGTTTTGAATATATTATAAGAAGTAAACAAATTATGCACACAAATTTTCACATCCGAAGATTGGAACCCAAATATCCATCCGTAAAAGTGGAAGTCCCACCCCGTACAATGATAAAAATACCCATGTCACATACAAAGGACATGATATAAAACCCAAATAACGGTCCACATGGAGATTATTGACAAATCTCGAGAAAGCATCCAAATATGCCCGAGGCATCTATAAGAAAGTGAAATAGAAGTATGTAGAATAGTAAAGCAATAGATAGAGTACCGACGTCCATTGTTCCAAATACAAATTAAATTTACCCAAAATCCTTGAACAAGTAGAAAAATGCTAATCATGTGAGAGTAGATAACCATCTACAAAAACCTAGGCTTGCTTGATTCCAAACAAAATTAATCACAAGTCTCAAGATGTAAGGTTCAGTTGCTTGCTTCATTAGTAGCCCCATGACAAAGATTCACCCCGTTCATAGCGTGCTGTCTCGTAGATATACAGAGAAAGAAAGAATAATGAGACCATATAAACATGGCTCGTATTTCAAAAACAAAGCTAGATGAGAAACAAAGGGAACATTTTTTTCTCGAGTAAAGTTAATCTATTAATGCGGGGAATAAAATTGGCACCGAAGTCAAAATCATTGGCTCAGACTCATGAAAATTTGTCATCAAAAAATCAAAAAATTAAGAAGACCTGCCTTTACACAGGGAAACTAGTCTCAACGTTTAATTTATAGAATTCAAAAATATTAAAAAGGTCCAACACAAGAAAAATAATCTAAAAGTAGCCTAATTAAGTGGGCCGTTAAGCAAGAAAAACAAATTAACCAAACTACCCTTCCCAAGCCGACGATTCGGCACCATCCTTCGAAGGTCCAGATCGCCAGGTGCTACCCACATTCATGCTACACGCTCCTCCGGGGCGTCCGGCGGCCGGCCGCTCTCCTGAAGCAGGACCTCACGGACGGCATTCTTCCTTCATTTGGGCCTCCTTGCGGAAACCACGTTGACTGAAGTTGTAATTCGTGGGCGGTTGGAGAGAGAAATTAAAGGAAAAATTGCGCAAAGGCGTTGTCGTGGAGAAGGCGAACTAGCGGGGAAATGAGAGCAAGGAATCCATACGGTGGCCAGATCCTACAACCCGACCCCACCCACCTCTAGTATTTGGATGGGCCGACCTGCATAATAATCACCCGGACCAGCCGAAGACAACCCTTGCTGAGGGGCCGGGAGGAGTGTGGGGGAGTTGACCCCTCAGTGCTCCCCCCCGCAACAACACATCCTTTCGACGGCGCAGGTATGGGTGCGCTCCTCACCAGCGTTGGGCACAAGAGGAGACGAAGAAGCAAAATTCCAAGAAACATAGGAAGACAAACACAAGGACCAAACCGAGAGAAATGAAGATATGCAAGAAGGTTCACACAAATAGCCTGCCTGCCACTTCTCCTTTCTTTCGTCACAAGCTGAGCAGTGTTGTAACTCAAAGAACCGGCTCATTCGAAAAACCTAAGTAGCGAAATGCCATTTTATCAATGAAATGCAATCGAAGGACCCTCGTCATAATTAATCTCTGATCATTAATGAGATTCAAGGCCGGATCATATTGGAACATGCGTAATCAAGCACCCGGAGTGGAGGTCCGATCTGAACAAATATTAAAATTTAATGCCATTTGATGTGAAAACCTTGGAATTTAATCACCGAAATACAACTAATGCGATTGATATGAAATCGCCACATCCATGTCCCATCGCCTTAAACGCCATCGAATGCACCCGTAGCCAAGAGCAGTGGCAATTTTACGAGGACACGTGGCAGAATTGATTGGAGCGATCTTGCCTGGGCCGCTCAGACCGTGGAAATTCGGGACCCGGAAGATTAGGCGAATTTGATAAGAAATTCGCATCGACAACTCTCTCTCCATACGCCGAAATTTCAACTTCGGACCCGAAAAAGATTAGGGCAGAATTCATTTGGTTTTCAGTCGTCAAAATTGGCCGACGTCGTTGATCCGTGGATTAAATAGCATACAAATGGCTTAGGTATACAAGGCTCAGAATAAAATTGTTTGAAAATCTCTTGAACCAAGTTCGTTGTAGATCTCGAAATTCTGAATCCAACGGCGCGTACGGCACCAATTCCGAGTCCGAATGAAGGAGTTAGGAGCAACAAAGTTCAGAGGTTGACTTGGTGATGTGGCGTAATTAAGGAGGCAAACAATTTTGGTCGGGGGGTCTGTACACCGGATTCCAACCAACTCGCCGTATTCGGGAAAATTTGTGGGACCGTTAAAAGCACTGGGTCAAAAAAATTCGAAGGTTCAAAAACAACCATATTGTTTTAATAACAAATAAACAAAAATATATATATATGGGTGGCGGCCACCAACCCCCGCCACCCCATACAAATCGCATATAATATTAAAAGTGAAATGTGTTGGGGGCGGTGGTCAACCCCGCCACCCCCGCGGTCTCCTGTACTTAACAGCCGCACATTATACAATGGCCATATATATATAATACGGGCTAGCTTATAAGGTGGGGCGTCGCCCAACATGGGTCCGGCCCCCCCCACATCCACATCACATCAAATATTTTAAAGAAATATTCAATGGTTCAAATAGACCTTTATATTTATAAAACAAGCCAACGCCAAAGTTAAATATAAATGCGGTTAAATCAAAACAAATACAAATAAGCCTTTTTATGGCGGGGTCGGGATTTTACCACCCGACCTCCGCCCAACAAATGTGGATCTCAACCAATTCGGCTAAGGGCCGCTTTCAAGAATCCGCCCACACTAATTTATTTAAACCTACATTCATTTGTGCGCCCAAGGATGGATGGAGCGGCACGGAAAACGAGGCAAAGGAACCTTGAAATGCTGTGTAGGAGGGGGCGGAACCACATCCGAGCCATTTTTCCGCAGGGGCCGCATTTTCACTTTGTCCGATCGGGGGCAAGTTTTATATGGATTCGAAAGACGACCAACGCAAAAAAATCCAACGGTGTCGCCCATTTTGGTCATCGTAGGTCCGCAATTTTCGGCCATTTCTAGATTGGGCAGTATAAGGTGTAATCATTTTGTACTTGTACTTTCATTTTTCCATTTAATGAAAATGTAGGCCTCCCTCTAATTATTAGAGCAGTGGCCCGAGACGTAGTCCCTCCGGACGAACTCCGATATCAACTCTGTGTCTTCTTGCATGATGTTAATTGCTTTCCTTCTCGCTATGCCTTTAAAGTTTCTTGTTTAAAGTTACAATTTTCACATGTTAATTCTTTTATACATCTCAAACAAAAGATTTTGGACTGTTGTATCGGGAGCTGTGGTGTTTGCAGATGCAATTGCATGTTTGTATGCTAACAAGAAGAAGGCTAAGAAGAGGCGAAGGGACGTCATGTGCTTTTGATCCCGAAGCAGATGTGTGCACGTCGCAGAAGGAACATGGGAGACTAAGGATCGGAATGAAGAGGAGCTCAATTCCCCCCGCAAAAACTTTCTATACCATGTGATCGAGTAGAGAGGATTATCCCCAGACTTGAAAGGTTAGAGAAAATAAAGAGACTTGCCCTTAGAAGGGCAAGGTTCAGCCGCATGGAGATGGTGGAGGAAATCCACCCCCTTCGAGAAAATGAAATTCTTCTCCTTTCTAACCATCATAATAAAAATTGAAATGCATCTAACAAGCCTTTTCAAGTTAGATGTTAAGTTTGATCTACCCAAGATATAATGCAGAAAGTACGTCGAGAAGTGAATAATTGGATTAGGCACTTCCTTGAACTCTCATTGCAGATCCAAGAATTATGGAGGACGAGGCGAAATCCAATTGGCTTCTCTTCGATTGAGTGGCATGCCTTCCTATCCGGTGGAGAGCAACCGGCCAAGCAGAATTCTGGTAACCTTTTCTTCCCCGGTCGCATTTTATTACCGCAATTAAAAATCAATTTCATCCCTTAGGTTACGCGTAAAGCCTTAATGGAGCAAGTGTACCTAAGGCAAGGTAAAGGACAAATGTGCAAACCTTTACCGAAGACTCTAAAACAAGCATTAAGTTTGGGCATCTCTTTAGACTCGGTTGTAACTAAGCACATTGGTTCATTGCATAGTTACATTAGACATTCATTGTTAATGTTTGAACCTACTACCATTGACCCTACCAAAGGTGAAGGCCCATTCATCTTGAGAACAGGCAGAAATGATAAGGACGATCATTCAAAGAAACCACCTCCAAACCTTCAAATGGAAAATTCAAAGGGAAAGGAAAGGAAAGGAAAAGAAGACTACACAACAAAAGAAGGATGAAGGAGAAAGCCTTATTGCACTCACCGCAAAAAGGAAGGCCATGACGACGATCATTGTTGGAAACTTTATCCAGAAGAAGTCAAGAGATAAGGGAGGAAAGGGCCGGCGAGAAGACTTCCGTAGCAACCGCACAAAGAAAAAGACCTTGGATCCGACTAAGGCGATGAGGCATTGATCACAAGAAAGGTGGGACAAAAGGCACTCATTCTCTTCATGATTCCCGAATCACATGAAAGCACTAGTTCATCAAATGAGCCTTTTCTAATGAACGTAAGAATTTGAGTTGTTTCATATTAGAGTTGTTTATAAACCATGCAAAGTAGAACCTATTTGATTCGTGCCTCCTGCCAAAACCTTATTTCAGAATCCTTGTTAAAAGTTAGGGCTTTGAAGTTAAGTTTCATCCAAAACCTTATCCGCTTGATGGATACATGATAAAGTAAAACTAAATGCAAACCAAGCAAAGCAGTAAGGTAAAATTTGTTATTGCTTCTAAGCCGGTAGATGAAGCAGAATTGGATGGTAATACCATTGGATATCCGTGGCATTGTGTTGGGGAGTCCCTATCTTTATGATAGGAAAGCAAATATTGGCCATGAAAATAAATAACAAATCACTAAAGATGGGGTAGAATACATTGTAAGAGATCATCAAACTAAAGTCACACAAGCACAAATTTCTAAAGTGCAATGTGACAGATGAAGAGATTGGTGAATCTCCCAGCAAGGGGTGTTTGCTCATGGTTGTGAGTATGCGATGAAGAAATATCCGATGCTTTCCGGGATGTGATCCGACTCATAAACAGAATTATGTGGTGTTATTTCTAACTATGGTGAGTTAGTTTTAGGAACCTGTGTTGCTTGCCTCCAAACGAGGGATCCAACATGAGATCCATTTGGCAAGATGATGCTCCATTACCAAACATTGGTATGTGCAGATGTCATCCATTGAAATGGAGGAAATCAAAAAGCGTGGACAGTGAACCTGAACTGAGTGTCATTCGGCCAAGTACTTCTCCTTGTGGCTCGCCGATCGTGTTAGTGCCCAAGAAAGATGGCACATGGAGGATGTGCGTGGATTATCAGGCTCTAAACAAAATCACGGTGAAAAATCGATACCCTCTCCCTCGCATTGATGATTTATTAGATCAATTAAAAAATGTTGTTTATTTCACCAAATTGGATTTGCGTAGTGGTTATCACCAGGTCAGAATTGTAGAGCAGGATGTGTGGAAAACCGCCTTCAAGACCAAACAGGGGTTGTTCGAATGGATGGTGATGCCATTCGTATTTTGCAATGCTCCAGCCACATTCATGAGGGTCATGAATGATCTTTTTAGGCCTTTCATTGATGAGTTTGTCCTTGTGTATTTAGATGATATTCTTGTATTTAGTAGGACTTGGGAGGAACATGTATGCCATGTAATCAAAGTGCTTGATGTTTTAAAGAAAGAAAAATTGTATGTAAAGTTGTCAAAGTGTGAGTTTGGGAAAACCTCTTTGGTTTACCTTGGTCATATTGTCGGTAATGGTCAATTAAAAATAGACCCCTCAAAAGTCGAGGTGATTGTAAATTGGCCTAAGCCTACCAATGTAACAGAGGTCTGTAGTTTTTTAGGTGCAGTACAGTACTGAAGGAGGTTCATTGCCAACTTCTCCGCTATTGCATCACCCTTACACACTCTGACAAGTATCAAACAAGCCTTTAAGTGGGGAGGAAAACAGCAGAAGGCCTTCGAAACACTGAAAGAGAAAATCAGCACCGCACCAGTCTTGGCTTTACCCGATCTCCAGCAGCCTTTTGAGATCGAAACCGATGCCAGTGGGTATGCCATGGGAGATGTACTTTTGCAGCAGAAGAAGCCAATTTGTTACCATTTGGAGAAGTTCTCCTAGGCTGTAATAAATTACCCCACCTACGACAAGGAATTGTATGCCTTGGTCCAAAGTGTGAAAAAGTGGAAACACTACCTGATCGGCAAGGAGACCATCATCCATACGGATCATCAGCCCTTGCAGTACCTTCAGTCACAGACCAAGCTACAACAATCTCGTCATTTCAGGTGGATGGGGTTCCTACATCAATTTCATCTGGTAATAAAGTATAAGAAGGGCACTAGTAACAAAGTAGCATACATGCTCTCTCGCCCTCCTATCGCTGCTTCTATTATTTTGCATAATGCGTCATTATCTTTTGAAAGTTATGTTGAACAGTACACTAACGATGATGAATTTAAAGAAGTTTATGCAAAACTAACTCATGGTTCACAGGTGGACAACTATCATTTGCAGGGGAAGCTGTTGTATCACCTTGGTAAATTGTGCATACCCACAACAGAAAGGGTACATGTAATTCGAGAGGCGCATACCTCTCTTGTGTCTGGTCACTTTGGTGTTGAAAAGACCTTATGTCATTTGCAAAGGTTTTGTTTTTGGCCCCATATGAAAAACATTGTAACCCGTTTTGTAAAGGGATGTGTGATGTGTTCTGTTTCAAAGCCCTCTAATAGAAAACTTGGGCTCTACACACCACTCCCTATTCCGAGTCGTCCATGGGAAAGTGTGTCGATGGATTTTGTAGGAGGTTTGCCTATGTCAAGAAAGGGTCACGACTATTTGTATGTTGTCGTCGACCGCTTTAGCAAAATGTGCATATTGATGCCTTGTAAAAAGCAGGTCACTGCTGAGCAGACTTCTTGTCTTTTATTTCAGTATGTTTGGGTCCACTTTGGGTTGCCCACGTCGATTGTGTCAGATCGAGACTCTCGTTTCCTTGGAGAGTTTTGGACCAGCTTGTGGCGCATGATGGATACCAAGTTGAAGAGAAGCACGGCATTCCATCCACAAACCGACGGACAGACAAAGGTCGTTAATCGTACCGTGGTACACTTGTTGCGGGGCTATTGCAGCAAACATCCCAAGTTGTGGGATGAACACCTTCCATATGTGTAGCACGCTTACAACCGAGCAATGCATTCCTCTACGCAGCGTTCACCTTTTGAGACATGCTTTGGTTACTTACCAAAGGACCCTTTCGACATGATCTATGGAAGGGATGAAGATGCCAGTGGGCGTGATGACAGGGATAAAGCACAACGGTTCATTCAGCGGATTCAGACGATTCACCAAGTAGTGCTAGAGCAGTTGGAGAAGAGTCAGGCCCGATATAAGGCCCGACATGATAAGCACCGAGTCGACCATCAATTTCAAGTTGGCGACAAAGTGTGGTTCCACATCAGCAAGGATCGAATGAAGGGAGAAGGTAAGAAATTGCGACCAATCCGGTATGGTCCCTTTACCATATTAGAGAAGATTGGGAATAATGCTTTCCGACTCGACTTGCCGGTATAGATGCAGATGTACTCAGTTGTGAATGTTGAAAATCTAAAACTTTATGAACCCCCATTGATTATGGACACTAAGGAGGTAGGATCAGTTCCTACAGTGGATGACTTTGCACCAGAATATCTCGATGAACTGCCAGAGGACATCATTCTCGATCGAAGGACCAGGACTTCGCGACGAGGAGATGTGGAGTATCTCCGTGTTGGTTTCAAAGGGATGCACCCAAGTAAAGCCAAATGGCTTGAAAAGAAGAAGGTGAGGGAGCAATTCCCTCACTTGCCTGTTGATTGATGAGGCTTTTGGGGTCCAAAAGCTCTTTAGTGGGGAGGAATGATCCAGGTGGATTAAACAGGTACAGGTACAAGTACAAGGCTCAGAAATCAAAGTGTTCGAAAATCTCTCGAACCAATTTCAAGTTGTAGATCTTGAAATTCTAAATCCAACGGCGCAGACGGCACTCAATTCCGAGTTCGAATGAAGGAGTTAGGAGCAGTCAAAGTTCAGAGGTTGACTTGGTGATGTGGCAGACTAAAGAGGCAACAATTTTGCTGAAACCTGACCACTGGATTCCGACCAACCTGGCCAGATTCCGGGCAAATTTGTCGGACCGTTAAAAGCACTCCTACGGTAAAAAATCGGAAGGTTTAAAAACCGCCAATTTGTTTTAATAACAAATAAAACAAAAAAAATATAAAAATGGGTGGCGGGCCACCAACCCCGCCACCCCATGCCTTAACCGTAATATATAATATTAAAAAAAATGGTTGGGGGGCGGGTGGTCAACCCCGCCACCCCCGCGGTCCACTATACTTACGGCCATGGTAAATGGGGCACCGCCAATACATGGCACGTTATCATATGGGGCGGGCCGCCCAACATGGGTCCGGCCCCCCCACATCACATCATCAAATATATTAATATATATAACGGTTCAAAAATGTAAAACAGTTCAAACGACGGTTCAATGCAGTTTTTAAAAATGTAATGTGGTTTCAACAAAAACCAAACAGTCGGCTTTTTATGGCGGGGTCGGGATTTGACCACCCGACCTCCGCCCACACATTACGGATCTCAACCAATTCAGCTACGGAGCGCTTTGAAGAATCCGCCCGAGTTTTATTATATGAACCTTCATTCATTTGTGCGCCCAAGGAGGGACGGACAGGAGCGGCACGGAAAACGAGGCAGTGGAACCTTGAGCAGTGTGCAGAGGGGGCGGAACCATGATCTGAGCCATTTTTCCAGAGGGGCCAGATTTTCACTTTCTCCGATTGGGGCAAGTTTTATATGGATTCAGCACTACTCGACGCCACAAATTCAACGGTGCTACCCATTTTGTCAGCAGAGGTCTGCAATTTTCGGCCATTTCCAGATTGGGCAGGTATAAGGGTGTAATTCCTCATTTTGTACTTGTACTTTCATTTTTCCATTTAATGAAAGCAGGGCCTCCCCACTATTAGAGCAGGGCCCGGAGACGTAGTCCCTCCTGGATGAACTCCGATATCAACTCTTGTGTCTTCGTGCATGATGTTAATTGCTTCTCTCTTTTTCCGCTTATGCCTTTAAAGTTTCTTGTTTTTAAAAGCTACAATTTTCACATGTTAATTCTTTTATACATCTCAAACAAAAGATTTTGGATCAAGTGGTATCGGAGCGGGTGTTTGTAGATGTGAATTACATGTTTGTATGCTAACAAGAAGCAGGCTAAGAAGAGGCGAAGGGACGTTACAGGCTTTTGATCTCGAAGCAGGACGTGCACGTCAGAGAAGGAACATGGGAGACGAAGATCGGAATGAAGAGGAGCTCAATTTCCGCAAAACTTTCTATACCATGGCAGATCGAGTAGAGAGACTATTCTCTAGACTTGAAAGGTTAGAGAAAATAGGAGATCATTCTTTAGAAGGGCAAGGTTCAACGCATGGAGATGGTGGAGGAAATCCACCACCTTCAGGAAATGAAAGTCCTTCCTCCTCTTCTAACCATCATAATAAAAATTCTGGAAATGCATCTAACAAGCCTTTCTTTAAGTTAGATATTAAGTTTGATCTACCAGTATATAATGGTGAAAGTAATGCTGAGAAGCTTAACAATTGGATTAGGCAGCTTGAACTCTATTGTAGGATCCAACAGATTATGGAGGACGAGGCGAAAATCCAATTGGCTTCTCTTCGATTGAGTGGCACAGCTCTCATCTGGTGGGAGAGCAAACTTCGAAGCAACAGTAACTTGGGTAACCTTCTTTCTTCCTGGTCAGATTTTATTACTGCAATTAAAAATCAATTCTATCCCTTAGGTTACAAGCAGAAAGCCTTAATGGAGTGGCAGTACCTAAGGCAAGGTAAAGGACAAAATGTGCAAACCTTTACTGAAGAATTTCGAAAATAGGCATTAAGTTTGGGCATCTCTTTAGATTCTCCTAAAGTTGTAACTAAGTACATTGGTTCATTGCATAGTTACATTAGACATTCGTTGTTAATGTTTGAACCTACTACCATTGACTCGGCCAGTGTGAAGGCCATTCATCTTGAGAACAGGGGCAGAAATGATAAGGACGATCATTCGAAGAAACCACCTTCCAAACCTTCAAATGGAAAATTCAAAGGGAAAGGAAAGGGAAAGGAAAAGAAGATGGCGTCAACAAAGAAGGATGAAGGAGAAAAGCCTTATTGCACTCACTGCAAAAAGGAAGGCCATGACGACGATCATTATTGGAAAATTTATCCAGAAAAGAAGCCGAAGAGATATGGAGGAAAGGGTAAGCAGAAGACGGTAGCAATCGCACAGCAGGACCTTGGATCCGACTCAGGCGATGAGGCATTGATCACAGCAGCAGGGGAAAAAGGTACTCATTCTCTTCATGATTCTGAATCACATGAAAGCACTAGTACATCAAATGAGCCTCTTTCTAATTAACGTAAGAGAATTGAGTTGTTTCATATTAGAGTTGTTATAAACCATGCAAAAGTAGAAACTCTATTTGATTCAGGCTCTCAAGCAAACCTTATATTAGAATCCTTTGTTAAAAATTTAGGCTTAGAAGTTAAGCCTCATCCAAAACCTTATCCGCTTGGATGGATACATGTTAAAGTGAAACTAAATGTAACCCAGCAGTGTAAGGTAAAATTTGTTATTGCTTCTAAGCTGGTAGATGAAGTAGAATTGGATGTAATACCATTGGATATCTATGGCATTGTGTTGGGGAGTCCCTATCTTTATGATAGGAAAGCAGTTTTCTTTCGCCATGAAAATAAATACCAAATCACTAAAGATGGGGTAGAATACATTTTAAGAGCTCATCAAACCAAAGTCAGTGGCAACCTTGTAAGTGCAGGACAGATGAAGAGATTGGTGAATTCCAGTAAGGGGTGTTTGCTCATGGTTGTGAGAGCAAAGGATGAAGAAATAACCAATGCTTTCCGGGGATGTGATCCGGCTCATAAACAGGAATTATGTGATGTTATTTCTAACTATGGTGAGTTGTTTCAGGAACCCAAAGGTTTGCCTCCAAAACGAGGGATCCAACATGAGATCCATTTGCAACATGATGCTCCATTACCAAACATTGGTATGTACTGAATGTCATCCATCGAAATGGAGGAAATAAAAAAGTAGGTACAGGAACTGTTGAACCAAGGGGTCATTCGGCCAAGTACTTCTCCTTGTGGCTCGCCGATCGTGTTAGTGCCCAAGAAAGATGGCACATGGAGGATGTGCGTGGATTATCGGGCTCTAAACAAAATCACGGTGAAAAATCGATACCCTCTTCCTCGCATTGATGATTTATTAGATCAATTAAAAAATGCTGTTTATTTCACCAAACTGGATTTGCGTAGTGGTTATCACCAGGTCAGAATTGCAGAGCAGGATGTGTGGAAAACCACCTTCAAGACCAAACAGGGGTTGTTCGAATGGATGGTGATGCCATTCGGACTTTGCAATGCTCCAGCCACATTCATGAGGGTCATGAATGATCTTTTTAGGCCTTTCATTGATGAGTTTGTCCTTGTGTATTTATATGATATTCTTGTATTTAGTAGGACTTGGGAGGAACATGTATGCCATGTAATCAAAGTGCTTGATGTTTTAAAGAAAGAACAATTGTATGTAAAGTTGTCAAAGTGTGAGTTTGGGAAAACCTCTTTGGTTTACCTTGGTCATATTGTCGGTAATGGTCAATTAAAAATAGACCCCTCAAAAGTCGAGGTGATTGTAAATTGGCTTAAGCCTACCAATGTAATAGAGGTCCGTAGTTTTTTAGGTGCAGTACAGTACTGGAGGAGGTTCATTGCCAACTTCTCCGCTATTGCATCACCCTTACACACTCTGACAAGTATCAAACAAGCCTTTCAGTGGGGAGGAAAACAGCAGAAGGCCTTCAAAGCACTGAAAGAGAAAATCAGCACCGCACCAGTCCTGGCTTTACCCGATCTCCAACAGCCTTTTGAGATCGAAATCGATGCCAGTGGGTACGCCATGGGAGTTGTACTTTTGCAGCAGAAGAAGCCGATTTGTTACCATTTGGAGAAGTTCTCCCAGGCTGTAATAAATTACCCCACTTACGACAAGGAATTGTATGCCTTGGTCCAAAGTGTGAAAAAGTGGAAACACTACCTGATCGGCAAGAAGACCATCATCCATACAGATCATCAGCCCTTGCAATACCTTCAGTCACAAACCAAGCTACAAAAATCTCGTCATTTCAGGTGGATGAGGTTCCTACAACAATTTCATCTGGTAATAAAGTATAAGAAGGGCACTAGTAACAAAGTAGCAGACATTCTCTCTCGCCCTCCTATCGCTGCTTCTATTATTTTGCATAATGCGTCATTATCTTTTGAAAGTTATGTTGAACAGTACACTAACGATGATGACTTTAAAGAAGTTTATGCAAAACTAACTCATGGTTCACAGGTGGACAACTATCATTTACAGGGGAAGCTGTTGTATCACCTTGGTAAATTGTGCATACCCATAGCAGAAAGGGTACATGTAATTCGAGAGGCGCATACCTCTCTTGTGTCTGGTCACTTTGGTGTTGAAAAGACCTTATGTCATTTGCAAAGGTTTTGTTTTTGGCCCCATATGAAAAACATTGTAACCCATTTTGTAAAGGGATGTGTGATGTGTTCTGTTTCAAAGCCCTCTAATAGAAAACTCGGGCTCTACACACCACTCCCTATTCCGGGTCGTCCATGGGAAAGTGTGTCGATGGATTTTGTAGGAGGTTTGCCTATGTCAAGAAAGGGTCGCGACTATTTGTATGTTGTCGTCGACCGCTTTAGCAAAATGTGCATATTGATGCCTTGTAAAAAGCAGGTCACTGCTGAGCAGACTGCTTGTCTTTTCTTTTAGTATGTTTGGGTCCACTTTGGGTTGCCCACGTCGATTGTGTCAGATCGAGACTCTCGTTTCCTTGGAGAGTTTTGGACCAGCTTGTGGCGCATGATGGATACCAAGTTGAAGAGAAGCACGGCATTCCATCCACAAACCGACGGACAGACAGAGCTCGTTAATCGTACCGTGGTACACTTGCTGCGGGGCTATTGCAGCAAACATCCCAAGTTGTGGGATGAACACCTTCCATATGTGCAGCACGCTTACAACCGAGCAGTGCACTCCTCTACGCAGCGTTCACCTTTTGAGACATGCTTTGGTTACTTACCAAAGGACCCTTTCGACATGATCTATGGAAGGGATGAAGATGCCAGTGAGCGTGATGACAGGGATAAAGCATAGCGGTTCATTCAGCGGATTCAGACGATTCACCAAGTAGTGCAAGAGCAGTTGGAGAAGAGTCAGGCCCGATATAAGGCCCGACATGATAAGCACCGAGTTGACCATCAATTTCAAGTTGGCGACAAAGTGTGGTTCCACATCAGCAAGGATCGAATGAAGGGAGAAGGTAAGAAATTGCAACCAATCCGATATGGTCCCTTTACCATATTGGAGAAGATTGGGAATAATGCTTTGTGACTCGACTTGCCGGTATACATGCAGATGTACTCAGTTGTGAATGTTGAAAATCTAAAACTTTATGAACCCCTATTGATTATGGACACTGAGGAGGTAGGATCAGTTCCTACAGTGGATGACTTTGCACCAGAATATCTCGATGAACTGCCAGAGGACATCATTCTCGATCGAAGGACCAGGACTTCGCGACGAGGAGATGTGGAGTATCTCCGTGTTGGTTTCAAGGGGATGCACCCAAGTAAAGCCAAATGGCTTGAAAAGGAGAAGGTGAGGGAGCAATTCCCTCACTTGCCTGTTGATTGATGAGGCTTTTGGGGTCCAAAAGCTCTTTAGTGGGGAGGAATGATCCAGGTGGATTAAACAGGTACAGGTACAAGTACAAGGCTCAAAAATCAAAGTGTTCGAAAATCCTTCGAACCAAGTTCAAGTTGTAGATCTCGAAATTCTGAATCCAACGGCACAGACGGCACTCAATTCCGAGTCCGAATGAAGGAGTTAGGAGCAGTCAAAGTTCAGAGGTTGACTTGGTGATGTGGCAGACTAAGGAGGCAACAATTTTGCTGAAACCCGGCCACCGGATTCCGACCAACCTGGCCAGATTCTGGGCAAATTTGTGGGACCGTTAAATGCACTCCTTCGGTCAAAATTCGAAGGTTCAAAAAAAAACCAATTTGTTTTAATAACAAATAAAACAAAAAATATATATAATAAGGGTGGCGGGCCACCAAATGACATTTTGTTTTAATAACAATAAAAAACAAAAAATATATATATGGGTGGCGGGCCACCAACCCCGCCACCCCATCCGCACGGAACCATATTACATATATAAACAAATGTGTTGGGGGGTGGGTGGTCAACCCCGCCACCCCCCGCGATCCACATTATACAACGGTTGTTTTAAATATGGCGGGGGTTGTTAACCCCACCGCCACCATATACACACACTTGGCGCGGTTCCATATGGGGCGGGCTGCCCAACATGGGTCCGGCCCCCCCACATCCACATCAATATACAACGGTTCAACGTTTATTTAAAAATGGAACGCGGTTAAAAAAACAGTGGGCTTTTAATGGCGGGGTCGGGATTTGACCACCCGACCTCCGCCCAAACAAACCGGATCACCAACCAATTCAGCTACGGAGCGCCTTGTGACTGCCGCCCACTTTTTATTATTTAAACCTTCATTCATTTGTGCGCCCAAGGACGGACAGGAGCAGGCATGGAAAACGAGGCAGTGGAACCCTGAGCAGTGTGCAGGAGGGGGCGGAACCATGATCTGAGCCATTTTTCCAGAGGGGCCAGATTTTCACTTTGTTCGATTGGGGCAAGTTTTATATGGATTTAGCACTACTCGACGCCACAAATCCAACGGTGCTGCCCATTTTGTCATTAGAGGTCTGCAATTTTCGGCCATTTCCATATTGGGCAGGTATAAGGGTGTAATTCCTCATTTTGTACTTGTACTTTCATTTTTCCATTTAATGAAAGCAGGGCCTCCCCACTATTAGAGCAGGGCCCGGAGACGTAGTCCCTCCTGGACGAACTCCGATATCAACTCTTGTGTCTTCGTGCATGATGTTAATTGCTTCTCTCTTTTTCCGCTTATGCCTTTAAAGTTTCTTGTTTTTAAAAGCTACAATTTTCACATGTTAATTCTTTTATACATCTCAAACAAAAGATTTTGGATCATTTGGAAACTGATGAAGATGAGTGCGCTGGTAAAACTCTGAAAAAGAAGATTGGTGGTCAGGAGATTATTCAGTTGAAAGACAATGTTTTTCCAAGAGGCTTGGTGCCTCTCGAAAGATTTTTTGATGCTAATGACGTTGCAATGAATCAAATGAAAGAAAACCAAGACGAACAGGTGGAAGATTGCAACTTGGGGACTCAACAGGAGCCTAAAATGATCAAATTGTCCAAAGGGATCCCGAAGGACTACAAAGAAAGGTACGTAGATCTGTTCAGAAAATTCAAAGATGTATTTGCTTGGTCCTATGACGATTTGAAGACGTATGATAAAGGTATCATACAGCATAAAATCCCGCTGAAGGATGGAGTCAAGCCGCATAAACAGAAGCTCCGACAAATCAATCCATTATTGTTGGCTCCGATTGAAAAGGAGGTAAGGAAATTGCTGCAGGCCAAAATAATTGTTCCGCTAAGATATTCAGATTGGGTTTCCAATCTTGTACCAGTCCGAAAGAAAAATGGAGAGATAAGGCTGTGCGTTGATTTCAGGAACTTGAACAGGGCTTCATTGAAAGATAATTATCCTTTGCCGAAAATGGACTTTGTCTTACAAAAGGTCACTGGGGCTTACAGGTTATCTATGGTGGATGGTTTTTCAGGGTATAATCAGGTTGTTGTGGAGAAGGGAGATCAAAAGAAGACTACTTTCACTACACCCTGGGGAACATTCATGTACACCAGGATGCCATTTGGCCTGATGAATGCGGGGGCCACATTCCAAAGGGCGATGGATATTGCATTTGTGGGAGATGAATTTGTGGTGGTTTATTTGGATGATGTCACAATTTTTTCAAAATCTGATGAAGAGCATCTACAGCATCTGCAGAAAGCCTTCCTGAAGTGTAGAAAGTTTGGATTATCGTTGAATCCTAAAAAGTCTTTGTTTGCCCTGGAAGAAGGTAAACTGCTGGGCCACATTGTTTCCAAACAAGGATTGAAGATCGATCCAGCAAGGGTCAAAGCAATACAGTCAATTCCGTTGCCCCGAAGTAAGAAAGATATTCAGATATTTCTTGGAAAAATCAATTTTCTAAGAAGATTCGTTCCCAATTACGCAGAAATCGTCAAGAAGATAACGGACATGTTGAAAAAAGATGCCGAAGTGAAATGGGACAGAGAAGCGAGAGAGTTTTCCAAAGGATTAAAGAAGCTTTAAAAGAATTGGCTGTTCTTATTAGTCCAGACTATTTGAAGCCCTTTCAAATCTTCTCATTTGCATCTCCTTCAACAATTGCTGATGTGTTATTACAGAGAAATGAAGAAAAGCATGAACAGCCTGTAGCATATTTTAGTAAAGTTCTCCGAGATGCAGAATTGAAATATAATATATTGGAGAAACAGGTATACGCTATGGTAAAAGCATTGAACGCATTCAGAACTTATATCCTTCATTCTCAAATCTTAGCATATGTTCCCAATTCAGCTGTAAAAGATGTCCTAGTACAGACCGATGTGGAAGGTAAAAGGGGAAAATGGATTGCTAAAATCCAAGAATATGATCTAGATGTAAAACCAACCAAATTGGTCAAAGGATTGGGATTGGCCAAATTATTGACAGAGTCAAATTTCCAAGCATTGGGAATCAATTTGTTGGCCCCTGTAGAGGAAGTCGATGAAGAAGCAGGTGATAATCAGTCGAAGACAGCTATTAAGTATAAATTTCTCTGCTCAGATTGGTACAAGGATATTGTTCATTATTTGTGCTTTCTTTCTTGTTCTCCTTCAATAAATAGAACTAAATACAGAGCTTTAAAACTTAAGGCTCAGCCTTATGTCATAATTGAAGCAAAATTATATTGGAAGGACCCTGCTGGTGTGTTATTGTTATGTTTGACAGAGGAGGAAGTTTCAGAAATAATCAAAGAATATCATGAATGCTTGTGTGGAGGTCATTACAGCTGGAAGGTAACTGCTCATAAAATATTCAAATCAGGTTTCTATTGGCCATCCGTGTTTGCTGATGTTTATAAAGCAGTCAAAAGTTGTCAAAAATGCCAAGTATTTGCAGAAAAGAAAAAGCTAGCTCCATTACCTCTTCTCCCTGTTTTTATTGAAGAACCTTTTAGACAATGGGGGTTGGATTTCATTGGAGAAATCAATCCACCATCCAGTGGGCAATTTAAGTGGATCCTTACTGCTACATATATTTTACAAAGTGGGTGGAGGCAATCCCCACCAGGAAAGCAAATGATTTGGTTGTTATGAAGTTTCTAGAGGAGAATATCTTTAGCAGGTTTGGATGTCCAATGAAGATTGTGAGAGATAATGCCCAAGTTTTCAGTTCACTCAGGTTTATTAATTTTCGTCAGACTTACAGTGTGATATTGTCTCATTCTACAGCTTATCATCCACAGGGAAATGGATTTGCAGAATCTTCCAACAAAACATTGGTAAGAATTTTGAAGAAGACAATCAGTGAAAACCAGAAGAATTGGGATACAAAGTTAGTTTTTGCTCTATGGGCAACAAGGATGACCACTAGGAGGTCTACTGGAAAGTCTCCTTATGAGCTCGTATACGGTACTCAAGCATTGTTTCCCACACAGTTGGTAAAACCTGTGATTTCTTTCCTCCAAGATGCTCAAGCAGAACCAAATGCCATGATCAGAAGAATGAACAATGTGATGGAGCTAAGTGAAAACAGAAATCAAGTTCGGGACAACTTGCTCACTTATCAGCAGAAGATGAAGGCAATATTTGACAGGAAAGCAAAAGAAATCATGTTTCAGAAGGGAAACTTAGTATTGAGATGGGATACACGAAGGGAAGACAAAGGGAAACATGGCAAATTTGATCCCTTGTGGTATGGCCCATTCAAAATTAATCAAGTCAAAGGAAATAATACTTTCATGCTGGAAAATCTTGAAGGAGAAGTACTAGATATGCCTGTGAATGGGAAATATCTAAAGCATTACTTCCGGCACTAAAGAAGTTGTTTTACCGTCATTGTATATATCCAGTGTGATCATTGTACATTTTCCACCAAGCAATATGTGACTCCATGCCCGAAGTGAAGGCACTGATCTGTAGGTTCTTAGTGTTTCGTGGCAAAAACACTATCCCCAGGTGGAGCCAGATGTTGTGGATCATATCCGCATATCCTTTTCAATTTTTATGTTGAGTATCAAAAATACAAAAAATTAGAAAATCAGAAAAACATATGTTATAGTATAAGGTTTTTATACTATCTCATAAAAAGAAGTGTTTCAAAGCTCGATGATTATTAAACTTTATTGAAATATATGTTTTGTTTTGAGCTTAAAGTTCAAGCAACTTCCCGAGCGGAAGTGGTGATCGTGGGAGAGTGGTTCCGGATTAGTTATTACGGTGGGGAAAATAGCTCGTTAGTTATCAAATTCAAACCCCCCGTAATTGACTGGTCAAATCTCAGTGGAAGTCGTGATCAACGGCCTGGATTCATTACGGGGGGTATCGGTTGAAGTTTTCAGCCATACTCCAGGACCCCCCGTAATGACGTCATCAAGAAAGAATAGATATTTTCTGCAATAACTCTGTACATTGTCGATTGCTTCCAATTAAATGAATTCAGCTCTGTTGATGATCTAATGGCCTTGAAATGTTAATCGTGAGGGATTTTGTTTGATTGTGAAGTGGTTAAGTCTGTGCATATATAACTCCTGAGTCATACCCTTGTATCGATTCTACCACTCCTCGTATATTTCCTTGAATTTGGTTGGGTAAATTCCGTGAAGAAATCCAGATGGAGACGAAATTTGTCAATAATGGTGAATCTCGTTTAATGAGGAGATGAATTCGTTGTTGCATTGACAGTTGGAACTGAGACTAACCCCAGAGTTGGCAACCGGAGCAAATAAATGAAGGTTATAACCCAGAGTTGCAACCGTGGTCGAGCCCTGTAGAAAACCACTAGCGGAATTCCAACGGCGTATTTCCCTATTTCGCACCGCTTTAGGTATGGAGGCGGTATTCCTGGAGGGGGAGGCGATTCCATAGGGAACCGACGCGTGGCAAGATTTGACCGTGGAGAAACCGCCTTTCCGTATTCATTTCGCGCGTTAACGCCAGTACGAGGTCGCCGAGCGAAATGTATACATGCCATTGATCTGAGAGAAGATCATCGGACGGTCTTCGCGTAGTGGAGATACACGATGTTTAACAAAGGAGGACACGCACATTTGATTGGTCCATAGACACATATGTGGGCCCGACCCAAAGGCCTGTGGTAAAGTCATTCGTTTAAAAAGGCACAGTGTATTAATATGTGGTTATAACTTGGTAATAAGGGTGGCGGAGAAATATCAAGTCGAAAATGTAATTTAACATTTGAAAGCCGATGATATATGTTTATTTGTCAATTTCTCTGAAATTGACAAATAAATCAAGAAGAAAGAAATAGACCACGTGGAATGGAAAACCGAGGCTCACCAAAGAGAATTGCTGACCGAGCCACGTAATATTTGACCAAACTCTCCTTTGGGCGACTTTTAGTGTTGTTGTTGCGTCACTTACTCACAGTCAGGTTGTTGCATTTAGATTGGAATATCTTAGTTACAAGAATGCTTCTACAACTCAGGATAAACTATGGAAAGAATGCAAGAGATTTTCAATGGACACAGCAACTCCAGCCACTCAGCCACAAGTAGTCGTTCAGCCACAAGTAGTTGTTGAGACAAAAACTATCTCAGGAGCACCAGTTCACATAGATTAGAAATTTTCAAATTTTTATTATGTTTTTAGTGAAATCATATAAATGTAATAGAACTTTTTCGAGGCATGTGCCTCCATCACAGTTAGTAGTTTAAGCAGTTAGAGTTAGTTAGAACTGTTAGAATCAGTTTCGTCACTGGAAACTATTTTGGTCATATTGTATTTAAAGACAATTGGAAGAGGGAAGATGGTTCCGAGTTTTGAACCTTGAAGCTAAAATTTTGTACTGAAGAATACTGAATTAATGAAAAGTTTCTGCAAGTTTCCTTCATTCTGTTTATGCTGAATAGTTTCTCAGTTTTCATTATGTTTTCCATATCTGTGAGTAAAATGGAGTAATTTGAGCTGCAGGTCTCTAGATACATGTGTATTTAAGAGTTAAATAAACATTAATGGGCGCTCCTCTATTTTAACGTTATCATTACTCATTCCTTCGGGATTTTACACTGATAGATTCTGTTTCAAGCAGCATATCAAATTGAAATCCTTTCTTTCTTGTTTCTTTCATCCTTTCACTTCAGCATAAGGAGGATATGGCATTGCAGAACCTTCCATGGGTTTAATATTTGAAGATTATATAATTAATGTTTGAAGGTTTATAGAACAGGGACAAATATACTTTTGTTTGTGACATAATCTTTAATGTCTTGAGCACGGATTTCTTTACACAGCAAGAAATTGTTTCTCAAGGAACAACAGTATGTTTGTAGGAAGTTTAGGATCAAAGATGACAAGCAAGATGGTAGACTATGGTTCACGAGACTCTCTCTACATATCAAATAAGCATCATGGTTATGAGTACTCCCCTCACATAGTAGATACATTGGGAAGTCTTCAGGCATAAATAATAAGTTGCAAAGCGGATAACGACAAGATCTTCAAGTCCCAAGAGAGACTTTCTAGGGCACAGGAGAAACGAGTAAGGGTCCATGCAGTTATTCTTCAGATTTTGTCAGACTTGCAGAGACAGTAACCACTTAGGATCAGTCATGGATAGGAGGATAGGACTATTGGAGCATATGGTAGCAAGTCTCATGGTTGGCACAAGTTGGATAGAGATGATATCGTCAGAGATGGCAGGTTCTTAGATACACCTGATAGGCGAGGTAGGGGACACAGGGCTTTCTCTAGTTATGGTTTAGAAATGTATCATGGTAATCACCACTATCATCCTTATAGGAGGAGTGACACGATATATTTTTAAGATGAGTTCAAGAAATTAAAGCCACCTACATTTGGTGGAGAAATGAAGAAGTCGCAGGATGCAAAAGCGTGGTTAATTGGGATGAATAATTCCATTCAATTGCCTAGTTACTCAGATAACATGAAGGTAAAAATAGATACATTCAATATTAAAGGTAAAACAAAAATTTGGTGGGAAGATGTAAAGAGCGTTAGAGGCATCCGGGAAGAGGAGTTGACTTGGAGTGAGTTCGAGATACTTTTCAGGAAGAATTATCTATTTGAGAGATACTATGATGATAGGGAAAAGGAATTATATGAGTTGAAGATGGGATCTATGACCGACGAGGAGTATACTAGCGTATTATTAGATTTGTTGAGAAATGTGCCTTATCTTAAGGAGGAGAAAGAAAATATTCAGAGATTCATCAGTGGGTTTTCAGTAGCATTCAAGGACAAGATTGAGTTTGATGAACCTATATTGTTGGAGAAAGCCATAAAAATTTTGAAATATTGTTATGAGAAATCAGAGTGTAGGTCTGAGACTGAGTAGGATTGGAAGGGTAATGAGAAGAATAGAGGGAAATGGGATAAGAAGTGAAATAGACCTCAGGACATAGGTAACAAAGATAATGCAACACCGACTAAGAAGTTCAATGCATCTGACAAAGGAAATGGATTTCAGTCTGAGGAGCATAACAAGGGTGAGGACAAGAAGCCTTTATAGTGTTGGACTTGTGGCAAGGATCATTGCAAGAGATATTTTCCACAACATCAAGGTGGTAGAACGCAGATTTATAGTGCTCAAGAGGAACAAAAAGTGGGGGATATTGGATAGATTATTCCACATATCTATGTAGCATTGGATAATAGGCAGGTTGATCATCAAGCATCTATTATCGAGATGGAGGTAAGATTTGTGATCAAGTTGTTTCTATTTTGATTGAACCTGGATCTAATTATAGTTATGTTAACCCTGACCTAGTGGATAAGTGTGGTTTGAATAAATAAGTACATGAAAAAACTTGGTTAGTGCAATTGGATACAGGTGCAAAGAAAAGAGTTCATCATTGGGTAAGATCATGTGCATTTGAGTTAAATGGTATGCCTACATTAACACATATAAATGTGTTTTTGTTGGGATCACACAATATGTTTTTGGGTATGGACTGGTTGTATCTTCACAGGACTAAAGTAGACTGCTATGATAAGAATATTGAGTATTTGGTTGACAATGGAGAACATAGAATCTTGTAGGGTAAGAAGAAGGCAACATCAGTTAGGATGGTTACAGCTATGTAGGCAAAGCATAGTCGCACAAAAGGGTGTGTGTTATTTGCAGTGCATATCTATAGTGGTAAAGGTATTGATGTTGAGGATGCGAAGGTATTGAACTGGTTCTCGACTTTACAACAATTTCATGATGTATTTCCCACAGAGATTCCAAAGTTACCCCCTCACAGGGAAGTCGAATTTTCTATTAATTGGGTACTAAGAGTAACACCAACATCAAAGGCACCTTATATGATAAGCACCCCAAAGTTGGTGGAATTGAAGTTACAGTTGAAATAAATGCTTGATAAGGGATACATCAGGCCAAGTGTGTCACCTTGGGGTACACCAATATTTTTTTGTGAGGAAGAAGGATGATACTCTCAGGTTGTGCATTGATTACATGCAATTGAACAAGGTAACCATCAAGAACATGCATATGTTGTTGAGGATTGATGATTGATTTGATCAGTTGAAGGGAGTAGTAGTGTTCTTGAAGATTGATCTACAATTATGATACCATCAAGTATGCATCTAAAAAGAGGATATCTACAAGACTGATTTCCTGACCAGGTATGGGCATTATGAGTTTGTTATAGTTCCATTTGATTTGACTGGTGCTCCAACTAATTTTATTTGCTTGATGAATAGTGTGTTGCATCTTTATCTGGACAAGTTTGTTATTATATTCATTGAAGATATATTGATATATTCTAAGAACGAGGAATAACATGTCAAACACTTAGCAACATTATCAATATTGTTAAGAGAGCATTAGTCGTTTGCCAAGCTTAGTAAATGCAATTTATTTTAGACATAAGTACATTATTTGGGGCATGTGGTTTCCAAGGAAGACATAAAAGTGGATTCAGAAAAGATACAAGTCATCATGGAATAAGCAGCTCCTAGGAATGTGGATGAGGTTAGATCATTCATCGGGTTAGTAGGTTACTACAGGAGATTCATCGGGAACATCTCACGCATTGTGTTTGGTAAATTAAATGTCTTTAATTTAATTCATTAAATGTCAACCAAGGTTCATGTACTTATGAACTATATGTGCACTGTATATGCTGGGATTTCTGCTAGCCCCCCTTAAATTTTTTCCACCCAATATAATTTTCAACAACAAATAAAACTGGGCACCGTAGATTGTTAAGAAACATAACGCAGGCCGATCGGTAGAGCGTTGGTGCTGGCAAGCAGAAGACCACAGTTTGATTCTGATGGAGTCACAAAAAATTTACACCGGCCGGGGCCCACGTGGCGGCCTCTGGACTTGCCACATGGCACTCGTTGATTGGCCCAAAATCAAAAAATTCAATTCAAGGACAAATCCCATGATGCCACTTGGTGAATTTTGATAAGCTCGCAAGGAATATTCCAAGGGAATATTCTTTGGAATATCCCAAAGAATATTCTTTTTTTAATTTTTTCAAATTCAGAAAGCCAACTTTGGTCAACTAATTTTTTGAAGGATGTTGGAGACTTCAAACCTGCATAACTTTCACATATGACATAAAATTTGATTCCTGTTCACGGCACCAGAATCGCAGTGACGAGGTCTTTCCGGTTGTAATAATTGCAACCATTTCTGAGCATTTCCATTTTTGAGAATTTTTTCAACTTGGACATGATCACCTAATCACACCTCCCAAATGGGAAGCTTTTGGACCCCAAAAGCTCTCTGAATTACAGAAATTGAAGATGAGGAGACTGATTCTCCACTCTTCCAACCTTCAACCACTGAAATATTCCTGACTTCATCAAATTGAGCTTCTCATAAAAAGATAAATTCTTACTTGAATCCGCTGACCGACTGTTGCTAACCTTGACTGTGTCATGATGAAATTTTTGAAATTTGAAGAAAAAAACTATAATTTGTAGAAATCATATTGTTCCTACAATGGTCTACCTTGAAAGGAAACTAAAATTGAGATTCACCTTGCCAATTGTCCTTATGGCAAATTTTTTCCACATGAGCCATGTACTTGTGTCAATTCCCGACCAAGTTTTCTCGCCATACCAACCTGCCATTCTGAAACCAACAATGACCCTTGCTAAAATTTGTGTCATCTTTGTTTGCATGCTCTACCCTCTCTTGGATTTTTGCACCACCTTGCACCAACACTTTGTTCTCTGCACCGATCGACACCAAAGACACTTTCTGCAACATCTTGTCATCTTCTTCCAAAGACGACCTGCTTTCAGACTGAAACATATCATCATTTATATCAGCAATAACATGAAAATTATTATGTAAAAAGTATTTTTTCTTAATCATCAACAAAATCAAATTTTGACTTGCATTGACAAGCCTTTTCAATTGCCCTGCATTCACTAAAAACGATTCTAGCTTCTTCTGATGTGCTCTCATAATAAACTCCTTGCCATCCTTAAACAGATGATACTTGTTCTCATGGCGATGGAAGATCGCTTTTCAGTCATATAAATACGGACTACCCAACACCACACATGTTATATCAAGTAGTACCATATCTAGTTCAACCATGTCAACATAATGAGCTGTTATGGCGAAGCGCAACATGCACTTCCTTGAAACTTGTAAATTAGCATCCTTGAAAATCCATCCAAGTGGATATGGCTTTGGATGTGGAATGGTCTCAAGTTTCAGCTTCTTGAATAAGTCTTCTAAGATGAGATTCACTTGTGACCCACTGTCAAATATTGTGTCTATATTTGTGTGTTTTGAGATTATCCTCACATGAAACAGCTCTATCCTCCTCTCTTCATTTGGAGCTTCTATGTGACAATTTAAAGTGCTAGAACTGGGATCTGTTTCCTTTACAATATCTTTCCCCTTTATGTTCTTTAGTACCATGGCTATGATTTTACTTTCATCACCTGATTCAGACCCTAAGTCTTGTTCAGCAGTTGCAACCATTTTTCCTTTTTCTTTGGCCTTATCTTTGGTTTTAAATTTTTATGGTTTCAACTCCGGATGAAGTTTCCAACAATTGTCTTCATCGTGGCTTGTTTTGGAACAGTTTTTACAAAACAACTTTCTTTTTTCTAACCTAGAGTTTGCATTTCTTTTTCTACCTTTGCCTTTAAATTCACTACCCTCATTCCCTTCAAAATAATGTTTACCTCTAGTCTCTAAATGTGTGTCTTTGACACAAACCTTGTCTAGACTAGTAGGATTGAACATAAGGATAGTATGTATAAGGTAATTGTGTAAACCACCTATATATTCCAGCAAAGTCTCTTGGCTATGCAAATCAATTCCAAGTAATAAATCCCTTCGTCTAAATTCTTGAGTGTAATCTTGAACAACTTTGTCCCTTAAGTTGTCTAAAACTTTTCCAATTCATGATAGTCTTTTGTAAATGAGATAATGGATAAAATTGCTGCTTAATTGCAGAAATAAATTCAGCCCATGATAAAGTAATATTACCATGTTTTTTAATTTCATCCTTGGTCTTGGCTTCCCACCATACCAATGCTGCTCCTTCAATTCTCAAAGAGGCTAACTGAATCTTGGTGTCGTCTTCATGAAGGTTTTGTATCCTCAAATAAACTTCCAATTATCTTATCCAATTGTCAAGTTTCTCTAAATTGACCTCACCATTAAACATAGGCAACTCAAATTTAACATCAAGCTTTAAAAATGGACTTTTACCAGTGGTTTTATACTTGTGATATTGATTCACCGAGGTAGAGAATGACGATGTAGAGGAAGAGGATGAAGATGGGGATGGTGGATCACCATTACCTCCATGTCCTTTATTTGACTTGTCATCACTTTTCTTTCCTCCTAAAGAACCCTCTTCTTCTTTCTGGTGTCTATACCCTTGTCCTACAAGCCTATCATTCCTTTCTTGATAGATTATCCTCACCATCTCTGTCATGTCTAGGAAAGCCTTTCGGAACACTCGTTCCTCTTCTCTGGGATCAATATCTTCAGGAGCTTCTCCTTCTCTTGAAGACATGCTTGAGGCTTATTCAATGGCTCTTGGAGGTGGCTCTCTAGCCCTTCTTTGTTGAGGATTACTTTGTGCTCTAACCAAGTGTCCTTCACCTCTCTTGAGTTTAAGCCTAGTAAGCATCAAAACTTGCAAAAAATAAACTATATCTTTTCACAAGAAAAAATGCAGAGTAAAACTCTAGCTCCTAAGGCTCAAATTCTTAGCTCTGATACCATTTGATCTAAAAATGGAACTATTTTTAATGCTATGCAAAGTATCCATTTCCATTTAATTAAGTGTTCAAAGTATTCTCCATGTCTTGCAGGTTAAACAAAATGTTTTGGTAATTGTTTCTGAGTTTTTGTGTGAGGAAATGTTAATTAAGTTTACTATTTAACATATTATATCAGAAATACACAGCAAGAGAAATTCACCATACCATAACACAGCAAAATGATGAGGCAGTTCACCCCTCCTGGGCTACATCTGTCAGGTCCAAGGCTCCCAATGGGCATGTCCTTGCTCTATTAAGTTGCTCAAAATGGTTATATAGTGAGAAATATTCCTAAACAGGAAAAACAAGCTGTGAATTTGACTTCAGAAGACAAAAATAAGCTAAAAATGGCTTTTGTTTCACCTCAAAAAGTGAAGTACAACCCAATACAACCCCATCTTCCTGATGGCCCTAGTGGCCCTTTCCTCTTTCCTGAAGCAAAAATGGATGAATAACACCTCTATTCACTCTGCAACCTGTCCCAAACACTCCATAATGCTCATAATACCCAAAATTGACCAAAAATTCGTCCAATTTGGCTCAATATTGAGGAAGTTATGACCTCCCAAAGAAAATTGCCCAATGTCACTTAAAAACCCCACTAAATGTGGGCTGACTCCAGTTAGGAATGCTAACTTTGGCATAAACCCGAATTTGGTGGAACGCACTCCAAATAGGGTGGAACCACTAGCAGTTTTAATAAATGTCACATGAGGCGGTCACATGTTGTCTTCCGTCGAGACCGTCGGATTAATCGCGGATTTAACGGTTTAAAAACCGTTACAATAAATTGGAACTCGCACTTTCACATGATATTGTATTATGGGAAGTTAAGCCTTTAACCACCAGCTTTAAGGACTTGCCACGGTTACAACTCTCAGTCAGGGCTAGCCCTTAAATTTTCTCTGCCCAATATAATTTGTAACAACAAATAAAACTCGGCACCATAGATTGTTAAGAAACATAATGCAGGCCGACTAGTAGAGTTCTAGTGCTGGCAGGCAGAAGACCATGGTTTGATTCCAATGGAGTCACAAAAATTTTTACATTGCCAAAATTTACACTGGCTAGGGGCCACGGGGTGGCCTCTAGGCTTGCCACGTGGCACCCGTTGATTTCCCCCCCAAAAAAAAAAATTTAAATCCAATTGTTAGTATGAATCCTTCGTCGAAGTGTACAAAAAAGGACCACTTTAGCTACGCATAACTAATAGCCCTACCAACAGAAATGACTGCCAATATCTTCAGATCTGCGGTTAGTTTGACAAGAAAATAGCTGCAAAGCACCAGATCTATGTATGGAAATACATTAAACAGTAAAAACAAGGGTTTGCTCCATATACCAGTAGACAAGACAAGAACAATTTTTGAAAGAAATTTTTATATTAATCGGGCACCTGGGAGGAAAACAAGAATGTGTATCCAATTCTCCTCAGTGGGATGGGTTCTTGGAAGTCCTCAGCACTTCAGATCTAAGCTTTCTCTCTCCTGTAGGTGTAGAAAACCCAAGGTAAAGAATAGAGCTCAATGGGAGCAAATGATGAAAAATGGGACCAAGTGTATAGATCCAGAGTGATCTAGTAGGCAACAAAAGGTGAGGAATGATGGGGAAAACCCTCCTATTTATAACAAAATATTGGGTCATTCTAGATCTTGGTGCATGATTAAAATAATGTTAACCAAATCTAGATCCACCTTTTATGGAATACTTTATTATATTTGTTGGAGGGAAAGGGTGTTTGACTTGGGTCAAATCCCTTGAATAGTGAAAAATAAATAAATAAGTGATTTATTTATCTTTTTAAGGAAGTGGTTGGAAGATAATCAAATAAATAATGATTTATTTGATTATTGGTGGGTGATTTGGTCATATTTAACAAGGAATATTATCTAAATAAGATTTAAATAATTATTCCTAGAAAATAATAAGATAAAAAAAGGGTTTATCTCATTAATTTCTTTGTTTTTGGGTTAAACATGACTGGGAATAATAATTAAATTATGGTTTAATTAATTATTCCATGAGGAAAATCAAACAAATATAGGTTTGTTTAATATTTCCTTTTGGGGTTTCCTATTTGGACCATAAACAACCTAATAAATGTGGTTTACTAAGTTATTTAACATAGTGAAGGCAATTTTACTTAGGGTAAAATTGGTCTTACATGGTGTACTTGGGTCCATCTAATGATAATAGGTTAGATGACCAAAAAATGGTGTAACAGATTTCCCCCCAGCGTGCGAGTGTCAGGAGCAAATCGTATGGCCGAAGTACATTGTAAGAACTCAATCACTAGACAACAAAAGGGAAGTCAGAGAGAGAAAGGTGAGGTAGATAGTGTGCTGAAGGACTAGACCCTGAGGAGACGAGACTCGCAGGTGAAACAAGTCTCTTTTTATGAGAGGGTACCTGTGCTGAAGGCGGCGGGGGAGGCATACCTATGCCCGCCGAGATAAAGTACAAAAATGGTCATGTCAGTACACAGGGACAGAACCATGTAAAATGCAGTGGCACAGTATGAGCCGAATGCATCTAATGAGGAATCTCCCATACATGTTGTGCACAGGATAACATCTTCTGGACTAGTACGATAATAAATTTGCTGAGATAAATACAACCCAAATGCTAATGAAAGTAGGGAAGGCTCCAAAATCAGTGACCTGCAAGCGAAGAGGTCTTGCAAGTGGCTAAGGAACATCATCGTGAGAGTTGCAGCAAGAAGGCTCGCAAGAAGGTCATCCGGGCACTTGTGGGGGCTACTGCCGAGGCCAACCCCTCATGAGGGTTGAGACATCTCACACACACCCGGGAATCATCAAGAGCTGCTTCTGGATCACTGGACCGTCAAGTATACGAATCTCGATCATGCTAAAAGGAGCTGGAGAAACAATCAAGTCAAAGGGAAATGAGAGATCCCCTTGCCTGATCCGAGGCACCGAACAAGAGTGGAAGCTGGAACTAAGGTACACCACCCTCTAGACCTGGCTTCTGGAATGAATGTGTTGATGTCGACAGAAGGAGGTCCGCCATAGGTAAGGCAATGAGAGATCCTCAACTAAGGCACGAGAGAAAACAGTAGAGCGACGGACAGACTGACACTAATGATGATAGTGAAAATGGGAAGGACTGAGTAGCGAATGGACGACTTCCCTTGGTAGAGCGTAAAGAGCATGAATGACACGGCAGCGACTGACACAAGATCATAAGGGATAGGGGACAGTGGGACTGAAGGTCATAATGTGCAACACAAGAGAGAGCCCAAGCAATGAAGGATGGAGGGCTATAGTGGGGTACAAAGGGACTCGGTATAGACTCCATGGAGGCAATGATGACTCAACTTGGATGCTCTAAACAAGGGCGACTCGATGGTGCTGCCACACAGTAAAGGCCCCAATGGGGGACCATGGAAACATGAGTACAAGGTGGGAACTCATGACGAAAATCGACACGAACATGGACAAGTAAGGGGGCAAGATGGTGCCCCGAGTACAAGTGTCGTAAGTGAGGAAATTCGATTTTAAGTGGGGGTGAGTGGGCCCCTCTTTGGACAAAATGGGTCCGGGGAAGGAGAAAAATAAAAAACAAATGCTGGCTATCTAAAAGAAAATAAAACATGCATTTCAGAAGGGAAATGCTAAGGGTAATATTTCTTAAGATAGAGTGTGTTGCGAGGATTAGGAAGGGGATGGCCTTCGAAATCCTCTAAGAGGTATGCCCCCTTACCGAGCGCCTTACTGATGATGTAAGGGCCTAGCCATAATGAGTCGAACTTCCCATGACCAAGGACAACGTGGGCCTGGTCATATACTAGAACAAGGTCGCCTGCGTGAAAGGTACGAGGCTGGACTTTTCGGTCATGCTGAGCTTTGGTGCGTTTTTTGGCCACTTCCATGGTTTGCAAGGCAACACGACGGCCTTCAGAAGCATGCTCAAGCATGATAAGTCGTTGTTCTAGAGGTTGGGTGTCAGGGAGAAGTTCAACGGCTAGATGGAGGGATGGAATCTCACACTCGATCGGTAAGACCGCCTCCTCTCCAAAAACGAGGTGGAAAGGAGTAAACGCGGTGGCGGTTTTAACAGAAGTTCGATAGGCCCATAAAGCAGGGAAGAGCATGAGATGCCAGTTGGTTTTGTGCTTATTCACTGTTCGTTGAAGCATAGTCTTAAGGATTTTGTTGACCGCTTCAACTTGGCCATTACCTTGGGGGTAATAGGAGGAGGAATATTGGTGCTCAAAACCCAATAGTGAGGATAGCTCACGCCAGATCTCATCTTCAAAATGTCTGCCATGGTCAGAGACTAGCTGTTTTGGAACCCCGAATCAAGCGATAACGTGGTTAAAGAAAAAGAGGGCTGCGGTAGCTGCCGTATTGTTGAATGTTGGCATGGCCTCGGCCCATTTGGTTAAATAATCGACCGCCACGATGATATACTTGTGGTTATCAGTGGATGGCGGGCGACACTCCATAAAGTCGATGGCCCATTTACAGAAGGGACCAGTTGAGACGACCGGATGGAGGGGAGCTGGTGGAGCTCGCGCCTTGGGGGCGAAATGTTGGCAATTGGGACAGTGTTTGACTGCCTCAATGCAATCACTGAAGAGGGAAGGCCAATAATACCCAGCACGCATGAATTTCTGGGCAGTAGCAAGACCAGAGAGGTGGCCACCGCAAGCACCACTATGGCAGGCATTAAGGACCTGTTCAGCTTCAGCATGGGTGAGACAACGACAAAGTATAGTATCAATCCCACGACGATAGAGGTTGTCACCGATAAGGAGGTATCGGGGGGCTTGGTGTCGGATACGTCGGCGAGCCTCACGATCAAGGTGGAGTGCGAACTTCTGGGTTCGCAAGTAAGTAAGAATGTCTCCATACCATGGGTCGGCTGAAGTAATGGCAAAAAAGTGTTCATCAGGAAGATCGTCATTAACTGGAGGATCCTGTGCTCCGCTAGGTAAGTCAGAAATGACCTCGGCGAGGGCTAAGCCTTTCTTACTCTTTGGCGTGACAAATTCAAGGTCGAATTCCTGAAGAATAACGACCCAACGGGCGTATTTCCCAGTGAGGATACGACGACTCAATAGGAAAGCCATGGGGTTGGAATTAGTCACAACCTTGGTGGAGCGCATGAGGATATAATGAAGAATTTTTTGGACTGAGAACACGACAGCCAGTGCTAATTTTTCTTCATATGAGTAGGAGACAGGGGGTCCTACAAGGTTCTTACTGACATAGTAAATCACATGCTCAATGCCATGGTCATCCTCTTGGATAAGGAATCCAGCGACCGAATAGGTGGAAGCGGAGATATACAGGATGAAGTCTCGATCAAAGTCGGGAGGGCGAATCAAGGGAGCGGATGTGAGAGCCTGCTTGAGGGCATCGAAAGACTCATGAGCATAGGTATCCCAAACAAATGGGATATTAGATCGGAGGAGTCTAAGGAACCCATGTGCTGTGGTGGCATAGTCAGGGACGAACCGACGAAGAAAATTAGCTTTACCTTGGAGGCTTTGGAGCTGGCAGAGGGTACGCGGAATGGGGAGTTCAAGAATGGCTTGAACTTTCAAAGGGTCAAGAGTGATACCATCCTTAGACACGATGAAGCCTAAGAGACGGCCGGCGGGAATGCAAAAAACGCACTTCAATGGGTTAAGGTGGATATTATACTTGCGACATCGAAGAAAAATGGTACGCAGATCGTGGAGGTGCTGCGCCCGATGCTTAGAATGCGTGGTGAGGTCGTCTAAATAAGCAAGGATAATATGAGCTAAGTCATGGAAGCAATAAGACATGGCCCGTTGAAAAGTGGCGCCGGCGTTTTTAAGGCCGAAAGGCATGACCCGGTAAGCAAAAGTTCCCCACGGACTAATGAACGCGATTTTTAGTTGATCAGCAGGACGGATAGCAATTTGGTTGTATCCGGAGAAACCATCCATAAAGGATAGGATCTCATGCCCCGCACACTCGTCAATGATTTGGTCGATGAACGGTGTGGGGAAGTTGTCTTTGGGACAAGCTTTGTTCAAATCGTGAAATTCCGTGCAGACACGGATGGTGCCTTGTTTCTTGAGAACGGGAACTGGGTTAGACACCCAAGTGGTGTATTCAATGGGGTAAATAAAACCAGCCTGCTTGAGCTTATCGATTTCGGCTTTGATAGCGTCACGTCTGGAAGGGTGAATGGGTCTCAACTTTTGACGGACTGGTTTGGCATCAGGCCATGTGTCGATATGGTGTTCGACGATGGCAGGATCAAGTCCGGGCATTTCAGAATAGGACCAAGCAAAGATATGGCGGAATTCTTTGAAAAGCTTGGTGTAAGCTTCAATTTCTTCCGGGGTGCATTGGGCGCCCAAGGTGATATATTCTTCGATTCCTGGTTTGACTGAAATGTCAATTTTTATGGTAGGAGAGACATTGGCCATGTTTCCTTCTTCGAAAGCATCAGGTGCAGGGATGGGGTTTTTGAACCAATTGACTGCATGGGGAATGAAGTCTTTGGTTTCCACAGCATATTGGTCATGGGACTGCTGTGGGAGGAAATATGCACGATGGTGCATATCATCCCACAAAAAGTCGGGATTGGTCATGGCTTCCATAATGTCTTCATCGGACTGGAAGATGGGAAGACTGGAGGAAGGAGGGTTACCCGATGATGTAGGGATGTGGGATGGGTCATCGTGAGGAGAAGGGCTCAGATGAGCAAGGTCAACAGATCCAAGGTTGACTGAGGGGGGACCGAGAGTGTCTGCAGGTTGAAGGTTAGGGGGACTATCCCGCAAGGATGATGATAGGTACAAAATGGTGGAAGAAGGCTCCGTTGGTTCAATAGCGGGAGGAGGAATGTGAAAGGGAGGAGAAAGATTCTTTGGTCCGATGGAGGTAGCCTTGAATCGGAGGTACATGTCCAAGGAGGAACGATACTCGTCAAGGCGGGGACAAAGGTGGGTGTAATGGCCGTGGAAATCACACAAGGCACAAGGGTGGTTTGTGCGCAAGGTTTTGAGTTTCAGGATAGAGTCTGGGATAGTGACATAGACTTCGGGGATGTCTGAATCGAAAAACGTCTCGTTGACCAAGATCTTGAGGTGTGGCAATTCAGGACACATGTGGGTGGCGTGACCACCGATATCGCACAAAGTGCATTGGATAGTGGGCTTTGGCGGTTGGGGAGGGGTAGGGGTGGTCGGGTTGGCCTGGTCCTGATGGGTTTCCCCTTACGAGCTTTTCCTGTCTTCTCGGGAGCCGTCACGACAGGAGGAGGGTCCTGTGGAGGTGTTGGAGGCACAGTGGCAACGGAAGAAGCGAGGGGAACCGGTTGAACCGGTGTCAAAGCCATGTAGGGTTTGGGGTGACCAGGAGGGGTACGGGCTGGGGGGTCCAGGTACCAGACAGGGATACCCAAAGTCAGGTTAGGGAGAGAGAGGGTGGCCATAATAGGGACAGAATATACTCCGGGAGGGGGAGTCCGGAAAGGGATCTGCCCAGCAGGGTAATGACCAGGAGGGACGGCTCCGAGATGGTTAAGGCCAGGGGGAACCGATCCAGGAGGATAAACGGGTTCAGGAATACCAGCTGTAGGGGGAGGGCCAGAAGGAGGAGGTCCGGCTGACGGAGATGAATGGCTAGGAGCGGGTTGCGGAGGGCGAGGGGGAGGTTACTGACTAGCCGAAGCAGGCCGCTTAAGGGCATCCTGCGACGATTGCATCATGCAAACATTCGATAAGATGGGATCAGTGATAGGAGGAGGGGGGAGACAAGGAAAAGTTCCAAGCAGGGAGGAATCCTTATAAACGCCGGGGGAGACACTGGTCAAGGAATCGACAGTTTTCTTGTTGGCTACAGAAGAGATGGTGGTTTCAGGTGAGGCCTGAGAGAGGGGCTCATGATATGTCAACTGGTCAATGGTGACTATCTTTCCATTATGGGGAAAAGACATCTTGCGGAACACCGCACAAGGGACAGCAGACATAGCATAGGTGTAGCTTCGCCCCAATAGAATGTTGTAGTCTAGCAGGGCGTCTATGACTTCGACGTCAACGCAAACAGTCTTACCGGCGAGGGTGATAGGGAAATTACGAAACAAGCCAATGGGCTGGGAGGCATGACCGTCCCACGCTCGAAGGGTGATCGTGGAAGGGGCCAGCTCAGGGGATCCGAGTTGCTTCCAAACCGAAGCGGACATCACGCAGGTGGATGCCCCCTCGCCATATACACCGGGAAACGATGGCGTTCCGTATTTTGACTGAGATTTGGAAGGCGACGGAAGGAGGAAGGGGAGGATGGTTTGATTGAGTGGCGTTGAAAACAATCATTTGGTCATCAGCAAGATCTAAAGCACCCACGGCAGATAGTAGAGCCTTCTCTTGGGAAGGGCACGACTGGAGGAGTTCCAGTGTGGAAATGGCAGCAAGAGATTGTGCAAAATCATCTACTATGCTATACTAATGAGCAGCTCGACCGGAAGTAGCATTTCGGCATAATGGTCCCTTAGGAATCTTGGTATGAACCTCAACTTTGGGTTGAGGGATATGTAAGGGGCCATTGGATGTCGAAAGAGGCTCTGTAGAACCTGAAGAGGGAGGCTCGGGAGCAGACGGAGCAGGAGGCTTGGGGTACTGGCGAGACCGAGTTTGAAGGTGAAGGTCGATGGTTGAGGATGGATCAGAGTGCATCATGAGGATCTGGTAATCAGACAAACCAGAAATGGAAGGAGGAGTGGAGGCCTGCCCGTCAGGGGGTTGGGTAGCCACGAATCCTTGTTGAGGGAAAGGATCAGTAAACACAGCTGGTTGAGTAGAGGCCACATTAGGGGGAGCATGAGGGGAGGCATGTTGTCCGCGCAATGTGGCTTGAGACTCCCACATCTGCCGCATCTGGGGTAAGAGGGGACAATCGTGGGTGTAATGACCGAAGACACCGCAACACGAACAAGGCTTGTTAGTACGAAGAGGCCTGTCCGGCTTGGGCTGAGGGCCCTGTTGCTGGTTAGCAGTGTTAGGGTCAACACCTTGGGGATTGGGTCCACGAGTACCAGGGGCAGATTGATTTGGATTGCCTCTCTGCATTCTTTGAGAAGAAGGGGGGTTCGTCGCACCCTGCTGTGCAAATACTTGCCCTGGAGGGGACTGTAGGTGCTGTTGCGGGGTTTGAGAAGGCAAGGGAGGTGGAAGCGCATATGCTGGAGGAGCTGGCACACCAGGCTGCGGATAAGGGTAATGGTTAGGTTGGGAAGCATTGAGGTAAGCAGGAGGTGGGGCAAAAGGAGGAGGCATGCTGTATCCTGGATACATGCTACCGGGAGGGGGAAGAGTGCTAGAGGTGCTGGCCCCTCCGGGAGGGAGACCGTAGCCCATAGGAGGTTGAGCATACGGATGGGAAAGGGCTCCAACGATACCGTCGGCAGAATGAGATGCCCGCGGGGCGTTAGCGCCACCGGGCCTGGGGAGGTCAGGAAGGATGGTATAAACATAACCAGACTGGGCGTAGATCAGGTCATATTTCAAGGCTATTTGGAGGGCGGCTTCTTCGGTTTGAGGGAAATGAGAGGCGACATCTTTGCCAATGGGTGCTAAGAGGGAGCGAAGGAACTAGTCCATATAGATCTGATCTTCGAAGGGGGGAGCTCGACATAAGCTGCGTCTTCGTCGCCATTCCTGAACATGGGTAGAAAGGCGGGTCGAAGAGGTTTGCTTAAAGGAGGTCAAGAGCTCCATACCGGTATCGTATCGGAGAGGGAGCTGGAAGTAAGATAGAAAGGCTTGGGAAATGGTCACAAAGGTGGTATGGGAAGCGGTGGCTTGTTCGACATACCATTTAGAAGCTTCGCTGGTAAGCGTGCGTTGGAACAAACGAAGACGGATGGAGTCATCGGTAATGGAATTGGAGGAACACCACATGTGGAAAGATCGGACATGATTGGTTGGATCTTCTCCAGCAAGGCCTTCGAACTTAGGAATGTCGGAGGGGAGCTTGGTTGGCATAGCAGGCCAACCAACATCGTGGTGAATAGGGTCATTGATCAACTGAATGAAATCGGGGAGGCTGAGGCCTGCAATGTACGGTAGTAAAGGTGTGGCCGAGGTAGTTCCTGTGGCGGTTCCGCTAGTAGTGGATCCGACATTAGGGCCTGGAGGACTACTAGCATTAGGTCCCGGACCAGACATAGTGAAGGTAACAGGGGGAGAACCAGGAGGAGAAGGAGAACCCGATGAATCAAGAGAGGAGTCGGAGTGCGGACTCAGAGGAGGACTGGCTCGACGACGGCGGGTCGGAGCAGGTCGATCGACCGGAAACTGAGGGTGAAGGCCAAGAAGTCTCCGGGAAAGGCGCCTTGGGGGCGCAATGACAACAGGAAGAAGGAAACCGACAGGGGCAGAAAGGGACAGAATCAATTGAGGTCAAGGGCAGAAAAGGTGCAGTGACAATTGATTTTAGAGTCTTTGCCAGGCGGTGTTAACCAGGGGCTTCTTCGCTTAGGGTCAGTGTGTGGCATGCGTTAATTTTAATTTTTAAACCCTTTCTGTTTTGAGAGCAAGAAAAAAGTGTGTTGCGTAACTGAAAATAAACCTATAGAGAACAGTATATAATGTTGAAATAACAGAAAAATAATAGCTACTTGTGCATCTATCTAACCCAAGAAGGCGGGTCTCTCAAAACTAATCTGAAAAGAAAGGGAAAAATCTAGGAAAAACACACGGAAAAGAGGCCAATAGATCTAAGGTCAAAAGGGACAGGGATTTAAAGGATAAAGTTGTTGAAAAGAGGTGCAGATCACAGCCAAAAGACAGAGGCAGGGTGGCTGGAAAAAGGAAGGAAATCAGCAAAATACGGAGGGGGCAAGGTGGAGGCCCTAAAAGTAGATCCAAACAAATCTTCAGGAGGTGATTTGAGAGGTAGAAGAGCTGATTTCAATGGATTTGAAAGGGAGGTAACAGATCTGGAAAAAAGGAGGCTGAAGCTCTGAAAAACAGACGGCTGAAATAGCTAAAACTCTTCCACAAAAAGTGGAGGGTACTAAAGCCCTAGTGGGCTAGATTCCCACTTAGATGAGTAAAAACAGATCAGAATTTGGTCAAAGCGGGCTGAGACAAAGGCTGGAAGACCCTGACAGAAGCTGCAGCAGAACCCAGAAAAATTGCAGAAAAATCACTGAAAAACTGGCAGGTCGAAGTTTCTGACCTGTTTTCAGTGCAGGTCGCAGAAAAGGGGCAGAAAAGTGCGACCTGGAGGTCCAGGTCGCAGTTTATGGGCCAAAAAGTGCGACCCCCCATCTTCGCTGTCTCGCGCATTTTCAGAAAAGTTGTCGTCTCAGTTGCGGCTGGTGTCGCTTACCTGCGCAATAGGGCCAGAAACACACGGAAGTTAGAAATTTTAATGTTTTAGGGTTTTATGTGAGAAAAACAACATAAAAATAGGAAAAATAAACAGCTGAAAAGAAACCCTAGGGTTTGAAGTAGCTGGATATGCAGGAATATGAAAAACGACAGCGGTCGTAATTTAAAACCCGTGTGGGGTCGCCATTTGTTAGTATGAATCCTTCGTCGAAGTGTACGAAAAAGGACCACTTTAGCTACGCATAACTAATAGCCCTAACAACAGAAATGACTGCCAATATCTTCAGATCTGCGGTTAGTTTGACAAGAAAATAGCTGCAAAGCACCAGATCTATGTATGGAAAGACATTAAACAGTAAAAACAAGGGTTTGCTCCATATACCAGTAGACAAGACAAGAACAATTTTTGAAAGAATTTTTTATATTAATCGGGCACCTGGGAGGAAAACAAGAAGGTGTATCCAATTCTCCTCAGTGGGATGGGTTCTTGGAAGTCCTCAACACTTCAGATCTAAGCTTTCTCTCTCCTGTAGGTGTAGAAAACCCAAGGTAACGAATAGAGCTCAATGGGAGCAAATGATGAAAAATGGGACCAAGTGTATAGATCCAGAGTGATCTAGTAGGCAACAAAATGTGAGGAATGACGGGGAAAACCCTCCTATTTATAACAAAATATTGGGTCATTCTAGATCTTGGTGCATGATTAAAATAATGTTAACCAAATCTAGATCCACCTTTTATGGAATACTTTATTATATTTGTTGGAGGGAAAGGGTGTTTGACTTGGGTCAAATCCCTTGATTAGTTAAAAATAAATAAATAAATGATTTATTTATCTTTTTAAGGAAGTGGTTGGAAGATAATCAAATAAATAATGATTTATTTGATTATTGGTGGGTGATTTGGTCATATTTAACAAGGAATATTATCTAAATAAGATTTAAATAATTATTCCTAGAAAATAATAAGATAAAAAAAGGGTTTATCTCATTAATTTCTTTGTTTTTGGGTTAAACATGACTGGGAATAATAATTAAATTATGGTTTAATTAATTATTCCATGAGGAAAATCAAACAAATATAGGTTTGTTTAATATTTCCTTTTGGGGTTTCCTATTTGGACCATAAACAACCTAATAAATGTGGTTTATTAAGTTATTTAACATAGTGAAGGCAATTTTACTTAGGGTAAAATTGGTCTTACATGGTGTACATGGGTCCATCTAATGATAATAGGTTAGATGACCAAAAAATGGTGTAACACCAATGACGAATCCCATGATGCCCCTTAGCGGATTCTGATAAACCCGTAGGGAATATTCCAAAGAATATTCTTTTTTAAATTTTTTCAAAGTCAGAAAGTCAACTTTGGTCAACTAATTTTTTGAAGGATACTGGAGACTTCAAATCTGCATAGATTTCACATACGACATCGGATTTGAGTCTCATTCACGGTGCCAGAATTGCAGCGTTGAGGCCTTTCCGGTCGTTCAGATTGCAACCATTTCTGAGAATTTCCATTTTTAAGCATTTTTTCAACTTGGACATGATCACCTGATCAACTGCGGAATTGAAATGATTCTTCACTAAGTACCGAAAAGAAATATGCAAACTAATTTGAAATCAAATCAAATTTAATCTAATTGCTTATGAATAAAAATTGATGACAAAATCTTAATTTATGAAAGCTAGATTGCTTTTAAAAGGAAATTGCAATGAGGTAAAGATAACAATAATGAAAATCTAACCCAAGAGAGATTACTAGTGTGCGTATTAACTTCCAAACTATATTTCCAATCTAACATAAAAAAAACTTGAAAATAACTAGTGAATAACCGAATTGAAACTTGAAAGCTACAATGACTTGTCTAAGACTATTATGAAATAATGAAATGCTAAGTATGACTGGCAAAAGATGCATTGAATTGTTATCTCTTTTTAGTATTTTCCCATGAGTACTCTTAACCAACGACAAATTATCCATTGATGAAAACTATAACAGAAATGATCTTTTGAGAAAAATGTAAACTAAACTAATTCAAAACTTGAAATGTAAACCTCACAACTCGTAGCGGGCCCTCCTGGAGTGTAGGATCAATGATCAATCAATACTTCACACACGCATTGAAGATATGACAAAAACTTAGATTAAAGGAAAAGAGTATTGGTATCTTAACAATATTAATTTATCACCACATCTAAACTGTGTTCTCAGTTTCAATCATTGTTATTTATACAGGAAATACAAGAAATTTTAGAAAGAGTTTTAAGTAGATAAATATTTAAACAACTTGACACCTAGGAGATTGCTATCTTAAGAGTCCTTGTCTCTTTATTACTTTCTATTATGAAAGAAAGTCATAAGAGATTTCATATTTCTTTAGCTAAGTATCTCACTTGCTTGATTCTTCGATCCCAATGTTCAACTGTGACACATAATCCTTGGTTTACTTAGCCTTTGACTTTCAAATTTCTCATTATGTTTGTCTTGACATGTAATACCAGTGGGTGGATAACCATAAGAGAGCCAAATTTCATCTTCTGACAATATTCTTTCTTATTTTTGGGCGCCGCAACCTATTGAACAATGAACTCTACTGCATAACCAAATTTTAGCTACAGAATGTACAAAATTCGGTAATAAAAAGGTGGATTTGATCTTGAACTTGATATGCTGAGATTTTAAATAAAAATGAAAAAAAAGGTGGAAAGTGATGCCAAAAAGGGTGGTCGAAAAGAGACATTCTTAGACTTCAACAGATTGCATATCCTATTACGTCATTGCAGAGGAAAGGGCAGAAATTTGAATGGATAGAGGAATGTGCAACAAGTTTTGAGCAGTTGAAGCAGTTGTTTCCAAATGCTCCAGTTCTAAAGAGTGAAGATCCAGACAAAGATCTTGTGGTGTGTATAGATGCTTGCCAAAGAGGACTTGGTGGGGTTCTGATGCAAGAAGGATAGGTATTATGCTACGAATCAAGGAAATTGAATGATCACGGGTATAACTATGTGACACATGATCTTGAGTTGGCAACTATCATCCATGCTTTGAAGATATTGAGGCATTATATTATTGGCAGGTGATTCATCTTGATGAGTGATCAAAGTGGATTGAGATACTTATTTGGCCAACCGAATCTGAATGCCAAGCAAGCTAAGTGGTTGGCCACAATCAGTGAGTTTGACTTTGAGATCAGGTACATTAAGGGAAAAGAGAATAGGGTTGTAGCTTCTCTTAGCAAAAGAGTGCATGAAAATGGCATAGTGGCTAGGACAAAATTATAGGATCAGATATTGTACATGGGATAGAATGATGAAAGGCATAGGGAGCTTAAGCATAGGTTACAATAGGGTTCAAGTGAATAAAAGGGGATAATCATCTCATGCCAGATGGTTTAGTCAGTTTTAGGGACAAGTATGTGTCGAACAACAGTGAGATCAAGAAGCTTATCTTGAGGGAATTTCATGAAAAGTCGTATTCAGGTCATCAGAGATATCAAAAGACATTAACAATAGTGAAGAAGTTCACTATTGAACTAATTTGAAGAAATAGGTGGAAGAGTTTGTCGCTAGATGTTTGGATTGTCAACAGGTAAAAGTGGAGTGTAAGAATCTAGGTGGATTACTACAACCAATTTTGATTCCAAAATGGAAATGTGAGGTCATTTCCATGGATTTCATTATAGGTTTATCGAGGACATCTAGACAACATGATTCCATCATGGTTGTTGTGGACAAGTTGAAAAAGGTGGTGCACTTCATTCCAGTGAAGTCTACTAATTCGGCTAGTGAGGTAGCACATGTATTCATTAGGGAAATAGTGACGTTGCATGGTATTCCAAAAGAATATTGTGTCAGACAGAGATTCCAAGTTCACTTCTAGGTTCTAGAAAGATTTATTTGGAAGATTGGTTATGGAGTTTGCCTTTAGTACAACTTATAATTTACAGACAGATGAAAAAATAAAGAGGGTCAACAAGATTTTAGAGTACATGTTGAGAATGTATGTTATGCATTAGCGGCGGGAGTGGGAAGAGTATCTTCCACTGGTTGAGTTTGCTTACAACAATGGGTATCACATTAGGGGGATTTTGAGGTCTAAAATGGGCCTCGTAAGGAAATTATAAAATAATAGTGGAAATAATAAAATAAGATTTGATTACATAATCAAATTTTAGAGGGAAAAAATTAAAAAATGCTTTTTCAACTCGTATTTTCAACTTTTATCCCAAAAGGTTTTACTCAAATTTCGAGTGGGAGTACTCGTTGGATGGAAAATTTAATTCCTCATCAAAGGAGTACCCATGTTTCATACTTTCGATGGATCCTGCTGCATGAAAAATGAGAAATACATGAAAAATGTGTTTGCAATCACGTTTTTTCATGTATTTCTCATTTTTCATGTAGTGGGGTCCATCAAAAATATGAAACATGGGTACTCCTTGGATGAGGAATTAAATTTTGCATCCAAATAGTACTCCCACTTGAAAATTGAGTAAAAACTTTGGGAGATAACTTGAAAATACGAGAAAAATTAGTTATATTATTTTATTATTTTTTAATCTTTTTACTCTTTTACTTAAAAAATGGTGAATCATCCCCCATGGTTGAAATAATCATCTTGAATCATATTGGTTCTTATAAAGATTATTTTTTTGTACATTTTTCTTAGGAGGCTCATTTTATACCTCAAAATTCCCCTAATGAGGGGTCACTGAGGATGAGTCTGTTTGAGGCACTCTATGGCAGAGTTGTAATACCCCATCAGTTGGAATGATCTAGTGAACAGTGTATTGATTGGACTAGACATGTTGGAAAATATGCAATAATAAATGCAGGTAATCAAGAAGAATTTAAAGGTAGCACGTAACAGGCAGAAGAGCTATGTGGATCAACATAGGGTGTTTAAGGAGTTTCAAGTTGGGGAAAAAGTGTATTGCGCATCAAGCCCAAGAACAGCTCCTTGAGGATTGGATCATGTGCCAATTTGGCACCTCGATATTGTGGGTCCTTCAATATTCTTGAGAGGATTGGACCAGTAGCCTACTGAGTTTCACTTCCTCCAAGAATGAAAGTCCACAATATTTTTCATGTGTCATTAGTTAAGAAGTGTGTGAAATATTTTGATCATGTGATTGATCGGTTTGTATTGTAGGTGGAGCCAAAAGTAGAATTCTAGCTAGAAGCTCAGTGCCTTTTACAGTGAAAGATTATCATGATATGGAATCGAGCAAGTTAAAGTACAATGGAAGCACTTTGGGCCCGATGAAGCTAGATGGGAGATGGCTGATTAGATGTGGGATATGTATCCTTCTCTATTTGCTGATTGAGTGGGTGTATTTTGGTATATGTTTTGATGTTGTGTTTTGGTCATGTCTATGTATATGCATATGTACGTAACTACCATATCAAATTGTGTTACAAAGCTCCAATAAGTAGTATGGTGTTCATGATATGTTGGTTTGTTTTTAGAAGCATGTTATGATGTAAATGTTGCATCGAGTTGTGTTATAAAGCACCATAGGCAACATGTGTTTGTTGGTTTTATAAGTGCCATTGAAAACCGAGGACGGTGTTCCCCCAAGGGGGAGGGTTCTATAACAGCCCCGGATAAAAATCCATGTAATAAAGTTAATAAAGGAAAATTAATAAACAAGGTCATGGAACATGTATTCCAAGTTGAATGTTGGGAAAAAACATAGTGATGGAGATCAATGGTGATTAATTAATGGCTATGGAAATTTTCAAAGGCTTTAGAAAGGAAAACTGGCATTAATTGACATTTTATTTATGAAAATAATGGAAAATAAGATAAAATTAAGGTGAAATGTCACAGGTTGCATGTGAGGAATAAATTGAAGGAAAATAATGGAAACTGAAGAAAATAGAGGCCTCAATGATCAAAAGGCTTCTGAGGATCAGTTCATGGCTTTTGCTGGTTTAGCTTTGTCATTTTAGTCTTTGGCGCTGTCATTTTATTCTCTCCCTCTCATACTCTTGCACACTTGAAGTTCTTGGAGCACTCTTAGAGGATTTTGGGCATGTTAGCCTCCACAACGTCCCAAGGATGATGAATGGATGTCGACGAAGGTAACCTCAAACCAAGCTTTCAGTTTGGAAGCTAGCCCTACCAAAATAGAGGGGGATCTCTTTATGATATCACAACCAAAGGATTTGACTAGATGAGGAATATATTTTAGGCTAGTTAGGTCAGCACTAGGGTTTTGAAAGTTTGATGGTTTTTGCTGGATCAAGGAAGAAAACCAAGTAGCTAAGTCAAATATGTCAAAGGCTTACAGCTACAAATATATAAAGGAGCAAGGTAGCAATGCTTTAGTGATGGGATTAGGTTTTTTTCGGAGTAGTGTAGGGTTTGAAAGAGTGGAGAGGATCTTAATGAGCATGCATCATGACTTCATTAAAACGGAAGGAAATAAACATGAAATGATGTTCCCAAACAAGACAGAGCTTATGAAGAATTCTGCTTATCAAACTCTTAGGAAGATCACTGAAGAAAGAAAGGAATGGAAAGACAACATATATATCATTTATAAAAGTCTATAATAGATAAAATACAACATCAAAAACTCATTGCACATGAATTCCTAGATAATAGTTGCAATTGTTCCTTTGAATTTCTGAATAAAAGCTAAAGCACAAGCTACAATGGTCTAGAACATTTGATGTCCAACCATAAAAATGACTAAGAAATGCATACATATAGAAAAAAAAAAACCATTTCCCCTCTCTCGAGGGTCGAATCCTTGAGTGGAGGAACTGATCACATGATCCTCTCACCTAAAACCTAAATACTAGGGAGGTTAACAAGACTCTCCCCAAGTTAGAAAAATTGATACCTTTGACCAAAAATGACTTTACAAACATTTATCTACCTCATTATTATTATATAAAACATAATTACATGTGTTTACATCATCAAAACATCAAAAGTGACTAATTACATCAATGGAGGTTGAACAACTCGGAAAACTGACATTCACGCAAAAGCACAGCGAATTTAGGCAAAAGCGCAGTGTGCCAGGAGAAAATGCAACGAAATTGGAGAATTGAGTTTTGGAGGTCTTCCCGAGGTCCAAATGTTGATTTGAAAGTTGTTGGAAATGTATCTTCCTATTGGCTACATGATAGAATCCTCAAGCATTGAAAATGATTACTCCTAGCCCCTCAAAAATTTATTCTCCCATAGTTACTACCAAAAACGCAGCGTGTTGTTGAAAAAGGGCTAAAAGGTGTTTTTTGAGTAGTTTTTGGGCCTTTTGACCTGCCATATCTTGCTGAAACTTTTCTCTCAGGGGCTAGAAGTGATGTAAATCTCATAAGAAATCCAAAAATGCAAAAATTTTCGTCATTTGGTGGCTCCCATCAAAAGCGCAGCGTGGCCATGTTGTGCTTTTGACCCCCATGATTGTGTCAAAAATAGTGAACATTTCCAAAATTTTCAAAATTTTCCAAAATCTCTCAAAATTTGCTCAAATTTTCACCAAACCTGCTCTATGAATCAATGCGATGGAATGCTAAGCTATGAGTGAAGCATTAGCTAGCAAATCCAACTTTCCCTTCTCCTTTTCCTCCATTAGGGTTTCTTTGATTTTTGGCTCCAAGTGCTTGATTATTCCTTGAGAGACCTGATTTCTCTTGTAATAGTACATGGTCATGTGTCTCTGAATGTTATTTTTCTTATTGGCCCTCTTCAGGAGCTTTTCCAAATTCCCATTGAATCTATCAAGCCAATATTCCCTGTCTTTCTCAATGTTTTCTAGTATGAGCTCATCCACTGTCATTTGTGCCTTTGGTGGAAATGCCTCTCTTTGTTTCTGAAGTGTTATTTTTAGGCCGCTAGTTCTTGGCCTCTTCTTTCTAGTATTCTCTTCATGCTCATCTGAATCTTCTATATCAACTATTTCTTTACCCTTTACAACCTCATTACTAGCATCAACTTTATGTCCATTCAAAATTAGTTGATTTTCCTTCAATTGCATGTTCTCCTACTCTAGGAATGAAATCATGAAGTTTGCCTTGGAAAAGTTGTCCTTTAGTTCTTCTATATCAACATGTTTATCCATGATGAAGGTCTCTACTGATCTGTGCTCCAAGTATGCCCTGTCAGTGTCAAAAGGAAGAGGCTCATCATCATGCAAATGTGCCTCATGCTATAGTGACGGTCTCTTTTATATTGATGTAGGCATGGCCCCTTCGAAAATGTTTGGAGAAAACACAAGCCTTCTACCTCTATGATATGTTTTGGTCACCTCAGACCTCAATGTCTTCTTCACTGAAACTCTGCTAGATGAGCCAATCCCCATATTTTTGAATGGTGTTGATGGTGTAGCTCATTATGTACCTTAGCTAGTAGGATGACTAGTAGAAGGCAAAAAGACATGAGACTGAATGAAGGTCTCCGAAGTGATGTTATTTTCTGCAAGTTAGTGCAAGACAATGATTTTGATGAAGGCATGGTGAAAAACACTGGCTTGATGATCACTTTCTCTATGTTGCACCTTCTCTGCCATTTTTGTCAAGCTCTTGTAGAGGTAGTATGGTAGGTTGAGAGGTTTTACCCTATGAAGTGCATGAGAAACCAGACATGGTACTTGTACAATCTAGAAAATTTTCCCTCACATGTAAATTACTTCATAACGACCCTCACCAATGGAGCAAACTTACCAAGTAGCTGACCAAAAGGAAACACTTTATTTATTGCATCTTTGTAGTGACCTTTGACGAAAGGTTTACAGTCCTGCACATCCAAATATAGGCTGTTACAGGTCAATTTTGGCATCATCCCCCATGACCTGGTCAAACTAGACATCATCCACAAGACCAATAAAATAGGGTCTTTCATCCCCTTATATTTCAGTTGCTATATGCCCTAAGAGAAGAACATTTAATTCATGGCTTCTATTGTGAGATTTCCAAGGTTTGAAGTATATGTTATATCACCTATTGACTCACCAATACTCACCTGCAAGGGACTAACTGTGTTGCAGTGCCAAATCCTCTATGCAAGGGTGCACTGCAGTGCATTTCCTGACACTCAAGGGTGTATTGGTCACCTGGGAGAGGAATTCACATTGTTATTGGAATCTCCACATGATCAGTGCCTTCTAAAAGAGTCCATATTTGTCAAACTTCGAATCCAAGTGTCCAGATAACACCTCTGAACTTGGAAACATGTCTTTCCTATTATTAAAAAGTCATTCATTGAGAAACTACCATCGGTTGCCCTATAAATTGAGCACTCATCCTAGTGCTAGGAAAGGAAGAATTTTGGTAAATTTATGATGTTGGATTCTCATTTGATAAGAGAATGAAAGTACTGATATGTTGCTGGGATAATGTTGGATGTGATGAGGCTGGAATGAAGCTGGAGCAGGTTGACGACAAATCGATCCATTGGTTGTAATCTTCGCCTTCTACTCTTTAATAAATATTGTTATTCATTTTCCCATACATATGTCTCTATTTCTTGTGTAACGTATTACTGAATGATGTATGTATTTCAGATCTAATTGATTTGATTTGAGTAAGATAAGTAGATATCTTGTATATTGCATGTTGTTTGATGTTCTCTGTTTTTGTTTGCAGGAATCGATCTAGTGACTTGAGTTGGATTGAGAGCAAGGACAACAACGACAAAAGGAGAAGGAGAAGCAAAAGAATCACAAGTAGGATCCTTTACCATTCTGTATATATGCTTGTTTTAGAGAAAGTGATAGTTATTATTTCCTCAGTTGTTCTAAGTGATAGACAGCACACTTAGGGAATTTATTTTATCCATAGATCACAATTCCATATAACAAATTGGTGACTCCACGAGGGAGTATCCTATCATTCATGGTGTTTTTTCCTCTGTTTATCCTCATCAGTAGCATCTACTTTCAGTTATCAGCCATTTGAATGAAAAAAATGCATTAGAAGTGTGTCTAGCTACTTTATTTTCAATCTTAGATGCGCCTAACGCATTTTTGGTCAAGACACAATGCACTATCTCCCACTCAGGGGTGCTCTACAACGCATTGTCTCCCCTTAGAGACTGTGTTTCCCCCTCAGCCAGCCAAATTCCATCAAAATTTGTCATTTCTTTTGTTATCACTCCAATAATTCCTAGGGTTGTTAATCTTTTTGTTTTAAAGAATATTAGAGGTAACCACAAACCTACTTTTAAGCTTAGGAACTAGCCTTCCTAATGCTCAGAGAGGGCTCTCTCTACATGATTTAACTTTGTTGTTTTTAGTTGATTTTAGGCTAGTTATGTGAGATTGATTGGTTTTGGTTTTGGTTTGGTTTGGTGGTGGAATTACTGATTCAGATGGATAGAGGCAGGTTTGTTTTCCGTTGGGCTATGGAGTCAATGTATCAAGTAACAGAAGCAGGATCAATTTCTAAAGGAAGTGTTCACAGGGAAAGGTAACTGAGTAAATTCAGATCTTTAGGCTGGATGATGAAATGTTTTCAATCGGGATAGGAAAGAAATTAAGGATTCTCATATCTAGATAATGAATGAAATTAGAGAGGTCAATCAAAACTAGGGAGCAATGAAGAATTCCCTAATCTGGATATCAGAAGAAAACATGTAAATGAAATAACAGTTCAAGACAAAGTGTTTTTAAACAAGTTCTGAAATAAAATTCCTGTTATACATTTAGATTCATAAAACATTCAAGTATGTGAAAAACTTAAGAGAATAACAAGAACAATTGAAAGTACTTCACTGAAGTGGCTCAACACATGAATCTTGTAATATAATGTCTTTATTGCTTAATCCAATCTGTTGACTTGAAAATGGTACAATCACCCTCAGGTTTCATATCAATACAACTATAGAATTTTTTAGCAATCCACAATCCACACACAATACTTAGAATTATGAAGTATTTATACAAAAACTATTACAAAATATCCTAAAATTGACTTAGGAATTATTCAAGGAAAAATAAATATCTTCAGGCAAGAAGATAGAGACACCTAGGAGACTAAATGCTAGATGTTCCTCTTTTATTTGTATTTAGTGTTTGCTTGTTGATATTTTGCTGCTTTCTCTCTTTTGTTGTTGCTCAACCCTGGCTATCTTCTTCATGTTGAGTGTCCGTTACACTGGGTGCCTTTAACCCTGCTTTGTCATCTCTGTTTTGACTTTAAACTCTGTATTTGACTGCTCTTTTACTGTTTTACCTTTCACTTTCAAAGTAAATCAATCAACTTCTCCCAAGCTTCTGCATCTGGTAATTTAATCTTTACTATTCTTCTAAAGATTTCATCAGCCTCTATATATTTTGCAAAAGTAGGCTTGTTAATGAATAGATGTTTTACCTCATGCTGGAGGTAAAAGAGATTCTCAAAACTCTGATAAAGCACTTTTCCTGTAAGAATTCCTTTCATGGAGGAATTCTTGGCTTGTTCCTTTTCCACTTCTCTTATTTTCTTATCATAATCCTCATGTTTCATCAATCTGTCATTGATAACCAAAGGATTGGGCATACCTTTCTGCCTCAAAATATCAAATTTAACCATGAATCTAGTTATTGCAAGCTACATGTTCTGAAATTTATCTTCAAGTTGTACCATTAAGTTCCTTTTAGAAATCACCTTTCTTACCTCAAGGATTGTTTCAGTCTTGTCACTAATGCCAATTTCTTCCAATTCCTGTTTTTTCTTGGAATTAAGAAACTTAATGATTTCATTGGCCTCTTCTGGCTTTTTACCAAGTTCTTCCTTAACTTTCTGAATGGCTTCACCTGTTATTTTGATTGTATCCTTCTGATCATAAATAAATTTAATGGATGGCTAAATATCATTGACAGAGTCAATGATATTGGCCCACAGTTGCTACTTGGCTTGGGAAAGTGGTTCTTTCAATGTTAACTCTTTGTCTAACTTCTGTACTTTCTCAGTCAATCTGTTTGACTTCTATACTTCATTTTTATGCATGATTTGAACTAGCTTTTTCTCATCCTCTATACTTTTTATTTGTTCTTTAATTCTACGTTTTTCATTAGTCTGTATGGACATGTCTTGCATTTATTTAACTAGTTTACCTGCTTCATCGCTAGGATGAGCTGCTGCTATAGATGATTTTGTAGCTAATGTAGTTGTTGATGTAGTGGGAAGTAATGTAGCTACTGGAACTGTTGTGGCCACTGAAGCTGCTAAAGTAGAAGGAACTGTTGTAGTAACTGTAGGAATAACAGTGATAGGTATTGCTTCCACATTGGCCTTTTTCTCTTGCACTAACTTATCCATCTCATTCTCCATCTCCTTCAGTTGAGCTGTCAACTGAATGATGAGGTTCATCATTTCATCTTTTTTTCCTTCATTCTCTAACACTTATTTTGCTTATGGATGTTCAGTAGGAGGAAATTTGAGTTGTTTCTTCAATGCAACAATGTCTGCATTCTTTTTCTTGATGAGTTCTTCTGCAACTTTGATGTTCTTGGGATCATATCCTACCTCTATGACCAGTTCTTCCAGCGATTTTATTTTGTTATCTTTGGCTTGTGAGGAAGCCTTTTCTAGCTTTAACTGTCATCTGATGTTTTCTAGAGTATTTTGCAGCTTTTGAACACTCATGGCTTTATTGGTCATGGTAGAATATAACATTTCACCAGCTTGCTTATGAAATTCTATTTGGTCTATAGGATGAAGATCTTTGGCATGAACTGCATATGATGTTTTCTTATAATCTATTGATGACTTTTGATTCTTCATTGTGGGTTGCAAAAAGGTCATCTGCATCTTCCTGGTCTTGTAGGAAAATGCTTAAGGTAACATGCTTTGGTCACTAGGTGTTTTCTTCCAATATTGGGCATAAGTATCTGCTTTTAATGCCTCATTCCTGAGATTGATTTCCTTGTACTTCTGCATGATATCATGTTCTTTATCTATTGGTTTACTTGATGAAGACACTTCAACACTATGCTACTTTTGAATGATTTGAGTATTATATGTTGAAGGCTGGTGAGTTTCCTCCAAAATTACTGGAGGTGCATTCTCTTTTACCACTGTATCTGTATCAATAATCTCAATTGTCTCAACTTGTTCTTCTACATGATTTAATTTGGGCTTCTTCCTGTACATCATTTTGAATTTTTTTTAAGTGGTGGTCTGAGCTGAATATGATCCTTCTTCTCTTGGCCTTTTGGAGTTTCTATCTTGTGGGGATAGATTTTTCAAGATGTAACTAGTATCACCTTGCTTCTATGCCTCTTTTAAATTATTCTCCAACCATTCAGACTTACTGGGGTACTTTTCTATTTCTGGTTTGGACTCATGGACAAAAGGAGTTAGTTTAAACTTGATTCTTAACTTGCTAATAACTCCTAAAGGATCATAATTCCATATGAAGCTTTCTCTGAAATTGAATTCCTGAAGACACTTTTCTGCATGTTGACCAGTAGTCCTGTTATTGCAAATGAAGGGACCAATCTAGTTTTTTATTTTAAACTGTGTTTTCTTTTTGGCTGACAATGAATTCACTTCATCAGAGTTTAGGATCTGCCTAATATATTCAAGTGCAAATAACCTCATTGGGAGGTATTTGGGTAGCTTATATGGAGTGAGTTGAGACCCATGTACCCTAATCTCAGTGTGACTCTGATAAAGATACCAATCTCCTGCCTTATTGTGTTTGATAATTGCAAGACCTTTTTTATCTCATCACTAACTCTTGATTGAATGTTGTTTTTCAGCATGTTGACAATTAGATAGATGTATGAGTCAATGAAGTCTTTGTATGTGAACTTTGTGGAATCTTTCCTAATTAATGAAGTCCAAAAGATTATTGACTGAGGATTACCTTCAACATCCAGTTTTTGAAGGTTGATTGCAAATCTTTCAGATTGAAAGTATAGGAACATATGGAACAAAACATATGAATACTTGAACACTCCATCCTCTAGTAATTTAACCAGTTGTTCATGGATTTTATCAAAGAGGTACTGGGCAAAATTGAATGTAGAAGCAGGAGGTTGACTAGGGGAGAAAATAGACAGAAAACCTAGGACTGAAGCATCAACATGCTCATCAGTGAAATAACCCCGAATACATGACAACATGGTGATAATATGTCTGGTTCTCTTAGAAAATATAGAAGCTAGATAAGGAGGGTTACTCTTAGGAATTTCTACTAATGAGGGAATGAATGTTTGAAATATCTGGAACCTCTTCGGGAAGTTCAGCTTTAAATACAATTCAGTGAGGATCTCAATAGACAGTGGGGCTTCATCAGGCATAGGTTGGATTTGTAGCATTTGGTTTATTGATTCAGCTGTGATGTGAATAAAATCTCTTTACCAGGGGTTACAAGGGCTCTTTGGTCAGGAAGATAACTATTTTGGCAGAGTCTGATAACCTTTGGACACTGGAAGTTATGTGGGACAATATACTTGGGCAAATTTGACTCCCAAAGGTAAAAATCATGAGCTTGGTCAATTGAATTATCATGGCTCCAACAATGGAGCTCAAGGAGGTTGAAATCAGTGACATGGTCACTAATTTTGAAGTCTTTGTTTGCAAGGGGGGTATATTCAACATCAATAATTGGAGGTTGCAGGGGATTGACTGTTACAATACCTTGGGAAGCCATTATTTGTTTATTTTATTCAATTAATTACTCTCTGTGATCAAGAAATAAGCTAGGACCTTAGAAATACCTCTAACAAAATGATTACAACCTGTAGAAAGGGTTTGGGAGGTAACATTGGCTTTTCCTCTTGTCTGCAAAGCTTCAATTTGGTTCAATTAACTTATTACTTTCTTGTTGTAAGTACAGGCCTTGGTACTTAGGAATACCTGGAAAAAATGAAGCTTTTGGTATGGAGAAAGGTCTTGGATGCAGTGGAGGCTTTATGAAGCTTCAATGGTCTTTATAAGTCTTTAAATTGGTTCTGCACCTGCTTTAGCATAAAAAAGTGTTGAATTTTGGTGTGAAATAGCTTAATAATAGGTCGAAAAAGTAATATTTTGCTTTGGAATAGGTCGGCAGTAGCTCTTTTCCGCAAACTTTAACAAAATAATGGTGAAAAGACATGGAAAGGGCGGCTTTATGTTTTAACCAGCAGTGTTTAATCTTTGGGTGCGGGGTTAAATTCAAATAACAAAGGTGGTATTCATAACGGGCGGAAGAAATAGCTTGATGGTTTTCGCATTATGAAAAGCGGGTGGGCGGTATTCTATTAGAGGATGCGATAGAATCAAGGGTTGCCACGTCGCAAAGGGACGGGGCTGCAAAACTGCTTATTTCGCAAGCCCTCAGTAGTGTTAATGGTCGGGAATTCGGGTGTGTGATAGGTTCTATTAGCCATTGGATCTGAGGAATGGAGATCCGACGAATGGGCAAATAGCAGGGGTTCAATAGGAGGTGGGGCCCGGGTTTTAAATCATGCGACGAGGTTTAATGTATGCAATGGGTTAAGAATATACCATAGGCAGGGTTTAGTATAAATGGTATATATGTGGGGTTGAGACTTTATAATAATCGCGAGTTAATATATATCGGGGTTGATAAAGTATGGGTATGGTTTTTAACTATATATATTAAACTAGGGTTAAATGTAAAAAGGGAGGTTAATGAAATATGATATGGGATTCTAAATATGTGTGGGAATGGATATATCAACGATATTATAAAATACAATAAGAACTAGTGTTTAAACTAATATCAGGGAGGGATTTTTCATAGTGGGACCCGATATATGAATTTTAACCATTAGACTTAGGATAAGGGGGTTTTTGGGGCGTATTTTAATGAAAAGAGAAGTTAGTAAAGGAATTTACTTTTCCAAATGAACATATTCTTTTTAACTAAGGAAAAGTAGATTTTAGGAAGGAAAAATGGGTAAAGTAATGGGGAAAGGTTAATATGAAGGAGAAGGAGTATTTTTACAAGGGAAATGAGTTTAGAAGGAAGTTAGTAATATGAAATAACCAATTTCTGCTATCCATGCCTTGTGAAAACTACTTCTGCCTACCCATCTTTTACCCTAACATTTTTTCTTCATTTATTTGGGTGCATTTGAGCTTGTAGACCCTTTAATTTTTCTTTTAAATAATCAAACTATCTAATTCTAACCTTATAACTTCCAATGGCTCAGATTAAACTATTGAGCTCATTATTATTCTCTACTTAACTAGTGATCTACCAAGATTAAACAATTTGGCTATATATTTATTCTCTAATATCAACATGAAATTTAAAACATGAATAAGTCAAGATTAAGCTATTTGACCATCATGATTTGTGGCATTTTTGACAAGTTGCACACAATCTTATTTTGCAAAGTAAAGTAAAAATTAGTGGCATTTGAATTTGCATCACTTTCAGGATCTATTTTTATCTCTTTTTGGTGGGGTTCATATTTTATATTTTTTTTGATCTTTTTCTTTTAGTCCTTTGATTTTTATTTTAGGACTTACCCTCTTTACATTCTTTAATATGGGAAATTTTTTTGGAGAAAGAAAAGTATGTACAATATTACAAGACTAATCATAGTCAATTCAAAATTATGAATCCTACCTATTTCTGCAGCATTGAAGTGTTCCCATCTCCGCCATACATGTACCTGTTTCTGCAGCATTGAAGTGTCACTGTCGATAGGTGTTTTCTTTGCTGGCTTGGGGTGGGAAAAAATTGTTCACCCCAACCAATGGGAGAGATTGATTTTACCCCTTCCAAATAATTTAACTTTTCCATGTGTTCGTCCCTCCAACTAATGAAAAATTGCCATCCATCCAGATTTCCCATGATCTCCCATGTCTGCATACCTGTTGCATGCCTGTTTCTATAGCATTGAAATGCATTCATAGTACGTTTTGTACTCCCACTCCATCCTCTAACATAATTGTTTCAATGCTTACACGCCATACTTCCTCTGCCATACATGTACCTATTTCTGCAGCATTGAAGTGTCCCCATCTCCACCATGCATGTACCTGTTTCTACATCATTTAAGTGCATTATATGTAAAGAAAATACCCAAAGATATCTTTCTGAGCATAGTTAGGTCCAATCTGTATATTTGATCGCCATATTTTTTTCAATGCTTATACTCCATCCTTCCTATGCCATACCTGTACATGTTTCTGCGACATTGAAATTTCCCCATCTCCGCCATACCTATACCTGTTTTTGCAGCATTGAAGTGTCCCTATCTGTAAAGAAAATGCCAAAAGATATCTCTTTTAGCATAGTTAGGTCCAATCAGTATATTTGATCGTGAGGGCCAACACAAATTACCAATCACCCCATGGGACATTATTCAACTGCAAATCATAGGCACAATAATCAATAGGTTCAACAAATTTCTTTTCCATATGTTCGTATCAGAGCTCGTTCGGGAGCTCAACATTAGCCTTTCTATGGCACATTTTGGTTGGATAATTTCACGTCTCAGCCAATATTGACGTGGAAAAATTCATATATTTGGGAACAAACTGGCTAGGGGGCAAAGCTTCAAAATGTATTTTATCGCAACAGATCCCAAGGAAAAAACTTCATTCTTTTTCCCTCCTGAAATTTTGTAGCGGGCTTGATTAAAATATATTTTTCTACTGTTGAAACAAACGATTGAGAAAATGAACCTCGTGATTGTTAATTATAGACAACGAGGACAACCTCCCAATTTGGCTATATCAAGAAGATTTAGCATTCACCGACCCGCAGATGGAAGAAAGGAAGCACGACGCGAAGAGTGCCTTGATAACGTGTTTGTGTTTTTTGAGTATCAGGTTTGGTGTTAAGTTTTTGTGATTAGTTTTTGTGATTGTGGTCGATCTGACGATTGGGAGAACAAAAGGAAGAATGGATGATCATGGAATGGTAAAATTTGAGGGCGATTTATAGAGGATTTTTGGCCTGATTAATCGACCCTTTTTGGTCGACTGAATGTCGGTCGGGAAAGCAGTCTAGCCAAGATCAACACACTTTATGATGAATGCGTTGTTGGGGAGTTCCTTAAAAATAGCGCATGCGTGCTAACTTGAACGGTTAAATGTGGGTTTGGAGTTTGTTATCAGAGTGAAGACTATAGGATTCAGAGGTTTGAGCGAGTCTACAAAAAATGTGGTGTTGTGGAGAAGGAAACTAAGCTTTTGTAACAGAGAGAATCTTTGATAATAATTACTAGTAGTTATGAGATGGCCTAGAATAGGTAATTCGATTGTGTACTAGGAGCAGTGTTCAAAATTGAACATGTCAGATCCCTTCAAAGGGCCTCTAGCACGTCACGGAAGTAGTGAAACGATTTTACTAGTAAAAAAAAAAAAAATCGATTTTTATGAGTTTTTAAAAAACTTGAATAATATTGTAAAATGTCCCCAGAAGTGCGGTAGCGTGTCAGTGCACATCACATTTTTTAAAATTTTAGTTTTATTTATTATATTTTTTTTTAGATTTCAGTCTCCAATCACCGATTCACCACTACTCCACTAGTCCACCTGTGACCTGACCTCATGTATAGACTATAAATTTAAGTATTTGGTAACGCTTTACAACTTAGAAACTTACAAGTTACAACATTGGTGAAAGTTCAGTGGTGGTGACTCAGTCCTGAATGGACTCTGGCCAGTGGCCCAAGGTGGTTTTTTTCACTTTCACTGTTCAAAACTTAAAATCCTAAAATTTGTTACAACATTGAAGGAAATTAATGGCAAGGGAACTCGAGGTTGTTGAGTTTTGATTGACTGCAAGTCTGCAATTTCCTAGTGCCAACTCCACGCCAACAACCATCACAATGGCAAGCTCATGCTCAACACTGAACAATGATATTTTTCCTTGCCAAGTTGTTAGGAAAAATGCTTCAGCCCGAAGGATTTTCTTTTTCATCCCGTTGGAGAAGAACTGCAAGTTTGCAACCTGTTGCAGCGAAAGATCCATTCCTCATTGCTCAGAACTCAAGACTCAGTAAAAGCATCTTCTTCAATTGAATGCACAAACAACAACCAGGTACTCAGAACCCATGAATCCTGCTAGATTGGTATTTGCTAATAAAACAAACCACTACATAGTACAGAATCACAAAGATGTGTTTTCTTCATACACAATATCCCAATAATGATCATTTGAGACTTTGAGTGCCACTGTCAAGTCATGGGGGTTTCTACTAGTTTATAATGTTTCTTTAGCCGTGTGTTCCAGTATTTCTTTATGTCGTTGTTTTTTCGCCCTGGCAACTGGGCTGCAATGATAGACCATCTGCAGATATAATTTACACAGAAGAAGAAAGTGAGCAGAGACCCATAATGCATTCAAATTTAATCAAGAAATGAATGAGCAATGTATAGAAATATTCTTTAAACCTGCTTAAAATGTTGGTATAGAGGCTGCAAATGATGTTGTCTTCTTCTTTTGAGAAGTCACCATGCTTAATATCAGGCCTCAAATAATTCAACCATCTCAGCCTGCAACTCTTGCCACACATTTTTAAACCTGAATGCAGAGCAAGGAAGTGATTAAAAAATTGATGTCTGTTTTTAAAATTCAAACCACATGTCTATTTGTTGAACTATCATTCCTTTGTTCAAAAGAGATGAAGGAGAAAGCTCGAACTCAAATGTATTTCCTTTATCTTTCTCCTTAACATCTCCAGAAACAAATGTTTTACATCTCAAACCACATGTAGCGTTATCAATGGTTAACTTATTTCTCATCCCCGAAAAAGAATGAGAAAAACACAACACACAAATGTTGGAGACAAAATTTCTGGAAAAACAATGTGTAAAGGACATCGCAGTTTCTCCACACACAATTTCTCCAGAAAGTTTGTCTCCAACATGAAATCGAACTGTGAAAATATGCATTCTAAGACACAAGATTTTTTCAGCTTTTCTATGATCCTTCTTAGTTAAATAAAGTCCCTAAATGCTTCACATATCAAAGCATGTCTGTCTAGATGATGTCACTTGCTAACTCATTTCTTAACAGGAGCAAGAAAATTTTGAAAAAAATAAACACCTTAGAGATATTTTCCCTTATCAACCCTAAGTATCTGTGGATAAGCCTATTTTATTAGCAAAACTGACATTGTAACACAAACATTGTAACACAGAACAGAAGAGCTTATTACAAATGGAAAAACTGAACCTAAAGGGTAGATCTGAATGAATATTGGGTGTATGATATACTATCATACCTGATTTGCAAGGCAAAGTGGTATAGTTTCCTCCAGTGACATGCTTCTCTATGAAGCTTTTGAGTATGGTGTCTTCTTCAGGAGACCATGGCCCTCTCTTGACATTTTCTTTGTCACAGCAGGGTGCTCGGCCCATCTCCTTATGAATAATCTAAACTGTGTAAAATCAGCTTTACAGTACTGGACAGGTGTTTTTTGACCTAGGTACGAGCAAAAGAAATTTTGTGCTTAACATAGATCATGAGATCAAGCAAATATAGGTAGATTTGTGTCAGCCAGTACATGCCCTATTCCAATTCTGTGGATTAGGATTTTCTGATTTTTTTCACAAAAAAGTGAGCGGATAGGTGGGGAAGAGGGAAACTTAATCAATCAATGGGTGTTTAATTCTTGATATATATCTTGAATCCAATTATGAGTCAGATCCCACTAGGTGTAGGCGCAGGCGCCAGGCAGGCAAGCAAATTGCAATCACGGGGAATGGAGATCACGGTTGAGGCAAAATCCTTGTCCTCCTTTCTATACGACCCGGGATTCGAACAACGCTGTAATTTTAGGACTAAACGCCTTTTCTCTCTCACCGAATGCATAATGCGAAGACTTCTGACTAACTGTTAAACCTTTAAAATTGTGGCGGAAAGACACATAAGTCCTTTTCCAATAAGGGCATTTCTTGGTTCACGGTTTTGTCAAGCGTCGGCTCTGGTCTTTTGGAAATAGATCTCAACACACATGGACAAAGAGTAGTGACAGGGAGATGAACTGGGTCTAAAGTATATATATGGACCCTAGAGTCTCCGTGGAAGGTGGAGCCTGAGCCCTTGGCTTCCTAAATAATAAATCCGAAAGCGAGAGATTGTGAAGCCACATGGAAGGCCTTCTGCTCTTGCCCTTGTCACAATCTCTCCTCAGAATCGTGATGCACCCATTCCAATAATTAAATTTTTATTTTAATCTCTTCTTCCCTTGTTTATGTGCTCGAGGTGTATTGTAATTCCAATACAAATTTGTAATGTCTTCCGTGGACTATACGAGATACTTCCTTAGCAAACCATCCCAACCGTAACCTAAAATCTGAGGGGATAGAAATGTTTTAAATAGATAAATATTTCAACCCACAAAATCAGTATTCTTTATTCTTTTCAATGATGATAATGATAACTAGGTCACGAGGATAAATATGTTAAAACCTCTATCTTTACAAATCAGTAAACAATGGAATTCAATTGACCGATGGGTGTTATCAGAGACTTCATCCTGTTGAGGGAAAACAAGGAAACAAACAAGATAATAGGAGAAATGTAACTGAAATTGAACAACTAAAGGAACTGAAGGATAAAACACTTTGAAACTTTATTGATCAAATTCTCCGTGCCTTTTACAAGCCTCTCAGGCCATCTTATTAAACCTAGACATAATTCATTACTCTAACTACATCTAGTTATTCAACCTACATGTCGTTGTTCCAACTACATAGGTAATTAGTAATTTTACATTTTTGTTGTCACATTTTTAACAAACTCCACCTTGACAACAATTTTCCTAATGCCCATTCATCATCTTTTCTACAAGCCAAGAGAAGCGAGAAACCATCTCAACTTCTCTACTGAAACTGGCTTCGTGAATATATCTGCATGGTTTTCTTGTGTGCGGACCTTCTTGAGGACTACTTTGCCGCCTTCGATTACATGTCTCACAAAGTGATACCTTACATCGATGTGCTTGGTCTTGCTATGATAAGCTGGATTTGTAGCCAAATGAATAGCGCTCTGACTATCACAAAACACATTCACTTTCTCCTGCATCCTTCCAATCTCATCAAGCAAACCTTTTAACCAGATTGCCTCTTTACAGGAATCTGAAGCAGCTATATACTCTGCTTCAGTAGTGGACAAAGAAACTATCTCTTGAAGCTTTGACATCCAACTGATTACTCCACCTGCAAGAGTAAAAACATAACCTGTAGTAGACCTCCTTTTGTCCAAATCACCTGCATAATCAGCATCCACATATCTGCAGACTATACCTTCATGACCATCAAAGCTGATGCAATGGTCACTTGTGCCTCTCAAATACCAAAGCACCCATTTCACTGCTCGCCAATGTTCTTCCCCTGGATTTGCCATGAACCTGCTGACAACTCCAACTGCATGTGAAATGTCAGGTCTTGTAGATACCATCGCATACATTAAGTTTCCTACCACATTTTCATATGGTACACAAGACATGTACTGCTTTTCTTCATTAGTTCTAGGACTTAAATCCGAAGAAAGCTTAAAATGGGAAGCTAATGGAACATTAACAAGTTTCACATTGTTCACACCGAACTTTTCAAGTATTTTCTCCACATACTTCTGTTGTGATAACCAAAGCTTACCATTCTTCCTGTCTCTGTGTATCTCCATGCCCAATATATGTTTTGCCGCTCCAAGATCCTTCATTTCAAACATCCTAGAGAGCTGAGCCTTTAACCTGCTGATTTCTTCCATGCTTTTGCTTGCAATAAGCATATCATCAACATAAAACACCAAGATAATGAATATTCCATTGAAACTTTTGAAGTATACACAATTATCATACTCACTTCTGATAAAATTCTGGCTCACCATGAAGGAATCAAACTTCTTGTACCATTGCCTGGGTGACTGCCTTAGGCCATACAATGATTTCCTGAGCTTGCAAACTAATCTTCTGTTGCGACCTTGTACAAAACCTTCTGGCTGATCCATATAAATCTCTTCATCCAAATCACCATGAAGAAAGGTTATTTTAACATCTAATTGTTCTAACTCAAGGTCAAGTAAAGCAGTTAGTGCTAACACAATACGAATAGAAACAAGTTTAACTACTAGTGAAAATATCTCATTAAAGTCAATACCTTCAACTTGAGAATACTCTTTTGCAACCAATCTCACCTTATACCTTTCGATACTTCCATCAACTTTTCTCTTCAACTTGAAGACCCATTTGCACCCAACAATGCTTCTCCCTTCAGGAATTTCTACAAGATCCCAGGTATTGTTCTTGGCTAAGGAGTCCATTTCTTCTTCCATAGCCTTTTTCCATATCTTGTTATATGCATCATCAACTGCTTCCTGATAACAAGATGATTCCCCATCTTCAGTAATCAATGCAAATGATGAAGCAGAGTCTTCATACCTTTTTGGTGTTCTTCTTTCCCCTGTAGACCTTCTTAGAGTGACTAGTTGCTGACTGGATTCTGAAATTTCTCCAGTTTCCTCTGCTTCTCCACCTTTTTCAGAAGTCTCTCCTTCCTTTCGACTTTCTGGAAAAGGTATAGTCTCCAATTGAATTTGCTGACTTGGCGATACCTGCTTCTATTCAACCTTTTCAACATCTGATTTTAAAAGAGATGATTCATCAAATGTTACATCTCTACTAATGACTATCTTCCATGAAGTAGGATCCCAACCCCTATATCCCTTCACTGAATAATAATATCCAACAAAGACACAACATTTTGATTTTGGATCTAATTTTGAATGATGATTTCTAGGAATAATAACATAGGCATCACAACCAAAAATCTTCAAATGCGAATAATCACAAGACTGACCCAACCAAACTTCTTCAGGAATTTGATAGTTTATTGCAACCGAAGGTGATCTGTTAACTAAATAACAAGCAGTAGATACTGCTTCTGCCCACAACTCCTTTTGTATATTAGCATTACTAATCATGCTTCTGGCTCTTTCCATAAGAGTACGATTCATCCGTTCAGCAACATCATTCTGCTGAGGAGTATAAACAGTAGTTTTATGTCTAACTATCCCCTCATCCTTACAAAATTGTTCAAATTCTAAAGAGTTAAATTCACCGCCATTTTCAATTCTTAAATATTTGATTGATTTGCCTGTTTTCTTTTCCACCATTGTTTTAAATTGTTTAAACACATTAAACACATTAGATTTCTTTTTCAACATATAGACCCAAACTTTTCTGGAGAAATCATCAATAAAAGTTAAAAAAATACAAGGCTCCTCCATAGGACATAGTAGGAGATGGTCCCCACAGATCAGAATGAATGTAGTCCAAAATCTGCTTGCTATTATGATTGCCAGACTTGAATCTTTGTTTACATTGTTTTCCAAACACAAAATATTTACAAAAATCCAACTTCAAGGATTTCAAATCAAGAAGTAGCTTGCGGTTCATCAGTACCTGAAGACCTTTCTCGCTCATATGACCCAACCGCTGATGCCATAGACGAGAACCTTCTTCTGCTTTATCTGACACAATCGTTGCTTCACTAACTTTAGTGCTTCCTTTGAGTCTGTACAGGTTTCCGACCTTTTCTACCTTCATAACAACCAAGGCTCCTTTCGAGACTTTCAGCACTCCATTCTGACCTGTAAACTTATAACCATGCGAATCCAAAACTCCCAAGGAAATCAAGTTTTTCTTTAGATCAGGTACATGCCTAACATTAGATAAGGTTTTAATTGTACCATCATACATTTTAATTTTCACATTTCCAATCCCAACAGTCTGACAAGATGCATTATTTCCCATGAATACAAAATTACCATCTACAGTTTCATATGACAAAAACCAATTTCGGTGCGGACTCATATGATGAGAAGCACCAGAGTCTAATAGCCAATAGTCAGCATCTTGTGAGATATTACAAACAGGGAGTGCTTCAGCAATTAAAACCTCATCATCCATACCTGAATCAACCTAATTTGCTTCCTTGTTGTTTTCTGCCTCCTTCCATTTCCATCAATCCTTTTTGAGATGTCCCAGTTTGTTGCAGTACCATCATTTTGCTTTACTCTTCTTACCGCCCTTTGACTTTGATCTAGAATAACCTCTTGTCTTCTCCCCCCGTTCCTTTGACCGACCTCTAGCTACCATGGCTTCAGGTGCAGAAGTCTCAATGCTAGATTGTCTTCGTACCTCTTCAGATAAGAGAGCACCCACGACAAATTCAAGTTTTAATGAATCGGCAGTGCTCAAACTGACTAAGGTCATGAAGTGATCCCATGACTCAGGCAGGGAACACAACAAGGTTATTGCCTTGTCTTCTTCCTCCATCTTTACTTCCAATGTATCAGACAACTGACAAATAAGCGTATTACAAACATTTAAGTGATCTGCAATTTTCATACCTTCCTTCATCTAAAGGCTGTACAGTTGTATTTTTAAATAGATTATGTTTGTCAAAGATTTTTTCATATAGAGAGTTCCCAATTTCTTCCACAACCTTGCAGTTGTACTCTCTCCAAAAATATTGAAGAGTACTTCGTCTGCCAAACATAACCGAACGGTACTGAGAGCTCGGGCATCCAAGTCCTCCCAGTCTGAATTCGACATGCTCGCTGGTTTTTTACCCTGTCTAATGCCTTGTGCAATCCTTGTTGCACCAGCAAATCCCTAACCTTCAGTTTCCATAGAGAAAAATTGTTTTTCCCGATGAATTTCTCCACCTCAAATCTTGCGTTTGTCATTTTCGTCATTTCTCCCTCCTAGGGTTTCAATTTTCCCTTCTTCTAAAATTTCCCCTCTTCTTCTAGGGTTTCAAGATTTCCCTTTCTACTTCTAGGGTTTCAGATTTTTCTTTCTTCTAATAGAAAAAATTTTGATTTCTTCCCTTTTCACCAAATCAGTTCCCAAATCAATTCTGTAGTAACCCTTTTTTTCTTCTACTAGAAAAAAAAAATACAATTTCAATTTTATTCTTTTCCAACTAAACAGTTCTGTAGAAAACCTTAACCCTCTTTTTTTTTAAATAAACAATTATGTTCTTAATTTCTTCAACTGAAAAGAAAACTCGATTTATTCAATGTTAACACAACCCAAAAATATGTTTTTTTTCATAATTCTTCTAAGAAACCCTTTAAAAGAAACACAGATTTTTTTTTTTAAAACAAACTTCCATTCATGCATCGATGAAGTTGATTAAAAAAAAATACCCGTCTACTATTCAGCAGCGATGGCAGCCCTTTATATTCGCGGCTGGCAAATCCTTTCTCTGGTGCAAATCCTTGACAGCTCTTCCCCTTCTTCTGCGGGCGTCTTGGACTATATCTCCAAAAAGAAAAATGGCTCGATTAGCGGTCACTCAACGGCCTTTCTCCAGCAATTCTCCAGCAGACTGCGAGTTTTTTTTTTTTTTTTTCCTCTACAAACGGTCTCAAACACTGAGCCAACGTTACCCGCTTTCCTTCTCTCCTGGGCAGCAACAGCAACAGTTCTCTGTCTTCAAACACTTGACGGCAGAGACAACAGTCAACAACCAGTCAGACTCGGCGTTCACAGCAGACTCGATGTTTGCAGTCGATTCAGTCAGAATGGCGGCCTCAACCTTTTTTTCTACATAGGCTTCAGACAAGGCGACTCCTCCTACAACAACGTTGTCATTCCACGCAGCCCAACACCCTTTCTCACAGCGGCCTCCTTCTCTCACGACAGGCACGTTTTCTTTCTTGCAACGGTGTGCGGCTCCAAAACAAGACAGACACTCCACTATGGAAATCGATTCAGGCTCTAATACCACTTGTTGAGGGAAAACAAGGAAACAAACAAGATAATAGGAGAAATGTAACTGAAAATGAACAACTGAAGGAACTGAAGGATAAAACACTTTGAAACTTTATTGATCAAATTCTCTGTGCCTTTTATAAGCCTCTCGGGCCATCTTATTAAACCTAGACATATTTCGTTACTCTAACTACATCTCGTTATTCAACCTACATTTCGTTATTCCAACTACATAGGTAATTAGTAATTTTACATTTTTGTTGTCACATTTTTAACACATCCCAAGCAAAAATTATGGTTGTGTTCTTTTCTCTGCACAGCCTTTTCAATAGATTGGGACAAAGCCTCCATTAGTTATCATGTTCAGGATCAAGCTTTCTGTATGTTGTGATCACACCACCACAAATTTATTCTCTATAAAACATTTTCAAATAGACTCAAACCCACTTGATCGAATACTCTGCACACGAAATTCCGTTCAAAATTTTGACATATGTCAGAGCTTTTGAATTCTATAATATTGTCCTCTTCAAAAAAACAGTGAATTTATTTTTTCCTTTTTGCTTTTGTTACACTTCTCATGACCATTTCTGGAAGTGTCTCAATACAATTTGTTGATAAATATTGTATCCACTCTAGGACAAAAAAGACTATCTCTGGCTTAGGATGAGATCACAATCCAAGAAAAGCAACATCTAGTGGACTTAGATGTGTAATATCCACTGCTCCAAGTAAAATTATGATGAACAACTTAAGATCATCTTTCCCTTTTTAAGGCACTAGCACAAGGAGGTAGTTTCATGTAAGCACCTAATAGGGCCACTAATTCACGTCTGCAATTATGTGATTTACTGGAACTGAATAGGAAGAATGCATTGATAGTTTGTCCAATACCAATTGCCCTGATCCATTATTTGAGGAGTGATTGATAAAATCTTCAATAGATACCTTAATTGTTTTTCCTGGTATTGGCGATGAATCTTGAGATTCATCTATGCCTATTGAAAATATACCTTGGGTGATCATGATAACATAGAAGAAATTTTAACCAACAATCTTAGCTGACCACAATCTTCCAAGACTTGATTAACCTCAAAGCAGTCCCTCTGTTCAATATATTGGTTCTGATTAACCCTGATTTTTGTGTATGGAATTTTTTTTCGTATATAAATCAAAAGTAGCTGCATTCAAATACTTTCTATGAAGATTTGATGTAGAATATTCCTTTGAATTAATCTAAATTGTCTCTCCACCAAAAAAATCCAGAGCCCCTGTGATCTTGTCCAATAAAGACTATTCAAATCTGAATTACCTCTCCACCAAAATAACCAGAGCTTTGATCTTTTCCAATAGAGACAAATGATTCACTCACCAGGTGTACAAACATATCCATGTTCCCTTTAAATAATGAAAACTCTTCCCACATCATCGATTTTGAGCCTAAATTCCAAAAATTGTGAGTGGAATAGCGAAGGGGGTGCTAGTACCAATAGTAACCCTACATGGAACCCACAAAGGATGTTTAATTGTGTTGCTCAACTTCCATCATATTCCATGGGCCCTAATTCCAACATCCCCAAGTTTTCCAATTTCCTATATTCGTGTGGTGTCCATCCAAATTCTTATCATAGTATCTTCAAGTATTATGTTGACATTGCCAATGAAAGATTTAAGCAATACAAGATGGAACCTTCTTCACTGTTGTATATGTAAGAGTCATTTATTAACACAAAGATTGATAGTTTATCTTTCTAAAAATTAAATGTAAAAATAATATATTGTGGTCAATTGAAATACTTTTTTTTTAACTTTTCATCATGAAAGGGCGACAGAAATATATGCCTTTCTAATTGAAATTAAGACACGCCCTTCAAATTTGATCACGACTAAGAGGGGGCACCAATTGTTTCCTCGGTGTTTAAGCGAGCTATGAACACACTATCTTTCACATAAATAGTGGGGGAACAATCACAAGTTTATCCTTTTTAGACCACGATAGCAATAAATCTTGTTGTCAAGGGTTTTGTTTTCAAGATTCCCGCTAAAAATAGAACCCCCAATTTCAATTTCCTAGCAAGTCTGGTTTGTTGTTTTCCAAAACGACGGTGTGGGCCGGTTTTTGTATGTCCCTTACTAAGGATGCGTGAGACTTCCCTTGTTCACCGGGAAACTTCTCGAGCATGCCACGATCCAGCGCCATCGTCTGGAGATGGTGTGCTTGTATTTATTTGAGTTTTGAATTCGCGCTCAATAAGGCTACTGTTCATTTGAATGCGCTTGTGCCCACGATTTTATAGAGCGTGGATGCGATCGAAGGTTACATGGAATACTCATTATGGTTTTCACATTTTCCATTTATAGTCTGATGTGTCCTTCCACGTCTGCAGTTCCATCATCTCAGTCCACACAAATTCAGCTTTATCTGTGGTGGTTATCCTTTAATTCAAACATATTGTACACTTGCAGATGTGTGGGCATAAATCAATTTAACTCCACGCTTCATCGCATGTCAAATCCACCCGTAATTCATGGTCAAAGATTAGATTTTTATTCTGCTAATCCCAATTTGATGGTTAAATAATGCACAACACGTCGCTGCAAGAAAGAGTTGGCCAATATTTAAGAGTTAATAATGGCAATTGAGCTATCAAGGACAGCCAGAAATACCGCCTGGAATTAAATAAAATCAAATTTGAAGTTTTTAGAAGTCAATTAGGTATTGTAGAAAATCCATTTCTCCATTAAGTAAGTACACATTTATTATGCCATAGCCTTGAACTTTAAGTGACCTGTCATCTCCTAGGTAAATGTGTGTGCCATCAGATTTCTCATAATATTTATCATACCATTCTTTATTACAAGTCATGTGCGCTGATGCACCAGAATCTATGAACCAAGCATTCTCATCATCAGTTTTAGCAGACAATGCAGCATCAGAAAGAAACAACTTAAGATTTTTAAATCCATCAGTCACTGAGGTGTCTCTGTTTATGTAATTTCCATTATGCCTTCTATGTCTTTGATTTGATTCATTATTCTTTCTCCTATAGCAATCTTTAGCCAGATGTCCAGGTTTTCCACAATAATCACATTCAATGTTCCTCTTAACATAAGAATCAGGAGGTGTCATACCTTTTTGTTTTGCTTGAAACCGGCCTCTGTTCCTGTCCCATGGTCGCCCTCGGAATGGTCTTTTACCTCTTGCAGTCAAAGCCAAATCAGAACCATTTGACTCCAGTTCAAAAATTTTCATGCGCTCTTCTTCTTGAAGAAGAATTCCAGCCAATTCTTCAAATGTAGGAGGTGTCGGTCTAGTTGAGAGAGCTGAAATAAAGACTTTATAGTCTGGGACTAACCCCTTTAAAGAAACAGTTACCAAGTCTGTACTAGACACTTTTTCACCAATATCACCAAGCTTATCACTCAAGTCTTTAATTCGGGAAACAAAGTTGCTAATGCTTTCATTGGCTTCCATTTTGATAGATAGCAGCTTTGTTTTTAAAAATAAAATACGGTTTGCATTACTAGTTTCATACAAACCTTTGAGAGTGTCCCATGTCGCCTTGGAAGTTTCACAGTCTCGAATGTGAGGAATAATATTGTCCTTCACTGACATTTGTAGTAGCACCTTTGCTTTCATTTCACGCTTCTCCCAATCTTGAGTGGCAGCAGGAGGTTGAGGCTTGGGCTCGTCACCTTTGACAATCGTCCAGAGATTGTATGCCTCCAGTACTGTTATGAGCTTAAATTTCCAGTTTACATAATTTTCACCATCAAGTTTAGTGGATTCATTTAAGTATGAATCTGCAAGGGGATTAGCCATTTCAACAACAATAATTCAATTTAATGTGCCGAATATTAATTTACTGCAGTGACCTTCCTTAAACAAGCTGCAAAACTTATAAGTACCACTGGCACCAGCGCAAACTGGCAAAATAGCCACTCACGCAACAACCCACGCTCTAACAAAAGATATGCAGCATTCAACAACCAGCAAATAAAAAATACCCACGCGCTGGCGAAATATATGCAGCATTCAACAACCAGCAATAAACAACTGAATTAAATAAACAACAACCAGCGTTTATTTAAATTCTGCTATCCGACATAACCAGCGTTGAATACAATACGATGGCTCTTTGGCTGCGCAAGAGGGGACGAAAGTAAAAGTGAGGGCCAAGCAGATAAAAGTTACAGGCTCTCGCGGCACTCTCACCAGGAATTTCAAGCACCTGAATCTCGATTTTCAGCTTATGGAGGGCGGCAGAAAGCTAAAAGTAGAGGGGACGGCTCTTCTGCATATCAACTTAATCCAATGAATTTGAATGACAACGCTGGAAATTAACTAAAAGCGCACCAAATGACAGCAAAAAAAAACACTTTTCCACGTTCTCACAGAAGCGGCACAACAAAAAACGCCTTTACTAACTTGCTGTATCCAACGTACAACAACAAAAAAACGCATAGCCTTTTTTCAAAGTCCAGCTTCAAAAAAAAATGCGATTTGAAAAACTTCGGCTTCAAATATAAGTCACTGTTTCAAATTGTTTCAAATATAAGTCAGCGTTCCAATGAACAGTCAGGCGTACACTGTTTGATTGGACGCAAGCCGATTTCTCCTTTGCTGCACACGCCCTGGCAGCAACCTTTGCACCGGAGTCAAATCCACGCGCAACAGCAAACTCTGTGACCTCAATAGCTGCGTTAACCTGGTGTGCCAGATCTGCGGGTGTAGATAGCGGACTAACTCCAGTACCCAACAGATCTGTGACCTCTTACTTGCTCCGATACCAACTTAAAACAAACGAGCACAACAAGAAACGTGAGACAAAGCTCACTCAAATCAATGAATTAAATTGCTCAATTACATCACACTTATATAGGAAACTGCACTCCTAATGGACAAATGCGACAGATTCATAATGTGATGTATGTACCTGCTCTCAAAAAGAATTTGATATCTGTTTCCACTATCACTGATAATCATTTAAAAGTTGAATTTGGTAAATTGGGGTGTATTGTGAAAGATGTTCAGGACCACTACAGGGTTGTTTCTATAGGTACCAGGGTTGGAGGATTATATAGATTGGATGTGACAGTGAAGCGCCATGTTGCATTGACATCCAAAGAGACATCGACAGCAGAATTATGGCATCACAAGTATGGGCACCTAAATTACAATGATTTATCATTGTTGCAAAGGAAATCAATGGTTGAAGGTCTTCCTATTATGAAGTGTGAACATTTACCATGTGAAGCTTGTGCACTTGGTAAGCAGCATAGAGAAGAGTTTCCTGTTCATACCGAGAAACGACAGTATGATATACTTGAATTAATTCACACTGATGCATGTGGACCTATGCAAACTAGGTCTCTTGGTGGTGCTTCATACTTTGTTATTTTTATTGATGATAGATCTAGGTATACCTGGGTCTATTTCATTCGAAGGAAGAGTGATATATTTGAGTATTTTAAAGAGTTTCGAACTATGGTTGAAAAACAAACAGGAAAGTGCATTAAAATACTCAGATCTGATCAAGGGGGTGAATATAAGTCAAAAGCATTTAACACCTATTATAAATCTAATGGAATTCAACAACAGTTCACAGCACCACATACCCCTCAGCAAAATGGTGTTGCTGAGCGATGGAATAGAACCTTGGTGGAATCTGCTCGTAGTATGCTGCAAGGTAAGAACATCTCTAATGGTTTCTGGGCAGAAGCCATTAACACTGCTGTTTATCTGAAGAATCGATGTCCCACTAAGCAATTAGTTTTTCAAACTCCTTTTGAGGTTCTTCATGGTTATAAACCTGATGTGAGTCATTTCAGAGTCTTTGGGTGTACTGCTTTTGCTCATATTCCTAAGGCTAATAGAAGAAAACTTGATGCCAAGTCAATCAAGTGTGTTTTCATTGGGTATTGTGCGGATCAGAAAGCCTATAAATTGTTTGATCCAAGTTCCCATAAACTATTTGCAAGTCGTGATGTGCTGTTTCATGAGCAGGCTGATAAAATTAATACAAAGAATGATGCATGGCATATATCTAATGATGCTCATGTCAAACTTGATACTTTGATTAAGCAGGAACAGGAACAGGTAGAGGTACAGGATCAGGATGAGAGCAGTATGAGCACATCTAGCAGCAGTGAGTCATCACAAGGGGGTGATTCACCTCAAATCCGACGAATCATGGATGGAACACCCACAGGCATTGAAGCACCAAGAAGGTCATCCCGACAAACTCAACTTCCTGCAAGGTATAGAGACTATGCCTTAATGTCTAATATAATGAATGTTGAAGAACCAATTGACTATGAGCAAGCTAAACAACATGAACAATGGATTAATGCTATGAATGATGAGTATGCTTCTCTTATGAAAAATCAAACATGGGAATTAGTGGAACTTCCTGAAAATAAAGTTCCAATTGGAAGCAAATGGTTGTACAAATCGAAATTTAAAGCAAATGGTACAATTGATAAATTTAAGGCAAGATTAGTAGCAAAAGGATATGCTCAAAATGAGGGAATTGATTATGAAGACACTTTTGCACCAGTAGCTAAGTTGAATACAATTAGATTACTGATTGCCTTAGCCACAAAACATAATTGGAATATACATCAATTGGATGTCAAATATGCTTTTCTAAATGGTGATTTAAAGGAAGAAGTTTATTTGGTTCAACCTGAAGGGTTTGTCAAACAGGGACAGGAGCATCTAGTCTGCAGGTTAAGAAAGGCATTATATGGTTTGAAACAGGCGCCGAGATCATGGTATGTAAAGATTGATACTTTATTTCTTCAGAATGGATTTGTGAAAAGAAAAAATGATCCTAACTTGTATGTTAAGAAAGATGGAAAAGGAAATGTTGCTTTAATATCTTTGTATGTGGATGATTTCATTATCACAGGCAGTGCTCACAAGTTAATTGAAGAAATTAAAGTTCAGTTGTCACAGGAATTTGAAATGAAAGATTTGGGTGAATTGCATTACTGTTTAGGAATTGAGGTATGGAGAGAGCCTGGTAAAACTTTGATCACTCAAAGCAAATATACAAAGGAAATTCTTAAGAAGTTCAATATGACTGATTGCAAAGCTATGTCAACTCCCTTAGAACAGAATGCAAAGTTGTACAAAGAAGATGGAACGAAAGAGGCAGATGGAACATTAGATCGTCAGTTAGTGAGAAGTTTGAACTATCTCACCACTACCAGACCAGACATTGCATACTCAGTCAGTATTCTTAGTCAATTCATGGCTAAGCCTTCAGGAAATCACTGGAATGCTACAAAGAAAGTTCTCCGATACTTAAAGGGAACAGTGAATTTAGGTATTATGTATACTGATGAATCTGATGTTGCACTGACAGGTTTTTCTGATTCAGATTGGGCAGGAAATCCAGATGACAGACGATCTACCTCTGGCTATGCATTTCATATTGGATCAGGGGTCGTATCTTGGAGTAGTAAGAAACAACCAACCATTTCTTTATCATCAACAGAATCACAGTACAAAGCTTTGACCAATGCCACCTGTGAAGCTATTTGGTTGCGGAGAATTCTTGCAGATCTTGAAGAGGCACAAAGTGGTTCAACATGTATCAATTGTGATAATCAGAGTGCTATCAAATTAGCACATAATCCAATTTACCATGCTAGAACAAAACACTTTGAGTTACAGTACCACTTTGTACGTGAGAAAATTGAGTCGAATGAAATTGAATTGATATTTTGTAATACCAAGGATAATGTGGCTGATATATTTACTAAGCCCCTTGGTAAAATCAAATTTGAAGTTTTTAGAAGTCAATTAGGTATTGTAGAAAATCCATTTCTCCATTAAGGGAGGATGTGAGAATAATGCAGAAATAGAATTAGTTTTGAGTGGTTGAACAAGAGTGTTAATTTAGGAATTGGTTGCACATATTCAGGTTTGTTTCCTCGTCTTCAGGAAGATTAGGTGAGTGCAGTTTCCTATATAAGTGTGATGTAATTGAGCAAGTTAATTCATTGATTTGAGTGAGCTTTGTCTCACGTTTCTTGTTGTGCTCGTTTGTTTTAAGTAATAAGAGGGAAATTTCAGACTCTCGAAGCTACAATGGGGGTGCTTTAGGTTTGAATAGTTGGCTTGAGAAATTGGATGTGTTTCTCCAACAAGCATCAAGAAGGGCATAAAAGTGCACACAAGCGAGGTATGATGTGATTTGACGCTATAAAGCGAGCATTTTATTTAAAGAACAACGAACAAATAATTAGCGAGGGAACATTGGGGAATCTTGCTAATCTGGAGACGCTTGATTTGACCCTGACAGAGATTGCAGGTCCACCGTACGACATGAATAATATGTCAAAGTTGAAGCTACAAATATTAAAAGAACTTCCACCTCTGCATTAGCTGAAGAACTTGAGGCAATTGGATATAGTGTGTTGTTTCCTGAGTTGAAGAATTATCTGAAGGAATTTAGTGATGTTGGTGCATTCCCTTCCTTCAAGATATTATGGTTGGTTGAACTATATGGATTGGAAGAGTTGCCTGTCATGGAAGAAGGTGCAATGTTTAGTCTTAAAATATTTACTGGGATGAGATGTCATGTATTAAAAATGATGCCATTAAGTTATTTAAATATTAAAACACTTCAAAAAAATAAGATTATATGATTGCCCAAAGGTATGAGAAAATTTATAAAAAATGAACATAAAAGATATTAAAGTACAAGTAGTAACAACATCTACAGTAGATATAGAAGATGTTTATAAAAGGTTAAAAGTTTTTGAAAATTCACAAAGAAGTGAAAGTTAGATGTATGATGATTTTTGGTGTAATGAGCTTTATCTTTTTCTCCAAAGCCTATGGAGACTCTTATAAAGTACTTTAAAGAAAGATTGAAAAAAAAAACAAACAAACAAGCAAACGTTTAAATGTATGATGAATTTTGGTATAATGATTTTTTCCCCAATTCTTTGGATATATAATGGATATGAATGATTATTTGTGTTTTTCTATTACAAAATATTTATGTATCATAATCTAGAAAAATGTGTCTTTCCGATTAATCACATCATTAGGATTTGGTTGACGTTTCGAACCAACTAATGTGGTTCATCCTCAGGACAAGGTGAAAAAGATAATCAATCTTAGTGAATAAATAGTATGGATGCATCATTGCCCGATTATAGCCGTTGAAAACTAGCCGATAAAAACTAACTATTATTAATTAATTAGTTATAATATTAAATTATTTATCAAATCTTTCGGTGAAAATCACATTGGAGAGATTATTATTTATTTTTATTTTATGTTTATATATATATATATATATATATATATATATATATATATATATATATATATGTTTTTTTTTATGTATTTTATTTTATTTTATTTATTTATATTTATATTTATATTTTTATCTTTTTAGTCAAACTAGCCGTTATTCTACAATGGCTAATTGGAGCTTCATTATCTATTTAAGTTGAGTCCTAGATCAGATTTCTCATCTTGCCCTAATGATGAACCACACTGGCTGGTTCGAAACGCGTGACACAAATTTCTCCAATGTAATTTTCACCGAAATATTTGATACATAATTTATGGATCACATAAGTCAAATTCCTAATATTAAATTATTATTTGTTAAGACAATTTAATAAGAGGTTGGTTAATGATTATAGAAATTATTAATAAATATGTCAAAAAATTTATAAATAAATATTAATAATATAATAAAGTAATACAAGAATTTAATAATAAATATTTAAATAAAAAGGGGGGTTAAAAAATAAATAAATAAATAAATAAAATGGTGAAAATGTGAAGCTGGGTTACACTTTTTGCCCTTTTTTGAGAAAAAATTTTCATTTTTTCGGTTCTTCAACTTTCTGCAAACTATAACAATTTTTCTGTGTAGAATTTCATTTTGCGATAAAAATAAAAGTTGTGAGAAATTTTATTAGCTTTCTATTACTTATTTTTTGAAATTTTTTTATGCAGATTTGATATGTCAACTTAGCGTTTCTTTGAGTGTGTGTTTCTTGACAATCAAAGGATTCATAAGAAGTCATGTTATGTCGCAATGCTGTATTCATTGAAAATTTGTGTTTTTGAAAAAACAAAATGTGTTACAACAATCTAGACAGAGTCTACTTTGTTTTCATCATATTTACAAAGCCAATGGATGCATATCATAATTACTAGAAATTTTTGAACTGGTCCAATACGAAAAACTGCGTATTTTGGATATGTTTCGCGTGGCAACAAATTTCTTAACATATAAGTTATAAACTAAAAATCTAAAAGCTACCCATTAGAGTCAACGGACCAATGTAATGCCCCATAATTTTTTCAATTTTTTTTACAATGTATTTTGGGAGATACAAAATTTTGATTTCACTGAATCACAGTGACCCTCAGAAATTGTTTGCACCCATTTTATTAGAAAAATAATTAAAATTAATTAACGTTTACGAAATTCCATAAAAGTTATATTTCCTGAAAGTAGATTCAATTCTGAAAATGCTTGTCTTGGTTCCGACAGTTAATTAACAACCTTTCATGGAGTTTAATCAGTCCAAAGTTGCAGAACCGTTTTCAGAGCCTGGTTTTGCGTAATTGGTGACGCGTTAGTTCGGCCGAACTTTTAGTCCAAGTTCGGCCGAACTATATTTTCCGCTTACGAGTCGTTAAAACTAACGTCTTAATAGTTTGGCCGAACTTCTTATCAAAAGTTCGGCCGAACTATTGTGTAACTCTCCGTCGGCCGGAAAAATTTTGTGGAGCCCCCTACAAAACACACATTTCGCGTCAATATAAATTGCCGCGAAATGATTCACAATTTTCGCACATTTCGCAAAGTAATAATAAAATAAAAATAAAATAATAAAAACCAGATCAAAGGGGATACGAGACTCAAACAACCAGGGGGAGAGAAATCATCTAAAGAAAGCAGGAGTCCAGCTCTTACTCAATTTCCACCTATCATCCATGTTGAGATTCTTAGCATGCTTTTCAATCACAATAGCTTCCCTAAGCTTCCTATGGTGGAAGTGATCAACCTTGCAAATGAATTTGGAATCCTCAATGCATACATGTTGACACGATTTTTTAACATGCTCTACAAGAGCAGATGTGTGGAATCGATTGTGTCTAATGTCTGCAACATGCTCTTGGATTCTCTATCTAATGGATCGACCTGTTTCCCCAATCTAGGGAGTACCACAGGAGCAAGGAACCATGTAGACACCTTTAAGGTCTTTAGGGTCGATAGGGTCTTTTACAGATCCAAGAGAGTTTCTAATAGTATAGAGAGGTTTGAAAGAAGAGGAAACATTATTCTTTCTAAGGACATGGGAAATTTTGTCCGAAGTCCCTTAGATAAATGGGAGATGAACCTTGGAGATAAGACCAACCTTAGTAGATTTGTCTCTTAACCCTTTATAGGATTTTTGAAAAGCCTTAAGGCCTTGAGATCTACTATATCCATTATTCTCAAACACATCAAGAAGATGAGATTTCTCCGACTCTAAGTGGTCATCATCAGAGATTCTTAGAGCACAGGTAGTGAGAGTGCAAAGAACACCAAATTTATGTGTGGGAAAATGATGAGAACTCGCATGAAGATAATGTTCCGTGTGATTTTTCTTGCGAAAAAACTTGGTGGGAAATGGACCCATCATCCTTTCTCGAAAGAAGGATATCTAAGAAGGGAAGGCAACCATCCACTTCTACTTCCAATGTGAATTTGATGGAATCAGATTGGGAATTCAGGTGCCCTAGAAACAAATCTAACTTTTCATGACCATGGGGCGAGATGATACAAGTATCATCCATGAACCTCTTCCATTTCGTAGGTCGAAATTGAGCTGAGACTAAGGCCTTCGCTTCAAAATATTCCATAAATAAATTAGCAACAATAGGGGAAAGAGGACAACCCATAGAAACAACACAAGTTTTCTCATATAAGTCACCTTGGAAACTAAAAAAGGTCGAGGTGAGACAAATGCCAACTAATTTAGACGTGTCTTGATCAAAAATCCGCTTAATGACATCAATGGCTTCTTGGATGGGGATTTTGGTGAATAAGGACACAACGTCACAGATGACTAATAACTCGCCAGGTTCTAACTTGATGTCCTTCCATTCTTTAATAAAGGAGGTCGAGTCCTTGACAAAGGAATCAGTGAGACCCACAAGGGGTTTAAGCTTATGAGCTAAGAATTTAGCAAGATGACAAGAGGGACCACCTATTGTGTACAAAATAGGTCTTAAGGGGGCTCCGAATTTATGAATCTTAGGAAGACCATAAACCTTGGGGGTGAAGGGATTGCTCTCAATGAGCTTTCTAGATAGAGGATTAAGGGAAGAATCTGACTTAATGGCAAGGGAAACCTCCTTAGAAACTGATTTAAGGGGATTATTTTTAAGCTTAACATAACTACCACTATTGGACAAATGGTCAAACATTTTGTTGGCATAGTCAGATTTATTCATAATGACCATGGCACCTCCTTCGTCTGCCTTAAGGATGACAATGTCAGGGTTGTCCCTTAGGGATTTGAGGGCAAGAAACTCCTCCTTGCTCAAATTTCTTTTGGGAGGCTTAGCCTTCCTAAGAATAATGGAACAATCTTGTATAATAGCCTCCTTAATGTTATCTGGAAGATCCCTAATGCCATACTCAATGTTACAAAAATGTCATCAATGAGAATCTTCTTGGGGAAAGTGCAAAATTAAACCCCTTATTAAATAAAGTTTAAAAAAAAAAAAGTCAAAATTCCCTTTCATACCATCAGAAAATTTATTACTAATATTTTTTTTTTTTGTTAATATTCTTATTTTATTATTATTATTAAAAACATCTTTATTAATATTGGTAATGGTGGGGTTAGTATTAATTAATTATTATTATTGAAATTATTGTTAATTTCATTTAGGTTAATTGAATTATTATTATTAATTATATTATTATGAATAGTATTGATATTAGTATTAATGTTATTTAAGTTAATTGAGATGTTGGTTTTATTATTATAAATATTAGAATCATTTTTATAAATAATATTATTATTAATATTGTAAGTACTAATACTAGCACTCGATCATTTTATTAAATGATCCGCCAAAACGCTGAAAGGAGGACCCCAACGTCAATCACGTGGGCACGCGTGGCTCGTCGAACCCCCGCACCGTGAAGGAGCAAACGACAGCAGCACGGCCCAGTTTGTGGCTGCGTGGCAAATAGCGTGACGGCAAATGTCAAATTTTTAGTGGCGGTAATGACGATGAGAACGCGCTCTCATTGGCTCAGCGAACAATCACATTCGGCAAAGCCAACAAAAGGAACGCTTTCAGCGTAATTATTATCCGAATTATGGATAATATTTGTATTATTAATAATTAAGTTACTATTTAAATTGGGAATTAAATAAAATTCTTTACCATGAGTTAAGACGGCCACCGCCCGTGAGTTTCTCATCCAGATGGGGAACGAAACAGTACTCACCACCATTGCAAAACAATGAACGTGAAGGGCCAGAATCGATGGCCTGGATGGCGTAACGGAGTTGCGGAGAAGGATGCGAACTTGAGGCCAAATTGATGGGTTGGATGGAGGAACGGAGCAGATGAGAAGGATCCGAATCAGAACTCGAAGGAGAGCAATCCTGGGGCACAACAACCGGAGAAGGGGAACGGAGAGTTAAATTGAAACCTTGGCTTCAGCTCTAAATCTATGCGTAAACCCAATGGAATCAAAGCTAGAAACCGATTAATACAAAAGACATATTTTTCTAAATTATGTATTATAAAAATTTGAGATCTAATTTTATAATTTAATTTAGGATTATTATTAATTATTATGTTAAATTAAGACTTTTATGATTTATAAAAGAATATTTTTTGGATGTGATTAATTAGAAAGACATTTGTTTATATTAATTATTAATTAATAAATATTTATCAACAATGCAAAGATATGTGATATAATATTAATATTACAAATTATAAATATTTCATTAAAGTTTATATTTCATTATTTTGAAGTATGTATTTCATTATTTTAATTATTTTGAGTATATATTTTAATTATTATAAAATACTAAATACTATTTAATTCATCTTTTAATTAAAAATAGATATTTTAATAATTTAAATTTACAATTTCAACTAGTAATAATAAAATTTTAAATTTCTTTCTTGATATTATATTAGTGTTTTTATTTAATAAAATTTTCAATAAATTTATATTAAAAATATTAATTTTTTATTTTTATTTTTTTATTTTAATACATTAAAATAACAAATAATTCTTATTTCTTCCTTTACATTTATCTACACTTCCATTAAAGTGTCTTTGCACTTTACTTTTTTGATTCAGTGTGCCTTTGCATCTTTTTGATACAAATGCTAGTTTATAATAATTGATAGATATCGATTTGTAGAAACTTATTGGATTTATATTATATAACACATTACAAATAAATTCAAAATCATAAAAATGAACTAAATTATGACTTTAATTTAAACTATTTTATTATTATTAGTATTTATAATAAAATTTAATTTATGAGTTAAATATATATGCATTAAAAAAACCATAAAATATGTAACAAGACTCTTAATCATGAAAATTTAGCCATGCTTTAAATAGGATGTGTTACAATACCATGGCTTATGAATAACAAATGTCTAAAAAAACCTCAACTCATTTTATATAACACTTGTTCATATAACATTTTTTTATTAATCAATTTAATTAAAAAGGTGAAATGAGTATAACTAAGTTTAAGATAAATATCAAATTTTAATCTATCTAGTATTTAAAAAAGAGCTATCACTAATCTTCCTACCTACCTATTTCTACAAACCCTCACTAATATTTCAAGGAAAATAATATTGGTTACTATGTTGTTTTGAAAAGCGAGTATAATTTTAGTAAACAAGCTTTGGTCTAAAAAGATAGTGGCAGCGTTTAACATAAATGTAAAAGTGTTTTACAACTCAAATTTTATTGATATATAAATTTAATTGTTATTAATATATAAATTCTAGTGTTATTATATATCAAAGTTATATCATTGATGTTATATAAATTAAATAATTTATAATAATTGATGGATATTAATTTATAGTAAGTTATTGGATTTATATTATATGACACATTACAACAATTTAAAAAAATCATAAAATTAATTAAATTATGACTCTAATTTAAACTAATTTATCATTATTATTAATTATAATAAAATTTAATTGATGAGTTAAACATATATACATTTTAAAAACCATAAAATATGTAACAAGATTCCTAATCATGGAAATTTAACCTTACTTTAAATAGGATTTGTTACAATACCATGGCTTATCAAATACATGTCCAAAAAATCATAACTCGTTTCATGTGACACTTGTTCATATAACATTTTTTTATTAATCAATTTACTTAAAAGGGTAAAAGGAGTATAACTACTTTTATGATAACTATCAAATTCTAATCTATCTAGTACTAAGAAAAGAGTTATGACTAATCTATTTTATAAGATAAGTTATATTATTATGTTATTTTTTTTAATATTTATAACATAAATTTCAAAATGTATTATTTTGTTTATGTTTATAAAGCTTGAGTGGGCCTAATATACAACTTGAATGGGCCTAATGGTTAAGAACATGTGTTTCCTCCTAAGAGGACATGGGTTCAAAACTAGAGGGGGATAGTGTATGTATGCCTTCGTATACTTAGCAGTCAAATAGTTGCGTGGAGGTGGGTCCATTGTCCCAAACACAAAGGGGTCTCATATACCAATTTGGTGTCTAGCTTGGCCATGACCTTAAAATTGGATAAATAATTTTATATTTACACCGTAAGGCATTCCCTTTGGGAAGAACATCCCCAGTTGCCACTCTGCACCACTCTTCACCATCAGATGATGATTGAGAGTTCTTCCACCTTTAGATCCCCAAAGTGTGTCCCATATAAGGTTTGTTGAAGTTTGTTTTATGTGGTTGGATGTGTGCTTCCACCTTTAAATCCCCATAATGTGTCCCAGAAAAAGTTTGTTAAAGTTTATTTTTTGTGGTTGGATGTGTTAGTCATCAGTATCTACGTTTGTAATCGAATGAGTTTTTCTAGTTCTTTTGGACGTTTTTGACAACTACTAATGCAGTCATTGTTATAGGGATGGAGTATATGAAACACAAATTTACCATGTCCTGAATGTTGAATTTCAAGCTATATACAAGGTCATGTTAAATTTTTATCCAAGTCCATTCAATTTGTAATGGGAAGTCACAAATTTATCATATGGTTGTTTATTTGTTTTAACATCCCTTAGTTTGAACTATAAACTACAAATGCTTATTTGATTTACCATTCATGTAATCACATAGAGGTAATTTATAAGCCTATAATCACATTGGTTGTTGCACAGAAGAATCATCACACATCTATTTCCAAGTGGTGGTTCGGGCAATGTGCAACCAGGGAAGTATTCCTTGTAAATTTTATCATTTGAACAAGTACAACTCGATTAGAATCAACCATCATATAAGTATCTAAACCATAGTGTGAATCATTATTTAGTTAGAATATTTCCTTCTATGTTATGTGCACGGATTATGTATATAAATTTTGTGTTATGTTTTAAGAGACATGTAGAGACCAAACATCCCCTGTAGAGAACTTCAACTTAATAATGGAATCATGAGAAATTATTGAATAGGAATCTATGTGTGAAAATTGAGCAAGGTATGGGGAATGGTGCAACTAGGAAGAAGGGTATTAGATAGAAGTAGTCCATAACATTTAACAATTTGGTTCAAGGTCAAATACTTTTATTTCTTTGTCATGGGGGTAAGCTTTAAAATGTGCATATGGATAAAATAAAAGTCCACAAATTGTTTGGCAACATAATGGAATGGAACAGAATGATCCCATTATCATGCAAGAGAATTATAATTGAATATTCATAAATATATTTGGATCCTTTGTAGTTTTGGTACATCCTCTACATAATGTTTGACAAGGGAGTAACTAGAAGAAGGTATAAAAAGGGTAGCTACAGGGAAAGAAAAGGATATCAAATGTCTCTAAGCAAAACACCTCAAATCGGGGCAGGAATATATCAACCACACTGATCAGTAATACTCAATGAAATGATCTAGGAAGGCCTTTTAAGTTCTATGTTGGACAGCAAGTCTCATTATATCAATCTTCAAAGGAAGGGAGAAGAAGAACCTAGGGAACAACAAAATAATAATGATCAACTTGGTGTTTGTGAAACTAATGGAAGGAATGATAGGAAATAAATTTGGTAAATAGGTAAAAGATGATGGGAAAAGGGCTTGAAGACAAGCTAGATTTTGGCCCAAGAAATTTATTGTTGATCATTGCATCAACTTAAGACACGTGATAGATAAAATTTGAGACTCTGAAGATGAACAATATTAGTGTTGCTTCGTGAAAATAGTATTCGGCATATAACAGGGGACATTAATAGGAGAGAAGGTGCTTTCCCACATATGACATGATAGGAAAATCATAGTGCTTACCCCACACATGACATGATAAGAAGATCATAGTTCTTACCCCACATATGACATGATAAGAAGATCATAGTGTCGTCAATTAAAGGCAACATGTTACTAATGGAAAAAGCACATAGAGAACCCTTCACTTCCACAGCCATTTAAGACAAACAAAATATGGTGTACAAAGATTGTCTATACACCAAGTTGTCATTGATAACTTGAGACCATTTTCTTAAGACATTGAAAATAAATAGCATAAGAGAACTTATAAATTAACAAAAGTTTCAAACAGTGAAGTTAAGAAATGCATAACAATGATTGCAAACATTGAGCACAGTGTACCCCAATTACAGAGGGCTATTATTTTGAAAAGTGCAGATAGAATATAAGTTTCTTACAATGCATAGCAAGAATTGCAAAGATAAATTGGATTACAATTAGATTTTAGTACCTCCTCAAACTATGTCACATGTAGCCATTACAAAAACATTGAGTAAAAAGTAATGTAGTTTACGCTCTGCCCAAAGTGCATGGAATCATTGTATAGAGGGCTATTGTTGGAGTGCTTCATGAATTATTTTGAAAAGTTCACATATAATATAGTCTATATATTATAATGCATAGCAGGAATTATTATCTTTGATTGAATTACAATGTATTTTAGTCTCTCCCCGAAGTGTGCTCTAGATAAAATTTGTTAAAGTTTGTTTTCCATGGTGTGATGTGTTCTCATCATTATCTAATTTTGTAATAAAATGAGTTCTTTTAGACATTTCAAACAATTACTAATGTGGTCATTGTTATAGAGATGGAGTCTAATAAACCACAATTTGACGAGGTCATGAATGTTGAATTATAAGCTATATACAAGGTTAGGTTTTTTTTTGGGAAAGCTAACATATTTTACACAAACACTTAATAAAAAAGCGAAATTTTACTCAACAAGCACATGTTGCAACAATTGATACTCTTCAGGTATGTGGTCAATGATAAGGTATCTTGGAAGGCCAAGGCAGTATGACTTGTCTATCATTGATCATCTAAATAAAACTAGAAACATCCTTATTCTTATCTTTATACAAACCTAGGACACATTGTATTGCTGAAATGTTTCATTAGTTGTTTCAAAAAGTGAAATTAAGAAATGCATAACAATGATGGAAAACATTGAGCAAAGTATAGTGATGTAAAACACGTCTTTGTATTTTTTGACATTATGCTAGTGTCTATATGTATTATGCATGGTTTATAGCATAAATGGGGAAATCGTATGAGAGAATACAAGAGATAAAATGAGAAGGAAGGTCAACTAGTTATATGGGATCATAAATTTGAAATATATGTATAAGACACCCTTTTGCATCCATATTTTCCTTCTTTTCCCATCACTATCAACCTAATACGGCAAGAATCACATGATTTTGTCAAGGTAAAATAACTATGTGTCCTAATTTTCATACTTGCTAATATGCCCTATTGTTTTGTTAAATATTACAATCAACTACAGAATTGATACAATTCCACAACTATTTCATAGATTTGCAGCTACCTTCATTGATAACAGGGTTTTGGTGCACCAGCTCAGCAAAGGAGTATATGGGTAGATAGAGGATGATCCCTTCATGGATTTCCTCCTGATTATCCGAGCCAATTCGCCAAGGAGATCACATAATTACACGGTCAAAGGAGGCAGTCAACACGTAGCAGCACTCAGAAGTAGAGTCTAAGAATATCACGACTTTGTCGATTTTCTTTCCTAATAACAAATCGACAGATAGTGATATTTGTTTAATTTTTTTAACTTGTATAAGGATTCTAAAATAGATCTGTAGGCTTAGAGCTCGTGTATTGTTAAACACACTCTATAAAACCATAGAAACTTTGTGTATTCAGGGTGCACCATCTTTTATTTTCCTCAACATTTTGTTTGAAGACTTTTATCTTAATTCAAAGTTCCTCTTTCGTGCATTGATGCGCTATTAGTGTTAAGAAACCTACTGCGTTACGGAGGGCCCCTGCAAGTAGATCAGGTCATTTGCTTTCAGTTTTAAGTCTAATTCAAACACATTACTATTTCGTAGTTTGAATCTGGTTAATGCTTTGATTTATGCTTCATTTTTAAGTACAGTGTTTCGTTTATGCTTATTTGGTAGATTCATTTCTTAAATTCATTCTTCCATATTTTATATAGCTCAGTTCATTTCATTTTCATTTACATTCCAAGTTAGAATTTGCAATAGATAAAAACTCTGTTTTTATAGCATTTTGATTTAACTTTTCAGTCAAGCTTTCATTTTTCATGTTTTCGTAAAACTATGACTTGTATCATATCTCATGCTTTCATATTTTAGAGTTAGTTTACTGTTTGTTGCAACATAAAAATTTCAAAAACAACTTGCTAAAAACACAGTAGAAATTAATCTAAACATTTCTTTTGAAAGGATTCATCTCACAAACCATTTTTAACAACTCAATTCATTTGAAATTAACCATAGAAATAATATCTAACATAGATGATATATTTCTCTAAAAAGTCACCGATCCATAGGAATTTAGCATTGATCCATAAATTCAAAAATTTTAAAAACTCAAAATTTAATCCTCACTCTGATGATAAAGACTTTTAGCACATATAGTGCACTTGCACTTCATCAGTTTACTAACTCCGGTCGATAATTTATGCTTGCAATTTAAGAACATTAAATTGACTAAACAATAATCTTGTACAAAATTTATACTTCATAACTTACTTTACATCGGTTAAAAAAATTCCAAAGCCTCAAGATAGTGCTTTCCCACACTCAATTAATTGCCTCTATTATTAATTGTGAATAGCATTGTAGAGTTGACATGAACATCCCTCCAGGACCTCCTCAACAAACCATGCCTTATTCCCTCTTCAATTATTATGGTGATATTTTATTTTCTTCTAGTTTTGAACTAGCAAAACTCAAGGCTCAAACATAACAGAGAAATGTTCTAAGTTCTTTTCATAAATATGATCTATGGATCAATCATTAAGCTAATCTAGGTGGAAGTATTCCTTTACAACTTCCACCCAAATGCCAGAGGTGCTAGAGGCCTTTATATAGAACCCATGATGCTAAATATATTCATCACAGATGACATGCACCAAAGACCTTAAGTCCTTAGCCAATTTACGAAGTTTCCTCGCATGAGAACACTCCCTCATATCAAGTTATTTGAAGCTAGATAATTTCTCCAATTGTTCTGGGAACTATTTTAGGTGCTCACACAACAAAATATCAAGGGATTGAAGTTGTCTAAGTTTAAAAATTAAATATGGTAGTTCTTCTAAACTTGGACATGCGTACAACTTGAGAAATTTCAGTGAGCTAAGATCTCTTATATCATTAGAAAACCTACATAGATCATGGAAGTTTGTGATAGATAACTCTTGAACGAAAGTCATATTATATATACTTGAAGGAAGTTCCTCCAAATTGCTACAATGATCAATAATGAACTTGAGAAGGATGGGGAACTCCAAACACAACCCTCTATATAATCTGGTCACATTTCCACAACCCTCACAAAGAATCAACAATAACTTCTATAATTTTGGCTAGGTTTGAAAGTATTTTTGAAGGGGAGGAAGAATTACTCTCTCTAACTGAACAAATTTTAGCCGAGCTAATGAGGAAAAGACTCATATGCCTTGATGTGTAGCATGCTTAAAATTATGATTGATGATTATCATAACCTTATATTTATGCATTGATTGCATAAATGGTGGAAGAAAGTATTCACTTGTAGACAAGTTTAATATAAGAGCCTTGGCAATTGGAAAGTCCATATGACACCAATCATTCTCCTTCATTGGACCTCAACATACAATAATGCAAAAATCAACACATTTATAAACAAATTATGTGTTGGTAGAATGTAAGAGTGCAAGATTTTGTTTGAGAGAGTTCAATATTGAAAAATGGTAAAAAAAAACTAGGAGAGAAGAAAGAAATATGCACCAAACTTGTGTGGAAGGAAACAATCTTAGCATCAAATGTACTGCTTTTTATCTTCAGTGATTTTTAATATGTCACGATTATTTTCAAATTTATGCCTTACGACGTTTCCTTTGCAACATTTGGTGCAATTGCTAGTTTATATGGTTGCTCTAGATTCATAACCATTGAAATCCAACCACACATTACCATGGATATTCCTTAATTTATAAATAGACTTTGTTACAATGAGCTAATACCATGGCTTATTAATACCAAATGCCCAAAAAACCATACCTTACGTCCATATGAGTTTTTTTGTTTGTTCAATTAATCAATTTACTTAAAAGAGCATAACTACTTTAAAGATAAATCTAACTTTTAATTTATGAATACTACTGAGAATATTCTAGCATATTTTGTGAAGGTTAAATCCCTACCATCTCCTTAATAATTGTTGATAATTAAATTAAAGTTTTAAAAGCCTATTTCAAAATAAACACTCTTTTTTAATTTTCTTAAAAAGCACACCCCTTTTGACACGATTAAATATACATACTCTACCTATTATATCTATCTCCTTTTAAACTTTACTTGAATCCATTATACATAAATCAAAATCCACTACTATGCACCTTCACAATTTAGATCATTTAAACTATCATTTAGTTGCAAAAGAGTAACTTCCATAACCAAATGTGATCATTATTCTACTTAATCCAACTAGCCACACAACTTTGTAAATTGATCCATATCAACAACCTATTGAATGCAATTCCAATAGATACATATAACCAAAAATCCATGTTGCCACGTAATAACAATACTAGCAATTGCCCCAAAACGATGTAAAGGTACATCGATAGGATAATTAAGTTGGAAAAAGTTGTAGTTTGATTTATTTTGTTAAAATTTGCACATTTATATTTGATATTTTATCTAAATAGAATGTTTGAATACTGAACAACGAAATAAATCCTATATAAATTATACAATAGAGCCAATTAATACCTCAATGTGCATGTCAAGAAATGAAAAAATGATTACTTGGTACGACAATGGAGTTATGCGATCCACACAGGGTCTACAAAAAAGTCAGACATGAATTGCAACTGATATGTCATTGATTTTAAAACATTGGACTTAACAAGTTAGAGAGTGAAAAATGAGAAGAAAATAAGTTTGTATGGTTATGTTGCATTATTGGTTTATTTGTTGAGGATGAGATAGCATGGAGACCTTCATTGTTGGAAAGAAGAAGAGGGGTTGGCTCATCAAACAAAGGTGCCTCATGGTGGATAATCTTGAATTTAATTACTCAAAGCATCATGCAAGATAAAAGAGTTTTGAGATAAGGAAAGCAACAGAAGAATAAATAGATATAGTAGATGTCAAAAAAGGACTTAAAAGGAGATGAATGCAAGGAAGTCAACAAGAGAAGTTAACGTACATAGTTTGATGGAAGGCCATGCAAGAATTATTTTTAAGGAGCACAATGGAGCCTCGTCGAAGATCCCCAGATGCTGCAAGGGCATTGTGAGTAGAAGGAAACAAGACTGTTGCGTGTGAGTTCCATCAGAGAGAGATAGACGATATCGAGGGCATGCAACCCTAATTGCACAAATTTTCTCAATGGAAATGACTGGAGGATTGGTTGCAGCTCGGTAGAACCAACCATCAATAGTGAAATTGCATTGTCAGTTAAGGTTGCCTCCATTATGTTACACCTGTGTTATTCGAAGAGAGGCACTGCAAGATGATAGGAAACGTAAATGTAGAGCAACATAAACAAATTGTGTAGAGAATTGAAGGTAAAGCTTACGAAATGATCCTAAATAATATATGCACAAGTAGAAACTTGACATAGACCATCTACTTGTTCCAATATCTAGGAAACAATGTCTATTTTGTCATAGTGTTGTAGCTCCTACAACACCCTCCAAAAAATACATAAAATCATAACACACACTTCAAAATTTTTTGGAGCCCCCCTTAAAACTAAAAGGAAAAGAGACCAAGTAAAGTTCTAAAGGCAAGTCGCTAAGTCGCATATGCATTATTTGTGACCCAGGCGACCTATGCGACTCTGCGACCCTAAGGTCGCACAGGTCGCAAGAGTCAGAATTTCAACAATTTGCGACCTTGCGACCTAGCGACCTTGGGGTCGCAAGGTCGCAAGGTCGCGAAGTGAAGTTTTAAAGAAATTTGCGACCCAGCGACCTTGCGACCCAGCGACCTGTAGGTCGCAAGGTCGCAAGGTCGCAAACTTGCAACTTGCGACCGCATTAAACGTCCGCACGTGCGACCTTTTTATATAAGTTCGGGTCGCTAGGTCGCATTTGTGACTCTCAGCGAAAACCGCGGAGTTGCTCTGACAGGTTGACTGGCGCGTTTTCTTCCGGGTAAGTTGCCTCTTTTTCCTCCCTATGTTTCCTGCATAAACATTTCTTGCCATTTTTGAGCCTCCCCACGGTCTTATTTATTTACTAAGAAGGATGGGGGTTTTTCTTTGGATTGTTGCCGCCATTGTGTTTCCCTCAAAACCCCAAGGTCGCCCGCCCCTTGCCTAAATCCTCATGGCTATGCCTTATGGTAAATTCTGGACCTTTCAGACCGCAGTTTTTTCCCATTAGTAAACACTTAGCCGCAAGGTCGCGCGCGCGCAAAACGCAAATGCGACCTGCGACCTAGCGAACAAGTCGCAAGGTCGCAGGGTCGCAAAAGTCCCACTCAGCGACTCTGCGACCTTGCGACCTAGTCGCAAGGTCGCATAGGTCGCGGGGTCGCAAAAATCCCACTCAACGACTCTGCGACCCTGCGACCTAGTCGCAAGGTCGCAGGGGTCGCGGGTGAGTCCTTTTGTGGAGCGGCGACCCAGCGACTCCCAGAAAACAGTAAATTATCTTTGCATGTTCAGACTCTATTTAGCCATTATCATCATGTCTTTCTTATCCTGTGATTCTGTTCTAAATGCAGCAGGTGAATTCAGAGCAGACACAGTACCGGTCCCCTCCGACTCGAGCAATGTGGCACCCCGGGTATCCCGAAGGAGAAGCAGGCAGGTGGTGGAGGAAGAATCAGACGCAGACATACAAATATCTCCGCCGCCAATATACAGAGACACCCTTTGCACCTTCGCAAAGGAGGATAGCCTCAGGTGGTATGAGGTATACCATGAATTTTCCATGACAGCAGAGGAGTTACCAGAAGAGCTCCCGGACCGTGAAATATATCTGAAAGTCAGAAGGTCCAGACTGCACCTGGTTGGGCCTCATCCTGCCATCTTTCCATGCCCTGAAATGCTGGACTGGATCATACAGAAGACGGATCCGAAAAGCTTCGCAATCCAAGATAGTGCAGGGAAAGCTTTCGTAACATTGGAAAGTTCAAGAGCACAGGTCTACTACTCCCTACCCAAAGCAGAGGTAAACTTCACCCCAAGATGGTTCGCTAAAAATGAAGTGCCGATGGTTGACACGATCAGAAGATGGTGGGCAGAACCAGACAAATTTAAAATCAAAAAGGACCAGGAGTACCCGGTGGCCGGTCTGAGGAAAGTCTATAAGCTAGTGGCCGCCATGCTGTGCAGGATGTACGGACGTTCGGACGCCACCACCTTCAATGGAACATGGGCAACCATCATAGAACACGTAATAGTCCACGGTACTCGATTCAATTGGGCGGGAATATTAATGGGCTCCATGCACACAAACTTGGCTTCATCTTTAGCCCCAGATGAGGGAGCGCCATCAGAATTCTACATGGCTTCGTATCTATTAGATGTTGTCTGTGCCCAGATGCATGTTGAGGGATGGCCACATAATTGGGACCCCGAACAGACCCAGGCAATACACTTGCAGACCAGGGTATTCTAGGAATCTAGGTACAAGCCGGCATCGAGCAAATCTCTCACATATTCATGCCCGCCCTCTACGGGAAACTATTTGGTCAAGATGCCCCCTGCATGTCTTGGCGAGCGATGGAAACACTAGGTCAGGTGGCACACTGGTTCCCATTCGCTGAATTCACAATCACCCGAGTATTTGGCTCGTTTAAAGCACCACACGCTCTACCTAAGTTTGTTACCGACAAGGTGCTCATACAAGAGGTATGTTTTCAGATGACCTTGGGTTTCTCTAACGTCCTTGCCAAAGGGAAGAAGAAACCTTGGCCTGCTCTACCTCTCAGCATTGGTTCCTATACGGTCAAAGACTCCAGAGAAGTAGCGCGTGAAGGGGAAGAGGTGAAAAGCTATCACTTCAGAAATCTGGACCGCCGAAATTACGATCCAGTCAGGATAGTTCCCGAACATTGTAAAAGGGCCAATTTCAGATGGAGTTATCAACACGTCGAGTGCCCGGATGAGGATGAGAGAAGAAATTGGTATAACGCAACCCGGCATCTCGCACCAGGAATCGACCCTGACCGAGAAGGAGCAGAGTATCAGAACATTGGAGGTTCTTCCTCCTCCAAAGATAAAAGAACACAGACCGGTGCAGGACCTGACACCGCAGATCAGCAAAGGGAAGCAGAAGCCCAGGCCAAATTGGAAGAGGAAAAGAAGAGGAAGGAAGATGAAGAGAAACGAAAGAAAGACGCCAGAACAGAACGGAAAAGGAAGAAAGAGGAGGAGAAAGAAAGACAGGAAAAGGAGGCACAAGCGGCAGCAGAACAGGCACTGAAAGAAGAGCTCGATAAAGTCGATCATCAGAAAAAGGCAGAACAGGCCGCCGCAGCAAAGAGGAAACAGGAAAAGGAAGCAGAGGCAGAGGCAGAACGCCGGAAGAAGGAAGAGCATGACAAGGCGGAAGCAGAGTGCCAGCAAAAGGAGAAAGAAAAGGGTCAAACGCAAGATGTAGAAGACGAACTAATAGATGACATTGATCTATCTCCCCTGAATATCCCTGCAGGTGGCGCGGGAAGTAACCTCAATGTTGATGACTTTCTGGGGGAGCAAGAAGAAGAAGTTTTCGACTTGACCAGATTAACCTTTGACCAATTCTCTTTCAAGATACGGCAAGAGAAGAGGAAATCCTTGACGTCAGGCTATCCTGCCATCTCCACAGTCTCCACCGGAAAGGACATTGTCCCAGACACAAGGACAAATCCGATTATGATAGCGTCAGCAGGCACCGCTTTTGCCGCAGCCACAGAAGAAAATGTCACAAGGATGAGCAGAGAGATTATTTCTTTACAGAACCGGCTAAAAACGGTAGAGCAAGAGAAATCAAGGCTAGAAAATGAGATGCTCCAGCTCCAGGGTAGGCCCGCTCAAGTGAATGAGGTCCCACTGGCGGTCAAGAAGGAATGTGATGTGTTGGAGATGACAATGAGGCAAGTATACCAGGAAATGTTCACCCTGAAACAAACAGTGGCCCCATTGGCAGAGGCACGGGAAGAAACCAAGCAGAAACACGAACAACTCAAGGAAGCCTCGATAGCCTTGGACAAAATGATGAATTGGACAGCCCAGTATCAGCAAGCTCCCGAACACGTGCCTCGAAAGGATTGGAGTCATACGCAAGAGGACAAAGTGCAAATTCGGATGAGTATGCAATCCAAAGACAAGCTGTCCAAAGATCTGGACAAAGTAGTGTCTGCGTATAATCACCTAGTCAGTGGTATCGACTCCATGAACGCTCTTCATCACATTCCATCATTAGGGGCACTAGATGAAACTAAAGGCTGGGAACAGGTAAAGCAGGAAATTCAGTCTTTTCTGCAGCCAGTAAGACAAGCTGCCGCCGCACCGGAATTCGAAGCATCACAAGAGAACCTGAACCGGTTGCTTGTCACCCCAGTGCAAATCTACACCAAGCTTGCTTCTCTCTCAATGATGATCTCCCAGAAGAGGGAGACTCTGGTGCCGAATGCTCTAGAATGTATGCATCGGATAAAAGAGGAAAGCCCTCTTGTCGCTCCTATAACGGCGGATTACCAAACTTGGAAAGACTTCATCAAAGGCAAGAAAGTCGACGCTCCAGGAACCTCGATTGCGCGACCACCTTCATAAGTTGCAAACGTCGGGTCGCAGGTCGCATTTGCGACCAGGTCGCAGGTCGCATTTGCGACCAGGTCGCATTTGCGACCAGGTCGCAGGTCGCAATTTGTACAAACAAGAAGTTGAACCGTCGGGAAGTTGAACCGTCGGAAGGCCATAAGTGCGGCTGTTGAATCTATAAATACCCCAGTGGGAAGCATTGTTAAGGGCTGCTCTTTTGTGGACTGAAAGGCATTATTGCATTGTAGCTGAAGAAGCATACTCTTGGTATATGAAATACAATACATGTTAAAACCCCTTTGATTGGATGATGTGTTTAGCCGTGACAACATTGTGTGTATTCTGCATGTAGCTTCAGAATATCTTTTGATTAATGAATCTGTGTTATTAATGGTGTCATTCATGCACCATAGTTATCTTTGATTGTGTTGATGATGCTCAAGTTATTATTTACTTCATGATGAATGTTAATGAACTATTTTATTAGCATCTCGTTATATCCTTCGGAAAGTTAAGGGATATTCTTACCACAAAGGATTGTTTCTTTGGCGGTCAGATTATCTCGCATGCATACCTTATAGATGTGTTGCTAACGACATTTCCTGAGTTTATGCATTCTGTCTATTACCTTGCTATGCACAGTGTCATATATCGGTTTTATTCATCAGTCATGTATTCTATATCGTGTTAATAAGTGTATGTTTGCAGTTTCAAATCAGCATTGCTCGAAACTGAAGAGATAGTCATTTAAGTGGTAGCCGGACCCACACCCCGGACGGGATCCCTACACCAAACGGTTCAAAGTCTAATTGGGACTTTCTACCGGGGAGATCCCCTACTATTGGTCGGACATTTTTTCCCGTCAACAGATTTGGCGCTAGAAGGAGGGCCATGGCATCCTCCCAGCATACAACAGACATTCCATCCCAAACTCCCCGCCGAGAGGTCATAAATAACGAAGTTGCCCTTCCCCCCTTAGAAGATATTCCAACGGTGGAAGCCCGATACTTCGAAATCACTAACGAACAGCTGAGAGCCTTACGCCCAGTTGCCCGTAATCTCATCAGGGATTTATGGTATACCCCTATCATGGAATTTCTGGCCCACACTAGGACCCCTGCCGATAACATCACTCGAAATGGTGTGCTAGTCCGTACCGTACCTGAACTTGTTAATACCATGATTGAGGACCTCGCACGGGCTGTCCAGGAAAATGACCCCGTTACCCACGATAGTGAAGGTTTCTCTGATACTGAACCTTTCCCCGAACCACAGCCTGACTCACATCAGTGGACCAACAACCAAGTATATTCCCCACGAGAAGGAGAAGGGGAGAGAAGAAACGAAAGAGAAGGTAATACAGCCCGAAGGAATGCAGAAGAAGTCAATAGGCCTCAAAGAAATGAGGGTGGAGTCAACAGGGGTCAAGGTCGTGGTGGTAGAGGGAATATCATTCACGACCTTAGACACCACGCCAACCATAATCACCACCAAAACCAAAACAGACCCCCCCCTCACAACTGGGAGCTACTTAGAAACGTGAATAACCGTGAAAGACACCGAGATGAACACTCTCGTCATCATGAAGGAACCTCGGTGTCAGGGACGGGAAGTGAGTCTGAAGCAGAAACCCGAAACCATCAACGCCCCAGGAGGGTGCAACCTCTGGCCTGGATGGCTCAATCCCCTTTGGCCCTTTTAGGTCCTCTCCATGATATGCCCAGACACCCAGAGAAGCATCTTCCTAAGTTCGATCCAGAGAAAGGCACATCGGAAGAAGACCATATTAGTAGTTTTTATCTGTCTCTACAAATTATGAGAGTTCAGTCCGATGACGTTGCGTGTCGACTTTTCCCACACACTCTTGTAAGCCAGGCTGCCTCCTGGTACCGCTCCCTACCCAGTGCGTCTATTGCTTCATGGGACCAGTTCCGTCGTGTGTTCCTGCAAAAGTTTGCGGAAGATAAAACAACCTCTATGCTCCTCACCGAACTAAGCACCATCAAGTGTCATAGAAAAGAGAAAGTTAAAGACTTTAACCAACGTTTCGCAACCATATTGCAAAAATTCCCTCCAAACTTAGCGTTAGACGATTCCATCACCATCGACTACTATACCAAAGCCCTCCCTAGGGATATTGCAGTCTTCGTCAAACGCGAGGCCCGCGCTACTCTTACAGCAAATTACGCGGCTGCTCTCGTAGTAGAAAAAGACATGTTGTCAATAGGTGTCATGGATCATGACGGAAAGGATGATCACAAGTCAACCACTAAAAAAGGTCAGTCTTCCACCCCAAATAGGGAGAGAGAAACTTTCGATTTCGAAAGTATGGCCAAGACCCTCAAAATGCTAACGAATGAGGTCTCTGACTTAAAGAGAAAAGGCGTTGAAACCTCAAATACAAATAAACCTCCCAAACCTTTTTTCAAGAAAAACAATCCCAACACCAGCAGGCCTCCGTCAAACACCAGTGCCGCTCTCAACGTGGAGGAAATAGTGAAGGACAATTTTTGTTCTTTTCACCAAGCTGCCCATTCTGAAAAGACGTGCCCGCAATGGATCGGCAGCATGACCGCAGTGGTCAACCAGCTTCTGGATGATCAAACTCTAGGAAGCCTGACAGAGGATGAAGTTTCTGATCAAGACGAAGTTTCGCTCCTAGATGGGAAATCGAGAGCCTCTGTCTTAACTTTCGATGTAATCCGCGGGGGAGAGAGTCTCGCTCCCATTGATATTAACATGGCAGGAAGTCCCAAGGCTCAGCCCACTCGAAACTATAGTCTTAGAAGCAAAGGAGCTATTCCCAAACAATCATATGAAGACAAGAAAAGGGCTTTCCTGAGAAAAATTCTCCCCCCTAGCAACGAAGGACCAACTACGCCGGACAAGCCTACCAATAGTAACGGCAAAGCAAGTCAAAAGACCAAACTCCCAGTGGAACCATCGAAAACCACTACCGAACCTAGTCCCCAAACTGATACTAACTACAACATAGTGGAGGACATGAAAAAGACCAGGGCTAATATCTCGCTCTACGAGTTGGCCCGCATCACGAACCAAAAGGAGCTTATCCTAAAAGCTTTCGCCAACAACCAAAATACGAAGACCGTTAGCAACACATCTGCACAAACCAGTCTAGATTTCCAATCTATAGTAAATGCGGTAAACACGAACTCGAGAGGGTCCACCCCTCCATTTCTCTTATCTTTCGAGATGTTCAATTTCAACGTCCACAATTGCCTCGTTGACTCTGGTGCTTCCACAAATGTCATGCCTTTATCTGTGTGCAAGAAACTCAACATCCTCCCGGAGAAAACTGACGCAAAAATCATTCAACTGGACAGATCACAAGTACCGGCAGTCGGAGAGTTAAACAATGTCATCATCCGCCTCTCATCCGACTCGAGGGTTCATCAATGTATTGATATTGTGGTTGTCGACATCCCAGAAGCCTATGGTGTACTGCTTAGTAGAGACTGGTCTAGCAAATTGCAAGGATACTTCACCACAGATTGGTCTCACTTATGGCTACCCTACAAAGGGAGGAACAACCAAATCAGAGTTGAAAGCGAACCATACATGAAGCACACTGTAACTAATTTGGATGCCACAAATGAACCCATAAGCTTCGCCCAAGAAGAACTTGGTATGTGTTTTCTTGATTCCGTTTTTGGATGTTACCAACCTCCCCAGTCTGCAGTAGGCCCCGAGGTCCTTTCTGAAATGACACTCGTCGTAGAGGAACAAGCTCAAACTATATCACACCAACCCAAAATTCCTCCGCAAGACACTGCCCCCAAGGAGCCGGAAAATGATATATGGACATTGTATTACGACGGTTCCAAGAATCTCGATGGTTCTGGTGCCGGATGCGTTTTGCTTGATCCACATAAGAAAAAATTCCTAGTCTCTTGTCGACTCGAGTTCCAATGCACTAACAACACTGCCGAGTATGAAGCTCTGATCCTCGGGCTTAAGAAGGCGTTGGATTTGAAAGTGAAATGCTTACGGGTTAGTGGTGACTCCGAGATTATCACTCGGCAGGTACGCAACACTATTCACTGTTTGTCTCCACATTTGAAGGCGTACCAGCAAGAGGTATGGCGATTAATTTCTTCCTTTGATGCTTTTGGAATTAAGTCTATTCTAAGAATGCATAACGCAGCAGCAAACACTCTAGCTAATGCTGCCGCCAGGTTTACCCCTTTGAGGGACGGGTTTTCTATTGAAGTTATGTATAGACCATCCGTGCCAGACAACATCACTAATCTGCGTGTTTTTGATGATGATCAACAGGTGCTGGAATTTATGTGCAACTCGGAAATATTCAAAGACGCTGCTATAGATGAAAATGAGCACGACCAGGCTATGCAAAAGGAGTACGAGCAGGTTAAGGGAAACCCCATGCCTAAAGGGGTAGTATCACTGGAAAAGCTGTTTGATCTGCAAAACCGTTTCCGTGGGCCCCCAAATGCAAAAGTGCAGAGCTCGATCTTGGCTCATCGACAAGTGAACTTGGGATCGGAAGATAATCCTAAATTCATCAACCTGGGGAAAGACTGCACCCCCCAAGAGGCCCAAGATTTCACTCAATTATTTCGCAAGTATCGCGACGTATTCGCTTGGACCTATGAGGACTTACGCACATACGATACGCGAATTATACAACATGTGATACCAATTAAAGAAAATGTAAAACCATTCCAACAGAAACTTAGGAAAGTACACCCTACAATGGAGCCGCTAATTCTAAAAGAACTCAAAAAAACTTTTAGACGCCCGCATTATCTTCAAAGTCCGCCATTCCACATGGGTGTCCAATTTAGTGCCGGTACGGAAAAAGTCGGGTGAGATTCGATTATGTGTAGATTTCCGGAACTTGAACCGGGCCTCAAGTAAAGATAATTACCCAGTACCCCCTATGGAGCAGATATTACAAGCAGTGTCCAGCTCAGAGATGTTCTCTTTGTTGGACGGTTTCTCTGGCTACAATCAAGTACTGGTGGCTGAACCAGACCGATTAAAGACTACCTTCCGGACTAAATGGGGAACTTTCGCATACCGACGTATGCCTTTTGGGTTAATCAACGCAGGAGCAACTTTCCAGAGAGCGATGGACATAGCATTCAGAGGTCTGATAGGCCAAAGTGTGGTGGTTTACTTGGATGACGTTACTGTGTTTTCCAAACATTGGGGGGATCACTTGCGTCACCTCAGACAGATTTTCGAAAGATGCAGAAAATACGGTATCTCGCTTAACCCAAAGAAAAGTGTTTTCGCCGTAGCAGAAGGGAATCTGCTAGGTCATATCATAACGAAGCAAGGCATTGTCGTTGATCCAGAACGTGCTAAAGCCATTTCTCAAATCCCTCTCCCCAGCGGTAAGAAAGCAATGCAATCCTTTTTGGGCAAAATCAATTTTGTACGTAAGTTTATCTCAGATTTCGCCCAGATAGTGAAGCCACTACAAGGGATGATAAAGAAAAATGCCATTTTCAAATGGAATCAACCCGAAAAGGAAGCTTTCGACCAGATCAAGAAAGCTATAGCCGAAGCGCCTTCTCTCCAGAGCCCAGATTTCGGCAGAGATTTCAGCCTGTACATGTTCGCTTCGGATTCATCCCTGGCAGCCGTGCTCACACAAAAGGAGAGAAATAATGACGAGCGTCCCATTTCGTTCATGAGCACTGGCCTACAGGGAGCTGAATTAAATTATTCTGAAATCGAGAAACAGGCTTATGCGGTGTACAAAGCAGTTAAACATTTCAGACCATACATCTTGAAGAACCATGTCACAGTTTACGTTCCCCATCCAGCTGTTCGATCACTATTCATGCAGCAAGAGTTGGGCGAGAGGAGAGGGAACTGGGTTGCGTGTATGCAAGAGTACGACTTAGAGTTTAAGCCGGCACGCACGGTTAAAGGACAAGGTTTATGCCAAATGGCTGCGGAGGCCGCAGGTTCCCAAAAAGTGAAGAAGATAATTGGGAGCAAGAGATTGACATGTACCAAACTGACGTCATGCCCCAGGAAAGGAACCCGTCTTGGTACTCGGATATCTCAGGATATTTGGCGCACGGGGTATTGGAATCAAATCTAGATGCCCGGCAGAAACGTGCAATCAGACTCAAAGCTGCGTCCTACCGGTCAATCCAAGGGAAACTCTTCAAGAAACATTCAAACGGAGTAATGTTGCGCTGCCTAGAACAGGATGAAGCTCAAAAGGTCTTAACCGAGCTGCACGATGGACCGTCGGGAGGTCATTTCGCCGGGGATACCACTGCTCATAAAATTATGCGTGCAGGTTATTATTGGCCAACCCTGTTCAGAGATGCTCACGCGTATGTTCGGAAATGCATTCAATGCCAGAAATTTGCAAGCCGAGAAGCGCGTCCGGCTGCTCCTTTGTTGTCAGTAGCAGTAGAAGAACCTTTTCAACAATGGGGTTTTGACGTCATTGGTGAGATTCTACCCCACTCTTCTAAGCAACACAGGTACATTCTGACGGCCACTGATTACTTCACCAGGTGGGTTGAAGCGGTACCATTACGCCAAGTCAACGATCAGGAGGTAATGCAATTTGTCACTCACTCCATCATGACCAGGTTCCAACTTCCTTAGTGTTTGATAATGCAACGTATTTTTCATCTTTTAAATTATATGATTTTGCATTAGAAAATGGCATTGTTCTCAAACACTCCGCAAAGTACTATCCCCAAGGAAATGGTCTAGCAGAATCAACAAATAAAAATCTGATCCGCATCGTCAAAAAGACCCTTCTGTCTCACCAACGAAACTGGCATAACGCTCTCCAAAACGCACTTTGGGCTGATTGCGTCACCCCTAAGTCATCAATAGGCACCTCACCATATTTTCTCGTGCATGGGAAAGAAGCCGTCCTCCCGCCCAATTTGTCTCTCCCCGCTCTACAGTTGTCTCAAGAGTGCCACGGTACCCCTTGTCCCACCTTGCAAATCCGCATTGACACCCTGCTGAAACTAGAAGAGGAAAGGCAGAAAACCCGGGAGAAATTCGCCATCCACCAGAGTCGGATCAAAAGATGGTTCGATAAAAAGTCTGCAGGAGACAAAAAATTTGAAGTAGGAGATCTTTTCCTAAAGTGGGATAAGGCACACGAAGAGAAAGGAAAACATGCAAAATTTCAAGCACTATGGATAGGTCCCTTTCAGGTTAAAGAAAAGATAGGTTCCCATACTTTCCGATTGCAGACTTTGGAAGGAAAAGTCGAGGTCCTCCCGGTAAACGCGCATGACCTCAAACACTATTTTACTTGAATAGCCCTCAAAGGGTTGTTCTCCCCCTGTATCATAGAAGCCGTTTTTCTTTTGTTGTTAAAAAAAAAATAAAAAAAAAAAAAAAAAAAAGAACACTCTTTCCCTAAATCTTCAAAGAAAACCTTGTCTAAGCTGCCCGCAACCAGATCACTCCTTGAAGAGGTTCTATGCTGATGAAAGGCCCTTCCCGCAAAGCACGGGGCAGTCGAAACTCGCTTGTAATGGGCACCTAAGGATAATACACGGTCTTGCCAGAGTCTTCAAGCATAAGGAACCACCTAGCAGCTTAAATGGTGCAGGTAGAAAAAGGTCTTGCGTAGACGCAACCGGATCGTGAGGGAACAGGGCTAACTCAAGAGAATTGCAGGTCATCCGAGAAAAACCCGAGTCCTCATATGAGACCAGGGGCAACCTCTCTGCAAGCAAAATAAGTCGGGATCCCTCAACCGCCCAGGCAAAATATTGCCCATCTAAATAAGTGCCACAGGCACATTCTCAAATAAGTGCAATCGCACACGAATAAAGGGTAAAGGTTTGAGAAAGGCTTCCTGCACAGAGAGGTGTTGTAACGACTCCGCCGGGGTACTGACCAGGCTCGCTGGCAGCGGAGCAACGTTCACGACTCCTTAGGCAGTGACTCCGCCGGAGCCGAGAGGTTCGCTGGCAGCGGAGCAACACCATGAGGACGAAATAATTCTACCGGACCCTGCAGTTGTCCAAGGTTTCCCCAACCCTCTCGATCCTGGAGCATGAGGAATTAAAATTCGGTTGATCTACACCCAACAAGCCAAAAGGAGCAGGTGACTAGGCAGGGTGGCAAAGGAAGGAAAGTGTAAACTCTGAGGTAAAAGAACAAGCAAGTACTAGACCCCCTCCCTCCTCCCTCATTGACCCTTCATCAGCAGAGATTCTGAATTCATCCAGTGAATCGCCATTTGTTGTAGCTCCTACAACACCCTCCAAAAAATACATAAAATCATAACACACACTTCAAAAATTTTTGGAGCCCCCCTTAAAACTAAAAGGAAAAGAGACCAAGTAAAGTTCTAAAGGCAAGTCGCTAAGTCGCATATGCATTATTTGTGACCCAGGCGACCTATGCGACTCTGCGACCCTAAGGTCGCACAGGTCGCACAGGTCGCAAGAGTCAGAAGATTGAATTTGCGACTCCGCGACTCCAGTTTAATTGGGGGTCGCAAGGTCGCAAGGTCGCAAGGTCGCAAACTTGCAACTTGCGACCGCATTAAACGTCCGCACGTGCGACCTTTTTATATAAGGTCGGGTCGCTAGGTCGTATTTGTGACTCTCAGTGAAAACCGCGGAGTTGCTCTGACAGGTTGACTGGCGCGTTTTCTTCCGGGTAAGTTGCCTCTTTTTCCTCCCTATGTTTCCTGCATAAACATTTCTTGCCATTTTTGAGCCTCCCCACGGTCTTATTTATTTACCGGCAAGGATGTGGGTTTTTCTTTAAGATTTTCATCGTCGTGTTGTTTCCCCCAAGCCCCAAGGTCACTCGCCTCTTGCCTAAATCCTCATGGCTGTGCCTTATGGTAAATTCTGGACCTTTCAGACCGCGGATTTTTCCCATTAGTAAACACTTAGCCGCAAGGTCACGCGCGCGCAAAATGCAAATGCGACCTGCGACCTAGCGACCAGGTCGCAAGGTCGCAGTAGCTCCAGTGTCCCACCCGCCGACTCGCGACCCAGTCGCAAAGGTCGCATAGGTCGGGGGTCGCAAAAATCCCACTGAAGAATCCCCCGCGACCCTGCGACCTAGTCGCAAGGTCGCGAGGTCGCGGGTGAGTCCTTTTGTGGATCAGCGACCCAGTGACTCCCAGAGAACAGTCAATTAAATATTTTTCATGTACAGACTCTATTTAGCCATTATCATCATGTCTTTCTTATCCTGGGATTCTGTTTTAAATGCAGCAGGCGAATTCGGAGCAGACACAGCACCGGTCCTCTCCGACTCTAGCAATATGGCACCCCGGGTATCCCGAAGGAGAAGCAGGCAAGTGGTGGAGGAAGAATCAGACACAGACATACAAACATTTCCGCCGCCAATATATAGAGACACCCTTTGCACCTTCGCAAAGGAAGATAGCCTTAGGTGGTATGAAGTATACCGTGAGTTTGCCCTGACAGAAGAGGAGTTCCCAGAAGATCTCCCAGACCGTGAAATATATCTGAAAGTCAAAAAGTCCAAATTGCACCTAGCTGGGTCACATCCTGCCATCTTTCCGTGCCCAAGGATGTTGGACTGGATCATACAGAAGACGGATCCGAAAAGCTTCGCAATCCGAGATAGTGCAGGGAAAGATTTCGCAACATTGGAAAGTTCAAGGGCACAGGTCTACTACTCGCTACCCAAACCAGAGGTGAACTTCACCCCAAGATGGTTTGCTACAAATGAAGTGCCGATGGTTGACACGATCAGGAGATGGTGGGCAGAACCAGACAAATTTAAGATCAAAAAGGACCAGGAGTACCCAGTGGCCAGTCTGAGGAAAGTCTATAAGCTAGTGGCTGCCATGCTGTGCAGGATATACGGGCGTTCGGACGCCACCACCTTCAATGGAACATGGGCAACCATCATAGAACACGTAACAGTTCATGGCACTCGATTCAATTGGGCGGGAATATTAATGGGCTCCATGCACAAACTACCATTGTACTTAGCCTTCCCAGATGAGGGAGCGCCATCGAAATTCTATGGCTTCGTATCTATTAGATGATGTCTCGTCCCTGATGCATGTTGAGGGATGGCCACATACTAGACCCCAATCGCACCTGTGCAATACACTTACAGACCAGGGTATTCTGGGAATCCAGGTACAAGTCGGACATCAAACAAATCTCTCACATATTCATTCCCGCCCTCTACGGGAAACTATTTGGTCAGGAAACCCCCTGCATGTCTTGGCGAGCAATGGAAACACTGGGTCAGGTGGCACACTGGTTTCCATTCGCCGAATTCACAATCATCCGAGTGTTTGGCTCGTTTAAAGCACCACACGCTCTACCTAAATTTGTTACTGACAAGGTGCTCATACAGGAGGTGTGTTTCCAAATGACCATGGGCTTCTCTAACGTCCTTACCAAAGGGAAGAAGAAACCTTGGCATGCTCTACTTCTCACCATTGGTGCCTATACGGTCAAAGACTCCAGAGAAGTAGCGCGTGAAGGGGAAGAGGTGAAAAGCTATCACTTCAGAAATCTGGACTCCCGCACTTACGATCCAGTCAGGATAGTTCCTGAACATTGTAAAAGGGCCAATTTCAGATGGAGTTATCAACACGTCGAGTGCCCGGATGAGGATGAGAGAAGAAATTGGTATAACGCAAACCGGCATCTCGCACCAGGAATCGACCCTGACCGAGAAGGAGCAGAGTATCAGAACATTGGAGGTTCTTCCTCCTCCAAAGATAAAAGAACACAGACTGGTGCAGGACCTGACACCGCAGATCAGCAAAGGGAAGCAGAAGCCCAGGCCAACCTGGAAGAGGAAAAGAAGAGGAAGGAAGATGAAGAAAAGCGAAAGAAAGACGCCGTAATCGTAACGGAAAAGGAAGAAAGAGGAGGAGAAAGAAAGATGAAAAGGAGGCACAAGCTACAGCTAGAACGCAAGTACCGAAAGAAGAGCTCGATAAAGTCGATCGAAAAGGCAACAAGCCGCCGTGAAGAAAGAGGAAACAGAAAGAAGCAGAGGCAGAGGCAGAGCGCCGGAAGAAATAAGAACACGACAAGGCGGAAGCAGAGCGCCGGCAAAAGGAAAAAGAAAAGGGTCAAACGCAGGATGAAGAGGACGAGCTAATAGATGACATTGACCTATCTCCCCTAGATATCCCTGCAGGTGGTGCGGAAAGTACCCTCAATGTTGACGACTTTCCTGGGGAGCAAGAAGAAGAAGTCTTCGACTTGACCAGATTGACTTTTGACCAATTCTCTCTCAAGATACGGCAAGAGAAAAGGAAGTCTTTAGCGCAAGGCCATCCCGCCATCTCTACGGTCGCCACTGGAAAGGACATAGTCCCAGACACAAGGACTAATCCTGTTATGATAGCATCAGCAGACACCGTTTTTGCCACAGCCACAGAGGAAAATGTCACGAGGATGAGCAGGGAAATTATTTCTTTACAGAACTGGCTAAAAGCGGCAGAGCAGGAGAAATCAAGGCTAGAAAATGAGATGCTCCAGCTCCAGGGTAGGCCCGCCCAAGTGAATGAGGTCCCACTAGCAGTCAGGAAGGAATGTGATGTGTTGGAGATGACAATGAGGCAAGTATACCAGGAAATGCTCACCCTGAAACAAACAGTGGCCCCATTGGCAGAGGCACGAGAAGAAACCAGGTAGAAACACGAACAGCTCAGGGAAGCCTCGGCAGCCTTGGACAAAATGATGAATTGGACAACACAGTATCAGAAAGCTCCCGAACATGTGCCTCGGAAGGATTGGAGTCATACGCAAGAAGCCAAAGTACAAATTCGGATGAGTATGCAATCCAAAGACAAGCTGTCCAAAGATCTGGACAAAGTGGTGTCTGCGTATAACCACCTAATCAGTGGTATCGACCATGAACGCTCTTCATCACATTCCATCATTAGGGGCACTAAATGAAACTAAAGGCTGGGAACAGGTAGAGCAGGAAATTGAGTCTTTTCTGCAGCCAGTAAGACAAGCTGCCGCCGCTCCGGAATTCGAAGCATCACAAGAGAACCTGAACCGGTTGCTTCTCACCCCAGTGCAAATCTACACCAAGCTTGCTTCTCTCTCAATGATGATCTCCCAGAAGAAGGAGACTCTGGTGCCGAATGCTCTAGAATGTACGCATCGGATAAAAGAGGAAAGCCCTCTTGTCGCTCCTATAACGGCGGATTACCAAACTTGGAAAGACTTCATCAAAGGCAAGAAAGTCGACGCTCCAGGAACCTCGATTGCGCGACCACCTTCATAAGTTGCAAACGATGGGTCGCAGGTCACATTTGCGACCAGGTCGCAGGTCGCATTTGCGATTGTGTCAGCAGTCGCATTTGCGACCAGGTCGCAGGTCACAATTTTTACAAACAGGAAGTTGAACCGCCGGGAAGTTGAACCGTCGGAAGGCCATAAGTGCGGCTGTTGAATCTATAAATACCCCAGTGGGAAGCATTGTTAAGGGCTGCTCTTTTGTGGACTGAAAGGCATTATTGCATTGTAGCTGAAGAAACATACTCTTGATATATGAAATACAATACATGTTAAAACCCCTTTGATTGGATGATGTGTTTAGCCGTGACAACATTGTGTGTATTCTCGTATGTAGCTTCGAATATCTTTTGATTAATGAATCTGTGTTATTAATGGTGTCATTCATGCACCATAGTTATCTGTGATTGTGTTGATGATGCTCAAGTTATTATTTACTTCATGATGAATATTAATGAACTATTTTATTAGCATCTCGTTATATCCTTCGGAAAGTTAAGGGATATTCTTACCACAAAGGATTGCTTCTTTGGCGGTCAGATTATCTTGCATGCATACCTTATAGATGTGTTGCTAACGACATTTCCTGAGTTTATGCATGCTGTCTATTACCTTGCTATGCACAGTGTCATATATCGGTTTTATTCATCAGTCATGTATTCTATATCGTGTTAATAAGTGTATGTTTGCAGTTTCAATCAGATTGCTCGAAACCGAAGAGATAGTCATTTAAGTGGTAGCCGGACCCACACCCCGGACGGGATCCCTACTCCAAACGGTTCAAAGTCTAATTGGGACTTTCTACCGGGGAGATCCCCTACTGTTGGCCGGACATATTTTCCCGTCAACACATAGTAAAAACAATGTTTTGACCAAAAATTATTTCCTTGAATTCCAACAAAAAACTCTAAAACATATACTAATTAGACAATCCCAAAATCAGTATCAGTATATATATATATATATATATTAAATAATTTATATATAATTAATTTTTTCCCATTTTAAAATAAAATAAATAAATTTTCCCTACACATATATACACTTTCCCATCAACATCACAGTTATATTTGAATTTTACTCTTATAATTAAAAAACTCTTATGAGTATAATTAATATGTGAAATTGAAAGACATACATCCTCGCACTTCATGATCCAAGTTCAGTCAACAACATGCCCACCAACAATATATAACACAGTATAAAACATTCTTATACATATTACATAATTGGATGACCAAGTTAATCTTATATATACAATGTATATAAAAGAATCACTATTTTCTCTCCCCTATCTGTGTATCTTTCAATCAACACTTTTAACCTGATCCATCTATTCACTTGGATTTAATTTTCATAATTCCCTCTTTTCTGGAACCTGAATTTATAAATTTAGGGACCACCCAACCAATGGATTAAAGTATATAAATTTATACCTTCGTAGCCAACAACCTTGTTGGAAAGGGATTACAGGGCTCTGTAAACCATGAAGTCAAAGCTGGGAGAAGTGTATGATCATGTGTGGCCATACAAAATACACCACTGTTATAGGTAAATTTGGGCATCATCCCCCATGACCTAGTCAAACTGGACATCATCCCTAGGACCAATGAAATAGGGTCTATCATCCCCTATCATTTCAGTTTCTACATGCCCTAAGAGAAGAACAAATCATTCATGACTTTTATTGTGAGATTTCCAAGGTTTGAAGTATATGTTATATCACTTATCATCTCACCAATGTTGTCTCTCAAGGGACTAACTGTGTTGCATATGCAGCTCCCTCCATTCAAGGGTGCATTGCAATGCACTTCCCGACATTCAAGGGTGTGTTGTTCAAATGGGAGCGAAATACTCATTGTTTTGGAATCTCCATATGGCCATTTTCTTCTAGAAGAGTCCATATGTGTCAAACTTCGAATCCAAGTGTCCATATAACACCTCTGAACTTGGAAACATGTCTTACCTATTATTAGAAAATCATTGGTTGAGAAACTACCTTCAGTTGCCCTATAAATTGATCCAGATCCTAGTGCTAGGGAAGGAAGAATTTTGGTAAAGAAATGTTGTTGGATTCTCAATTGAGAGAGTAATAGAAGTGATATGCTGCTGCTGAGATGTTGATTGTGATGAGGCTAAGATGAAGCTAGAGCTAGTGACATCAAATCGATCATTGGTTGTAACCTGCCCCTTCTATTCTTTAATAAAGATTGTTGTTCATTTTCCCATATATGTATCTATTTATGTTTATATTTCTCATGAAATGGACTTTTGAATGATATATATGTTTCATGTTCAATCGATTTAACTGATTAAGATAAATAGGAATATGTATATTGCAATCTCTTTGTTGTTCTCTATTTATACTTGCAGGAATCAATCTGGTGATCTAAGTTGGATTGGAGGCTACAACAAAAGTGACAGAAGGAGAATAGAAAGCACTTGGAACACAAGTAGGTTCTTCTTTCTTTCTGTGTGTCTATTTACTCTTAGAGAAAGTGATAGCAAAGTATTTAATCTATTGTTCTAAGTTCATAACACCACACTTAGGGAATTTGATTTATATGTAGATCATAATTCCCCAACGGAGTCACCAATTTATTATGCAGAATTATGATCTACGGATAAATCAAATTCCCTAAGTGTGGCGTTATGCACTTAGAACAACAAATTGTCGAATCTGTTGGGGAGTTTCCTTTCATTCCTGGTGTTTTTTCCTCTGCTTATCCACCTAGTAGCATCTACTTTCAGTTATTAGACTTTTGAATCAAAGAATTACACTAGAAGTGTGTTTTGTAGCTTGAATTTTCAATCTCTATTGCGCCCAACGCACTGTTGGTCAAGACACAGTGCATTTTCTCCCACTCAGGGGTGCATTGCAACGCATTGTCTCCCCTTAGAGACTGTGTTTCCCCCTTAGCCAACCAAATTCCATTTGAATTTTTCATTGCCATCATTCTTAGCCATTTGTTTTTTGTTTTTTCAATTGTCTAATACCTCTTAGAGACCAGTGAATTTTCCTGATTCTTCCTCCTTTGAAAAGTAAGTTTGTTCAATGTCTCTTTAAGTGTTTTTCTTTATCATTGCAACAAAAAAAATCAAAATATTTTATTTCTGCATTAGATCCATTTGTTTTCATAAAGGAAATTGTCGTCAAATTATTCGTTTCCTGTAGGAAAAATTGTAGTTCCATTCTTTGTTTTTCCTAAAAGAGAAATTGTTGTTAAGTTCCTCATTTCTCAAAGAATAAAACACTTGTTTTTTGTTGATTTGATGCATATAGTTTCCTTTTTGCATTCACATTAAGGGGACTGAAAAGAAAAACCTACATTTTCATATAGTGAATCGTGTGTTTTGCATAGGAATGAGTTAGGAAAGCTGCATATTAGTTTGTGCTCTTTGATTGTTTGCTCTCAAAACTAATTGCTCTTTCCCTTACTAGCTAGGATTATCATTGAAAAAGCTAAAATTGAAAAGTTTGCTTATCATTTTAGTTTGCATTTTAGGAATTTCCATTACATCATTGAGATGAACCTTAAAAGGCAAATTCATAAACAAGATCAACTTAAAATTTACATAAATTTACCTAAAAAAGCATTGGAACCATAATGATAACATTTAGAAGGTTTAGGCTAGAGACGTGTTACGGCGTCGTAAAACATAGCAGGTGTCATTAATTTTCTGTGATACATTCCGATTGTGATACCTCACTCCACGTACGTAAATATATCAGATCTCGTCCATGTACCTTCGGGTATATTGAGCGGTGTTCTAGTATGAAAAGTATAAAGGGGTGCTCTCACTTTGCGGTTTCACATTAGACAGTGCTAATACGGACTTGGGCCTCCACGTACCTTTGGGTATATTTGGGAGGACAACTTTAGTTTTCTATCCATCCATAGTGAACCAAGTCGGTCACCTTGTAACTTGTGACACACTGAACACAGCATTCGGGGAGATTGCATGCATGTACTTCTTGGTTTGCCAGGAGGTATTCTGCAATTCATAATTACTTGGTAAACCTTTTGCCTAGAAATACCCCTTTTGTTTTGTTTATTTGTTTTTGGTCATAAAATAAATCATTCATCGTGGAAGAAGAACATCCCTTTCTCCGTCGTTCGCGTAGAATAGCATTGAAACCACCTTTACCACCGGAAGTGCTTTCTGGTTGGCAAAGGCGACATCGCTATACCGAAACTAGTACTATCAATACCTCTGGTGCGACATCATCCTCACATATACCATAGTCGACACAATTTGTTTCTATAAATCCTATTTCATATACTGTTGTCAAGACGAAGTCCTCACAGCTACCTATGGTCACAATCCATCTAATCAGTGAGACCATACCTCTCGAACCCGACGTTGTTCAACTGGAAGTTGATCCAGATCCTGTCACTTTTTTTCCAGAACATCTGCATCCCGAAGTTGAAAGACCGGAAGTTGTTCCTGTATCGGTTTCCCCAAAATCTATTGTAGCCATTGATTCTCCCATATTGCGCATTCAACCTCCTGAAATATACTTTAGACCTGATGGTGAAATCCTTCCACCTGGTTTAATTTCAATTGAAGAAATACCACAAGATGAAACACCTTTAACTCCAACTCATTTTGGGGCAGAGATTTACCTGTACAAGTCTTTTCCTCAATCACCTACATCTGCTTTTGTTGATCCTGTGTCTATTAGAGTTCTCGTAGATACAATAGGGTATACTCTGGGTCATTTAACCATGGCTGAGACAACATCCCAGACTGAACCATCTATTTGAGTTGCGACAACATCTACTGTTGCTTCATCTTCGATGTTTTATCCATTGACTTCAACCATGTCATCATCTGGAATCCTATCTAGTTCCTCCCTTATGAGTACTGAATGACTTGATCCTTATTCACATCTTCAGTGCAATATCAAGCTGGTCCCATCAGTGATTCTCCTTGGTGGCCGGTGATTTCACATAAATTACCCTCTGAAATTCCAAAATTCAATGAAAACCCTGGAGAAGACCCGTCAACATATGTTATAACTTATCATTTGTGCTGCTCATCAAACTCCTTAAATGATGACTTTGTTAGTCTACGTCTTTTCCATCTCACACTCGCTAGTCCAACTACACAATGAGGATGGTTCTTTTTCTTGTGTCAACCTTGTTAAAAAATGAAACAAGTATCCATAAGGATAGTTCCTTTTACTGTGTCAACCTCGTTAAAAAATGAAACAACTTTATGAGGATGGTTCTTTTCTTGTGTCAACCTCCATAAATGAAACAGGTTCCCACGAGGATAGTTCTTTTGCTATGTCAACCTCATTAAAAAATGAATCAGGTGATGAGAATAGTTCATTTTCTTGTGTCAAGCTCGTTAAAAAATTAAACAAGGTTCCATGAGGATAGTTCTTTTACTGTGTCAACCTCATTAAAAAATGAAACACGTCATGAGCATAGTTATTTTCCTGTGGCAAGCTCGTTAAAAAATGAAACAAATCCTCTCCTAAATGAACCTTCATTCCATCCAACTATTAGTAACCAGTAGTCTACTTAGGTGAATGAAATGAATATTGGGGGGCATGTGCTCTTGCAGGGGGGCATTCGACATGTGCTCTTGCAGGGGGCATTCAAAACTTTCTTACCAATTGCACGCAATCAACAACTGAAGATCAGGGGCAAAAAAATAGGTTCAGAGCTCTAAAATGCAAATGGTAACTTTCAAATGGTAAGAATGAATAGAAAAACTCTTTTAATTAGTCATTTGATTATTTTAAAATCATATTTATTGTTGTGAATATGGTTTTATTCAATTTTTATCATGAAACAGGTATTTTTAATCCATTTTATGTTGTGTTGAATAGGTTTGCAACTACTAGCAGATTAGTTGTGCACATTCATTCCAAGAATGATTTGACAACAAAGCATACTTTTATCCTTATTTTCGACCTTTGATAAAAATGAAAAAGGACTTGATGCGCACTTTTATCTCTTTTTCGAGCTACGATAACAACGAAAAAGGAACCCATGGAGTCTTCTTTTAGCTCTTTTCAGACTTCGATAATGTGAAAATATTGTCGAGCACTTGTCTTTTCGAGCTCGTAAAAGTAAATGAATTGACATCTACTGAGTATAATTTTAACCCTTTTCCAGACTGAGATAGATTATTTACGAAAAAGGAAAACCTTAGTCAAACATGGCTAGGAGGTTCTCTCAAATATCATTTTACACTTTTTCGGATCTGAGAGACAACTTTACAAAGTACTTATGGAGTTTTCTTTTGTCCTCTTTTTTAGACTCTCTAAATATGAAAAAGGACTGGGCTATCACTGTCGTTAGGCTCGTTAAAACATAAAATAACGACGGGCTTGTCGATCATGGCAAGAATCAAGTTTCATTCATCGCTATACTCATTAAATTATTAAATAGCGATACATTATTCGCCCGGAGGGTTGAATTATAGATCAAACATATGTTATCCTCCTCAAGCTTGTTAAAAAATAAAGAGGTACTGGTCAACAAATGACCAGGGGAAATATGGGAAAGTGAACAGAACTTTTACGGTAGCAAGTCGCTCTTGAACATGACACTTCACTACATCATCGTCATTGTTTGGGTTGGGTACTCTTCTTGACGGTGTATTCATACGTATGGTTCATCATACCTTCACTTCAGTTTTGGGTCAATGATTCCAACTCATCTCAGTGTCACCGATATGTTCAAGAGAAGTCATCCTGTGAATACTCATCCTTCTGCAATACTCATAAACCTTCATTCTCATGGCAGTCATCCCTGAACATTCCTATATCAAGTCACATTTTGTCTTCGAAATCAGTAACTCTCGTTTCGCGATAAAGTGACTTCTTGTCAACATCAAATCATCATCCACGAAGTTTACTTAGAAACATCATCTTCTAATACCATGAGGCTTGTTACAGCATCGACAAGATCCTCGCTTTCTGACTTTTGACTGAAATATTTTGTTTGGCGTTCGACATCAAATCATCTATTCACGCCTTACGAAATGTATTGCAATACCTTGAGATCCATTAACATCAATGGTGGTTCTCTCACATTTGTTAACATATCACATCATTGGTTGGTAATCAAACAATGTCTTACCATGTTTGACTACAAATCATATATTCGCATGGCTAGACTTGTACACGAGATAAGAAGACCCCAGATCTAGTTTCAGCCATCTAGGTTGCAATTTTAGGATTGTTGTACACATCATCTGTATGGTGACCTTACATATTGATCGTCATCCGAACATGGGCCTATATCTGTAGGCATGTCTGTATTGGGCAACATTCCAATGTAAACGACTTTCTGCACTATGTACATGTTATTAGATAGTTTATGTGTTGAGCATGAGAATGCCTCCCCCAGCAATTTGTGATCAAGATGAAAATACCATGATGTAATGTATTGTAATATTGATGCAGGTCGCCACTCCGCTTTAGTTCCAGCCCATCACGTCGTAAAGCATCTCATTCAAAAAATATTGTTATTACTCTGACTTCATTCTTTAGGGGGGAAATGTTATAGGTCAATTTGGGCATCATCCCCCATGAACTAGTCAAGCTGGACATCATCCCCAGGTTCAATGAAATAGGGTCTATCATCCCCTATCATTTCAATTTCTATATGCCCTAAGAGAAGAACAAATCATTCATGACTTCTATTGTGATATTTCCAAGGTTTGAAGTATATGTTATATCACTTATGAGCTCACCAACGTTGCCTCTCAAGGGACTAACTGTATTGCATATGCATCTCCCTCCATTCAAGGGTGCACTACAATGCACTTCCCGATATTCAAGAGTGCGTTGGTCAAATGGGAGTGAAATTCTCATTGTTCCGAAATCTCCACATGGCCGGTGCCTTCTAGAAGAGTCCATATGTGTCCAACTTCGGATCCAAGTGTCCATTTAACACCTCCGAACTTGGAAACGTGTCTTGCCTATTATTAGAAAGTCATTGATTGAGAAACTACCTTTAGTTGCCCTATAAATTGAGCACAAATCGTAGCGCTAGGGAGGGAATAATTTTGGTAAAGAAATGTTGTTGGATTCTCAATTGAGAGAGTGAAAGAAGTGACATGTTGCTGGTGAGATGTTGATTGTGATGAAGCTGGAGTTGGTGACATCAAATCAATCAGTGGTTGTAACCTCCCCCTTCTACTCTTTAATAAATATTGTTGTTCATTTTCCCATATATGTATTTGTTTATGTTGCTATTTCTCATGTAATGGACTCTTGAATGATATATATGTTTCATGTTCAATCGATTTAACCGATTAAGATAAATAGGCATTTGTATATTGCAATCTCTTTGTTGTTCTCTATTTATACTTGCAGAAATCAATCTGGTGATCTAAGTTGGATTGTAGGCTACAACAAAAGCGACAAAAGGAGAATAGGAAGCACTTGGATCACAAGCGGGTTCTTCTATCTTTTTGTGTGTCTATTTACTCTTAGAGAAAGTGATAAAAAAGTCTTTAATATGTTGTTCTAAGTGCATAGCACCACACTTAGGTAATTTTATTTACCCGTAGATCATAATTCTGCATAACAACCACATCAACGTACCAGAGTGGCTATTCCTTTATGTTTAGAACATGTATAACCTTGTGTCTTATGTGCTTTTATACACAATTAAATGGGTGCACAACTATTGGTCCTTCCCCACAATATGGCTAACTCTTGGTGCACTTCACAAATACTAATTCTTTGTGCAATTACAATTTTATTAACTGTTAAAGAAGTTACAAAATCACCACTCTTAATTGCACCACAAATCAAAATTACCAATTAGTACACTTAATTGCACTACAGTACAACACCATTACAATAACAATGTAAAACCAAATCACTAAACAAGAAGGTGAAGAAATAAAAACAGAGACATGTTGTTGTCTGAGCTTCTGAGATTGTACTCCACATGTTGTTTGTAGCCAGAACATTCCCATTATTTATGGAAGTTGCTGATTCAAGTTCTTGATTTTAAAAGAATGGATAAATAATGCTAGAGATGCCACCTTGAGGTGTTGTTACATCTTATAGAAATACTCTATTAGATTAGTCCATGAAGTATTTGGATATAGAGAGAGAAATGTGCACCCTTTTGTACAATGTACAAATAGAAAAACCAACCTCCATGAGTCTATTGCACCATATCTTTTCATGCTACATGCATCTAAGCAAAGTGAGTGTTATATTTTGTTCATACTATCAAAACTCCAAGCATCTTGTTACATTTGTATTTTTTTCATATTATCCCTTGTTACATCTTGCACATTTCCCTCTATATCCCAACCACAGCTCCATGGACTAATCTATCTTGCTCCAATCCAATAAGGGCTATAGTGCACTCACTTTGTTTAGATGAATGCAACACAAAAAGATATGGTGCATCAGATTCATTGAAGTTGCTTTATCTATTTGTACATTGTATAAAAGGATGCACATGTTGTAGTTGGATACAATGTGCATCCCTTCATCCAATATACAAAAAAGGAAAACGACCTCAATGACTCAGTTGCATCATATCTTCTCATGTTGCATGCATCTAAACAAAGTGTGTTATAATTTTTTCATACTATCAAAGATAATCGAATTACCAAACTGAAATTAAGTAAATTTGCCTTCATATTGCTCCCTCATGCATGCTTTTTGAAATTCGAAATGGAGGACTCAAGTGAATGAGTGATTCGACTTCTCACAAGCATGCCTTCCTATAAGCAAAGGATTAGGCACCTTTTCAGTAGGTATGGGTGGAGCTATCTTGAATTATTAAGGTTGCCCGAGAAACTTGATATCCACTAAGGCCAATATATTACCTAACACTAGTCATGATTAAATGCATAATCGTAATTATTTTCAACTTACCCGTTTCCCTTGGCCAAAGGGCACCAATATTCTTCTTTTTGATGATCACAATCAACATTAGGAGTAGTTTGGATTGCCCCACATAGACATCTCATGCAAGCACAAGTACTCTTTTAAAGTTTCTTTCCCTTTGAAAGTGGCTTACTTTTGTTGATTGTTTTTGCAGAAATGTATACGTTCCTAATGATTGGAGCTTCATTATGTCAAGTTGACTAAATTTATGACAGGTAGCATTAAGCTCGACTGCTAAAATGAAACAATTGGATAGAAGTGGTTAAGGGAGAGTTGGGTATGCTCAAGTTATATCAAGTTAAGACTTGCTTTAGCATTTGAGTCAAGGAAAAGCAACCTAACATTACCTATACATTTACTGCACTTTGAAGTTACGTATTCACACAGATATAGAAGACTATCCTTAAACAAAGTTTTCAAGTCAATTCAACTGGTACTTTTAGATTTCTGCCTCTACAATACTTCTTGTGTTGGCATTGCATAAGCCTAGAATTGAATTGATCAATAGTCCCTTTTTTGTTATGTCTTTCTGGTTAATGCACAGTCAGTGCTTGTCACTCTGTTGGTTGGTCTTTGAATCCTGGAATCAGAGCTCACAAGACCTGCTCTTATGTACTATGGATGGCTGTATCTCTGTGCGTTTACATAATCTCTTGTGTACTATGGAAGGTTGTATCTCTGTGCGTTTATATAATACAAATTACAAGACTTTCAACACTGATGGCTTTTAAAGCCAAAATTTCAATTTCATAGCAGTGTTTTTATTTTGATATGAAGTCTTTGGTTATATTAGGCCAACATGGAGAACACAAACTGTTTTCATTTGCAGGCATGTTCTTCTTATACAATTTGTGTCTATGATGCCACCTATTTTTTATTGTGGATCGATATTTCAAAGCCTAATGTGGTTAGAGGGTATGCTTTGATTTTCTTAGGTTGGAAATCATGATTTTTCTGTGGAGGGATCTGCTTTGTATGAATAGCCAGGGATAAAGAAGTATTCATCTCCCTTATGTATCTTTATAGAGCAGGGCACTTTATAGGGCATAGATTGGTTGCATGGATGGAATCTGGAAGGTAAAAGGACTAGATGTATTTGGTAGAATATATTGTTATCTATGTTACTTGGGAGGTTCTCGTACCTGCAAAATGCCCTGAATTAGAGTGATATGCATATATTTAGATGCTCAGACTTCTGAGAATTACCACAATATTGTGATCACTTGTTTTATGTGCTAGTTTCCTAATGAGCATGTACTGAAAATGGTGAAATTCACAAGTATAGCCACAAGTCTATTATAGTCACAAGGAATAGAAGAAGAAATTCATTAATAAGAAGACAATAGGTTATTGCAATCCAGAGTTATTAAAAGGAGAAACCATGTCAATGGTTCTCACGTGCATAGCAATTCCTCCCCAAAGCCCCAAAATGTAATAATATCAAATGGAATGCATTACTCATGTGCACCGACCTCATACCAAAGATACAGTTCACTTATATAGTGATCACTACTATTGGCTTGAAGGTCACAACAATTGGCATGTAACTTATTGCGACTATCTACAGGACAAAGTTTCATATTTGTGTTTGTCATGTTGGTTGAACTTCAACATATATTCCTAATTTATAGTCATGAACGAGATGCTAAACAAGGTGATAGATATGGTCCTGCAAACTCATAAATTCTTGATCTTGCTTCAGTTAAGTAGATGTCCAATAAATTAGTTGTGAAGCTTGCAGAGGAGGAAAATACAACGTATAATTGGTCCAGAAGTAATTAGTATGACCCAGGTCATTTTAAACATTTTGATAGTGTAAAGAACCGCATGGGACACTTCTATGAGAAAGAAACATGCCAGGTACATTTATATAAGGCGTGTTGTTAGAATCCCCCGTGCTGAATATTTTTCTTTTCTCTCTCTGTTTTGAAGATAAGCTTTGGAATTTTATTTGGAGGTTGAGCAGAAAGGAAAGAAAAATATAGTTTCAATTATAGCAAAGTTGTAGAAATGAGAATTTTCCTTTTCCCTTTCAAATTTGCAAGAAAAAACTAAATGGGAAGCAAAATAAATAATTTCTTTTGCAGTTTCTGATGTTGTAGTGTTGCAGCTGGAGAGTTTGAAAGAGAAGTTGGAAGAAGCTAATTGTTGTGAAGATGACAACAATAGTGGCATGGCTACATCAACCAAGGTAACAAACACCATTGAAAATAGAAAGAAACTTGCGGCAGATGTTGCAGGCGAGGAAGAAGATATTGACATCAAGCCTTTCAGTGATATTACACTTCTCTTCAAGGAGAAGATATGGGTTTGGAGAAGATGGACATTAAGCCGCTCAAGTTAATGTTATTGAATGAGAAAGAGGGATATTTTAGCCCATGTAGTGACTGTAGTGCCAATACAAGGAATGCAGACAAGAATCCCCCACATCAAATCATTAGTCAACTTGCTCAAGCTTCTTCATCTATGAAATACCCGTCTGGTACTAGTAATATAACTAGTATGGATAAAATCAATGACCAAGGTTTTATGCATCTACCTGAGAGTTGTAAAATATCTCGCCCTTGCAATAGAGATACGGTAGAAAGGAAAAACCTTATGGCCAATTAATATTATGTTGGTGATATGGATGATTATAAATTCTTATGGCTTGCAACCAAGTTTTCTTAAAGATTGTAAAAGAGATAGATCCTTGCAATATTAAGTTGATGTAAATTTTAGTATACATTAAATGTATATTGCTAGCTATGTCCTCAGAAGATTGCGGTGGTGGTGAACAAAGAGGAGTAATAGTAAAAGAGAGACGCTGCTAGGATACAAATTTAGGCTGAACATAAATGGGTCCTTTAGGGACCTCTACGAGACAACTTCTCTATTCACACATCTTCAAACAAGACAATTTTGGAGGATAATATACAGTCTAGATTAGTTTATATATTAACTACTAAATTCAGAGTATTGCATGTACAAAAAAGGAGAAAGTCATGGATAAAAGGGGCCTTCCTTTATGCATGCATGTATTCTCCATGACAAGTTTATGCAAGCTTTATTATAAATCTAAATTGTTCAACTTGAAGGAGGGTGAATTGGTGAAAATCCCATAATCATGCAAGCTAAGCTAAACCAACATAGACAATGGTTATATACAAGCCTACTGGTATGATATACATAAAGCTACATACAAAGTACGGTAATAACCTATTTAATAATCAATGTACTCTTCAACTGCAATACTTCTTGCACAAAAAATTGATATCGCGAAGGAGAAATGAACGAAAATTTTTAGAATATTTAGATTGTTGCTTTGGCTTTGTGTATGCTTTTATTTCAAACTGAGACGGAGAAGGTGCAATTTGGGTTTCTACGATCCACTATGGAGCTAAGGCGTTTGGCTCTATCAATTCCAGGCACACATGATCTTCTAACTTGTAGAATTGGAAGCTAAGGTAGCCATACAGAGTGACACTGTATTCAAATCAAGTGAATAAAAAATAATAATCTAGACGAAGTAAGAAGCAAAAAAATGCGTTGATAAATTATACCTAAGATCTCTACGATGACATTGAAGCTAACTGTCTAAGGGGTTTATCTATTCGGCTCAACTCTGATCCGCGCCTTTGCTGTGTATGATCAGTGGTGAATGATGAACCTAATCCTGTGTAGATTAAATGCATGTACGAGCCTAAGAAAAGAGGCAACTATTTTGAATGCACATAAATGCCATTTCTAGAACTGGGGTTAATGCAAAATGGAGGAATAAGAGCAGTGACACGTCTCAATTTGACATTGGAAGGAGAGGAAGACAATCAGAGTCTACATTGGAAGAGGATAAATGCCATTCCTAGAACTTCAGTTAACAGAAAACACAGGAAATAACTTGGAAATGGAGTTACATTTTTGGCTTTGTGTATGCTTTTCTTTCAAACTGTGACAGAGAAGGTGCACTTCAAGTTTTTAGGATCCATTAGAGACGGCGTAAAAATTAGAACCGGGGTTAACAAAAACACAACAACAATGAATGAATGAATGATATTTTAACGTCTACGAGACTAAAAATAGTCTATGGGACCACCAACTTCCTTGTTTTTTTTTCCTTCTGTAATTCAATCATTTTCTTACTCAAATTGATGATGAGCTGACCCAACCTTCTAACAGTGCCCTCAATGAAAAGACAATACCACAGAATTGATGCTAACATATTGCGGTAACTATCCCTGATGTCTCTGAAAGCGTTACATTCAAAAATGAAATGTTTTTTTTATTCCACTGTGCCAGAAGTGAAAAAAGTACAAACCCTTTCTTCCCAAGCTTCTTTAGGTCTCTTCCACTATCCCATTTCACACCGAAGTTGATGTGAGTTAGTTCTTAATTGAGCAATAAGAACCTTTTCTCTCCATGGAATGCTAGCTCCAATGTATTCTTTTTATTGGAAATCACAAATGGGGTTGAATTCCTAAACATAATACTTCTTCTTTCTACCCAACTCTTTTCCCATATACCCTTATAGAACTTCTCCAGCACAAAATTCTTTAACTCCTTGTTATTTGTGGGACATGCATTCAGGTAAATATTCCATTTTTGCATCCATTTGTTGTTTTGTCTCATCCATGAGTTATTTCTTTCACTCATACCTTCATAGAAGATAGCTTTTGGCCATCTAACTCCTTCCATTTGCTCAATTCTTTTTAGATACCTTATAAGACACACCATGGAAATTGCTTCAATGGGAGCTGTCTCTGTTTCACTGAACATTATCTCATAGGGAACCGAACTTTTTATTTTGAACTAGCTCATGATCAAGCGTTTTCGAATTTTTTCAATTTGTTTCCATTTTGAAACCAGGATGCTACTAGCCCACAATTCACACCCATATAATAGCACTGGATAAACTAGGAGACCAAAAAACACTTTGATCGTGTTCCAATCCCACAATTCTACCTCTCTACATCTATTTTGAATTGCATATAATGCTTTCCACCCTCCTAAAATTATTTTCTTTCTGCAATCCTCCCAATTAAGCTTCTTGTTGAAATCGGTCCTGAGGTACTTGTATTCATTTAATTCTTCAATAATGTTTCCTTCAAAGAAAAACGTATGTTGGCTTTGCTTCATTTTATTCTAGAAAATCATTATTTTGGTCTTACTGGTATTGACTTGCATCCCCACTGCTTTACAAAAATGCTCAAGGGCATATAGGTGCATCTGCAATCCATGGGTCGATTTAGAAACCAGCACAAGATCATCGACATATAGAAGAAGCCTTATCACAAACTCCCCCAATCGAACACCATCTCGACCTTGCAAATTTAGCCTCTTCTAGTTTGTCGATATATAAGCCAAAAAGGGTAGGGGATAAAGGGCAACCTTACTTGACTTCGATGTCACTTCTAAAACTTTTTGAAATGTCTGCTGAAGTTCTAATTTTGCTTTCACCTCTTCATAAAGCCTATGGCATCAACTCTATATTGTAAAGGAATTTTAAGTTCTTCCATTCTACGCCACAACTTATCTCTAGGGACCATGTCAAATGCCTTTTTGAAGTCAACAAAGCAGCAAAATACTTCTTATTTTCTCCGCCAAACCTTTTCAACAATGTGTCTCAACGTGATACCATGATCTATTGTAGAATGCTTCGGCCTAAAACCTGCTTGCCCTTTTGTCCTCTTTTGTTTTACTTTTGCCCACTTACTGATTCTATTTTATACCATGCCACTGAAAAGCTTTGCAAACAAAGGATTGATCATAATGGTTTTATAGTTGGAAGGATTATTAATATCTTCACTTTTAAAAAGGGGAATTGCTAGACTAGTTTTCCAATCCCTTGGGAATCCTTATTGAATGATGTTGTTGAATATTTCCATGATGTGGGGTGTCAAAACGTTCATTCCCCACTTTAGATATTCTGCTTGAAGTTCAACCAAGTCCTTTTCCTTCCCTATTTTCAACTTTTTAATTCCTACCTCCACCTCATGTACTGTGAAAAGCTTTGTACACTACAAGGAAAACACCCTCTAACAGAGGTTAATGAAGGAGATTTTTGGTGTTATAAAATTGGCCAAAATTGTCAAAAACACATTTGCTACAACATTCGTTTACGGTTACAAAGGTTTTGGCGGAGCTTTTAACAGAATTTCAACACAACTAAAAAAACTGGGCGGCCGGAGGTTATTACGGATGTTTTTTTCATCGATACGCTGCTAAGGTGTCAACGCACCGGTGCGTGTCATCTAGAAGGTGGCTCGGGGCAGTCGAAGGTGCATGCACCAGGCCATCAAGGTATAAGACCGCACCGAGGTGTAGTGTTGGCGATACAACACACGGGGTCGTTCTAATTGGTCTTGGCATTTGGGTGGTGCCCATAGGTCGTCTCAACGCACCGGTACGTTGAGTTATAGAAACACACTGGTGCACAATATCATACAAACACACCGCTTGTTCTAATTCATATTGGCATTTTTGCGATGCCCATAGGTCATACAAATGCCCTGGTGCATAGACTTACACAAACGCACCAATATTTATAATTGGTATTGGTATTTGTGCAATGTCGATAGGTCGTATAAACGCACCGGTGCGCTGTATCATACAAATGCACCGGTGTAGAGTAACTGACACGCACCAATGTTCATTTTGTATTTTTTAGAAACATCAACCTATGACAATACAATTATTGTGATTTTTTAAATTTCATTATTCATCAAAAGTCAACACATCCTATAACAATATTCATATTAATTAATTTTTTATTAATGCATTTGAATGTGATGTTTGGATTAATTTGTTATATCATATCATAATTATTGTGAATTTTTAAAATTCATTATTCATCAAAAGACGACACATATCTTATAACAGTATTCATATGAATTAAATTTTTATTAGTGCATGTTGAGATTCAACAAGATGATGATCCTAGTGAAAATTAAGCACCTACACTAGGTGGGGCCCGCAGGCTATTTTTAGGTGTATGTCTATTTTTTAGAATGTTAAGCAAAATATATTTATAGCGAGAGTCTATTTATAGATGGTCAAGAAAATTCTATTTATAGATGAGTTTTTATTTTTGGATGCATGGGCGAAGTCTATTTATAGATCGCATGTCTAGAAATAGAATGCATGTCGATTATTATTATCTCTTAATAATAATTAGACAATAAATAATAATCTATTATCTTGAAGCACTTGATTTCAGTTAACCGATGTGGCAAACCAATTGACTGAAGGAATTACAAGTTCTAAGGTTGGTTGGTGGGACATGCAAGTGAACTTCGTTGTAACTGAGTGATACAAATTGGTAACAAAGTTGGATGTGTAGTTATGTGAGTTGTAAAGTAGTTTAACTCAGTTAAGTGAGTTAAACTCAGTTGTGCTAGTTGTAACTAAAGATACACTAGTGAGATATTAGTGAATTAAATATTAAATTAATTCACATGGAGTGATCTCACATGTAACTGAAGATTTATTGTTGTTAACTACATGCATGTCAGATCCAGTGGAGAGATAGGTGAAAGGGACAGTTTGACTATCAATTGTGACATTAGTGGGTGCACTCATGCAACCACACACACATTGGAGATGCCAATGAAGATTTCGCAGTCAAGGGAAGGCAGTATCTCATTCACTCAGGGATTGTGATCAGCAGAGATTATGCAGTGGAGGCAGGTTGTCAGGAGGCAGTAAATTGGAGCATGTGAGAGCTAATTTTTGTATGACAGTGTGAGACGATTGTATATTGTACTGAGAGCTCTTGGATTATAGTTTTGTATGAGATTGTTTCATGATCTATGATATATACATAATATATGATAGTGGGGTTTTTAGCTTTATGCTTTCCCAGTAAAAACATCTGTGTTATGTGTAATTGATCTTTCTTCATGTGTTTGCAATTGGTGATTAAATTTCCGCAAAGATTTAAGTAGAAAGATTATATATTTAATAGTGGCATACAATTTTTAGATCAGGTGAATTCAGGCAATACATAATTGTATTAAAATTTCTACAGTGCATTTGAATGTGATGTTTGAATTAATTTGTTATATCATATCATCAAATTTCACATATCTTCATTATAATATTTAATCATCCATAAATTTAATCAGTGGTGTTACATTTCATAGCAACAATGGAGAACACAATAGAATAAATTAAAACATATTTTATTATATATATATATATATATATATATATATAAGACAATATTTGTCATACAAAATGGGACAATTATTGGTATCCCTTTGTCTTTCAATTAGGACACTATATCCATTACATTAAACAAAATGTCTGATTTCACAGACAAATATTTCAAAAAATATAACACCTTGATTTGATATCCAAACATAATGATCATCATTTTTCGCTTGAACTATTGTCACTGCTAGAGCTACTTCCATGACTTGGGTTATTTTCAAGAATTTTTTGTTCACAATGTTTATTTTTTCTTCTTCTTCACCTTCCATCTACAAACATAAAAATAAATTGTAATGAGTGTATATACATTAGTGAGAATAATGAAAATTGCAATATTAAATAATATACATCAATGTAAATCGAAAAGAAATGACGTACCATAGCAACAATTAACTCATGAACTATACACATTCTTTCAAAACCATGTAGTGTGCCATCTTTCAAGATTTCATCTGTTGGCACAGTTCTATACTTTGTTTTCTGCAAGTTTTATACCCCATAGCAAATCATATATTTAATATTAAAGATTTTTATGTTCTATTAATTATAGACGGAGCTAAGTAAAACAAGATCGACAGATGCTTACAAATTCGACAATTAATTTTTGATATGCCAACATATACTCACAACCCATATTTAATCCAATGTCAATCAATTTGTCTCATGGTTCTTCTTTGTATGTTAGCACCTATTTGAAGACATTCAATGACGATTTTTGCAAAACAAATTAAAAAATACAAAAATGAAATCTAGTTAAGTTGTTATAAGGAAGTAACAATTACTCACAAACTTATATATCAACCATTTTTTTCCTTGTCGTCCTGTTTTATGTGCTGAATGGGTTCATTTTACTTTCTTTTCTGTAAGAAAATACTTGAAAATTAATATTTAATGCTAAATTGTTTATTTATTGTACCTAATGATCAAAAAATTCAATGATTACATATTACATTTGATGCGATTTTGTCCATTTCTTTGACCATCTCCTTGTACACATTTTTGGACATTCCTACTGGCATATTTCTGATATCAACTTGTTCATCTTTTGAGATTTTCATAATCTTCTTGAAAATGTAACATGACAATAAACTATTTAATTTGTATATTGATCTATGAAAAGTAAATATAACAAAAGTGACATTTTTAAATAATTTTAGACAAACATTTAAAGGAATATTACTTTTTCATTCCTTTTTTTTTGGTACGTTTTTGCTATTAAAAGTCTCACATGTCTCATTGACTAATTCTCTTGAAACTCTTCCTGTAGTTTAGATAAAATTTGGTTCTTTGAATCATTGGATTGATTTTTGTATTGTAAGTGGAAATAATGTTTATACATTCATTCCACTAGATCCCTCAAACTTTTGTAAAAGTTTGACCCCTTTTGTTAACCTCCAGCACCACTCCAGATGAGCTAAGGAGCAATTCATTTTCATTTGCATGTTCTATTTTTTTTCTTTTCTTAGAACAACATTCATTTTTTGAGTTGTTGGTCCCTGTAGAACATTAAACAGATGTGAATTAATATATTGTTTGACACATGTTATCTAATAATTTTAAGTATATTATTAATGAAAATTTAAAAAAAAAAAACTCATATTGGATCGATAGTATTTTTTCATTCACCTGATTCATCCTTTTGCGATTTTTCCATCAAGATTTTATGATCTTCTGGTCCTAGATCAGAAATAATCTTATCGAGCTTTGTCATTTTGTGGCTCTGCATGATACACAGTAAACAATACATATTAGTTAAACTTACATATAGTTCAAAAATAATATTTTTTGTAAATAATTTACAAAGAACTTGTCTTTTTTTGCTTTTATTGATGTGTTATCAATATTTTTGTTACTTCCCCGGATGCGGGTGCTATGGGAATTGGGAGGACTGACAGGACGCAGGGCGAAAGGACGGGAGGCCACCTGCCTACCCGCTTGTAACCTTTAAGCCCACCTGATTTCATTTATTTCCCGGAGCCTATTCTTAATGATCCGGATATGGAGTCAATCTTCTTCATTGCACCAGGTTCTCGAGGCAACCTCGAACGTTGTTATCGTGCTATACATTCGACCGCCATGCTCTGTCATTCAATGCAGTTTTGGTTTGCAGTTTGGGTTTGCTATTTAGCATGGAGCCGTCCGCCCCTTCGCCTCTGTCATCGAGCTGCAATCCTGCTCTGGACAAGGCCTTTGTCCGCACCTTCACCGGGTTGCGCTGCTGCAACACCTGCTACCTGGTGCTTGCAGAGAATTCCCACATTTCCATTACAGGCTCTTGTGTTTCTGCCACTGAAACTCGTGGCTCGTCTCCTGCGAGGTATTCCACCAACTCTCACTGGCTATCTAGTTCCCTTTCCGCTGCGAACATGCCTAGAGTCAGACAGAGGATGCGGCCCCGTCGAGGCTCCTCGCGGGCGGCCAGAAGGCACTCGCCTTCCCCCACTTCCTCTCCGTCCAACTCCTCCGCGACTTCGGACAGCTTGCCCCGTCTCCTTCATGGGCGACTGCTACGCTCAGGTCGTCGTCTGGACTCGCCCTATGGTGATGCTCTTCCAGCTCAATCTCACACGGCACTCTTTTCCTTTGACTACGCCCTCGACAAACCCCGGGTCACCGTCGCCATCTCGGTCATCTTCCTGGAGGAACCAACGCCGGAGCCTCCGCCTGATCCGCTTGCTCAGGACGACAGCGCAATTAAGGACGAGAAGCAACAGGATTCACCCTCTGAGAACAAGACTTCTTTGCAGGTCGATGCTGGGGTCGTTTTGGGTCAAGACGCTGCGCCTCCGACGGCTGTTCAAGCACATGGCATTCAGGAAGACTTCAGTTGCAACATTGAAGAAATCGAGCCGGATGAGTAGCTATGTCCTCCCCCCCTGTCTTTTTGTCAGTTCTCTGCCCACTCTGAGGGTATGCTTAGTCGCCTTGCTAGTTCTTCATGTTTTTTTTCAATCTCAGACATTAAGCATTGTATCTATGTTTAGTGTCATGGTCATGCGTTCTGTGTCAAAGTCTGGAAGCAGATGTATTGTTATTTTGTTCAGTGTCCAGTCTAAAACTTATCAGTTCGATCCCCTGCGTGGGATTTTTTCGGCTTTTGGTTCACATGGCTGGTTTCCCTCTTGCAGGGCAGCCCTTTTTCAGTCTTGGTCTGTTAATATGCCTCCCGGCAGGCTCTGCTATGGCTACGGCCAGATGTACATTATTTCTCTTTAATTAATAGATTACCCTAACTTAGAAAAAAAAAAAAAAAAATTGTTACTTGATCTCTTGTTAGCCATTTCTTTATTAATATGAAACATGTACTATATCATTCATTAATATATTTTATAAATAAATTGTCAAATTTTCAGGTAAAAACAAAAATCTCAAGAAACCGGTGCGCCATTCATGGTTTATGCACCGACGTTGGTGCGTAGTGGTCTTATAAACGCGCCATCAAAATAGTGTAACACATCGTACGGTGCTTTGTGTCAACAAGGAGCACCGGTGCATTACATGTTAACCACCACACTGATTTACATTCACAAAATAATAAAAATCGTCCAGTGTTAGTTTTTGTAGCATAAACGCCCCGCGCAAACAAGGGACCACCATATGGTGCTCTCTGTGAACTAAGAGACCCGGTGCGGTGCGTTATATGTTACATGGTGCACCGATTAACACAATAATATTTTTTGCGAAATAGCACGAGCGCAATGCCCCATAATGAAATAGCGCACCGATGCCCTATTTTACATATGACGCACTGATTTTTTTTTTTAAATGTTTTTAAATTTTTTATCACACAGTACTTCCGCGGTGCGATGGAATAATCCAATGCATCGGTGCACTAGGTTAATTCTGTTTTTTATAAATTCACGCAAGAACCGACATAGATTAAGATCCGACTATGCAAGTCGTCCCATGGGTTGGATGTCTTAGGCCTCTATATAGCAATACAAACCCTATAAATCTAAAATGAAAGCCCTAATTCTGAAATCACAGAGACAAGGAGAAAAAAGGGCATTAAAAAAAATAAAAAATAAAAAATAAAAATGGTAGGGTTTAGGGTAAAATGGATTTTTTTTATTTAAATTATGTTTCTGAAAATGAAAAAAAAAAAAATTGAAAATTTTTCCTTACTGCGTAAAAAAAACTGCAAAAAAAATAAAAATAAAAAAAATCACGAGATCGTCTGAAATTCTATGCTACAGGGTTTGAATCACCAGAGGTTTGGAATTCTAATTGTCTAAATACTTTTGTTCGAACGTATTGTTGGGGTCTTGTGATTTGACAGATTGGCATACCAAATTACAAGGCAACATTAGAACCACTTTGGAATCCTATGATCTAGCCCTCCTGGATTCAAAGAGGGATCTCTCTAAATAAGTGTTTTCAAAGGATATATCTTTAAGACTTATGATATGATATTAGGCTAGTTATGAAGCACAAGGGTTTTGTTTTGGTTTTTTGGTTGGGTAGAATATCATCAAAATGAAGGAAGTATTTTGAAGGGTAAAGGTGTGAGCAGGTTGAAAAAATGGTTCAACTGATAGGATAGGTAAGAGACAGTATCAATCCATTGGGCTATGGAGTCAAAAAAGGATTTAATTGCACAACAAGTTTAAAGAGTGGTCCATGGGGCAAGTCATCTATATCAAAAGATCTCTTTAAGTTGATTTTGTGGTATGGAACATTAAAAATTGTGGTGAAAAAAGCAAATATATAAGAAAACAAATGGCATCTTAAGATTAGGTAAGGACTTTGAACCTATCATGCTTTCAACATACTCTCAAGGGAAAACAAAAAATAGCTTAAGATCAAGTAAGGACTTTTAACCTAGCCTACTTTCAGCATACTCTCAAAGGAAAATATTTAAGAGAAACAAAGAATAGCCTAAGATCAAGTAAGGACTTTTAACCTAGCTTGCTTTCGGCATACTCTTAAAGAAAAACATTTAAGATAAACAAAGAATAGCCTAGATCAAGTAAGGAATTTTAACCTAGCCTACTTTCGGCATACTCTTAAGGGATCTTTCCAAAGCAAATGTTGGAGATAAACTAAAGGACAGGGCTAACCATAAACTTCTCTAGTTCAACTTTAATTAGTAGACTTTTCAAGAACTTTCAAAGACAATATCTCAAGTTGTACTCAAGAAACATGGGCTCACCAACACTTCATTGGTTATACTATATTGAATTATCCTCAAAACATAATTAGAAGAAAACATAAAGATAAATTTTATCAGTGAGATTTAGGGTACTTTACAAGTAAATCATAATCTACGTTTGTTGTTCTTTATCAGAGAAAGTGGACAGTATGGAAAACATGAGAAAAACAACAATTACAATAAGAAAAACATCACCATTGACATAGACTAGGATCCCATAAATCAGCTTGTATATTTGATGCTCAAACCAGTTGCAATCTTCAAGTCCAATAGGTGTTTACAGCATCAAACTTCTCTTCTCAGCCTATCTTTCTTCAATTACTAACAGAGCTTCAGCAGCCTCAATAACTATTTACATTCAACAAGTATTCAACCAACAACAATACTAGGCTCCTCATATGATATATATAGGTAAATTGAGGAGGTGGAGTGAAAGGAAGATCTAACTATTCAATTAATACAGAGTAAATGCTTCTCGACCTTTGGGAGGCCTAATGGAGAAGATATCTAATGTATTAAGTTTTAACTCTGTTAAATGATTTTTATATTAAGTTTCATCAACTTCAGTCACTTTTGTTGACTTTTGAGGCTTTGGTAGGCTTGTAATTACTTTCTGAGTTGTCTTTGGCAAATATCTCTGACTGTGCATTGAATTTGTATTCTTTTGAGTAAATAGGCCTGTAGGTGGCATTTCTGGCTTTCTGGGGATTAATTTCTTCAATGATCTGGCATTTTGAAGCGATCCTTTGCTGATATGTCCTGATTTTCCACTTTAAACTTGAATTAGGCCTTTGATATGCTTTTAGGCCTTCTTTATCATCTTTTGGGCTTTATACTGTGTCTTTATCTTTAATCTTCAGATTAAGCCTTAAAATCTTCAGGATTTAGACTTTAATCATTTCTCTTTAATCTTTGATTCTCTTCTGATCTTCACTATTTGTGTACAGATCTGTTGCGCTAGAGGGCTTTGCTTGTGTAATCAACATTCATGACATATTGATTAAACTTGACAATCCGACCCTTTATGTCCCTTTCTACTATTGAATTTGGCCTCTGAGGATCGTTATCCTCGGCCACGTCCCTTTACTAGACTATGGGACAACTTTTATAGCTTATCCGCCATTAAACCTGCAACAAAAATCAAATTATTAATAAATCCTGCGTTTTGTGGATTCAACTTCTTCAGAGGACTCGGCAGAGGGCGAAATAGCAGTGCATAGGAGGAAAAATGCATGGAGGGAGGGTTTCATAGAGAAAATCCAAGAACCAGGGTTTCAAATGTGAGTTGGGCGCGAAATGGTGATGAGCGATTTTGCAGAAAACCGGAGTGGTATTCGCTCGAGGGATGGGCAGTAAATGGTTTTGCCCCAAGGGAACGCGATACAAGTCTCTAGGCGACACGTGTCCAACAAAAACCACCATTTTTGTGTTGAAAACGCGCGATCAATTATTTTGGTGAAATGAACGCGAAATCAGTTTTAGACCGTCTGATTTGGGGGGGGCCAGATCTATGGCTGTAAGCGAGCGCGAAAAATGGAAAAGATGTGCGAAGGAAATATATGGTGGGGTCGGGGTAACGTGGGGTAATTTTTCGCATAGCGGGGAGGCTTGAGGTTGGGTAAAACAATGTGCATCATTGAATTATAGTGATAAAGGGTTAAAATCAAGGTAGGGGCGATTATATAAAGGGAAAAAGGTGGAAGTGGGAGGGAACGATGATCGTTGTTGGATCAATTGTAATCAACAGTGGAGATTGGAAGAAACATGATGAAAAAGCCCCAGCGCAGTCGGGTGGCACTGGCGGGATTATAAAGGAAATTGAGCGATGGTCGTCGGATCTAGATTAGATCGATGGTGGAGATCAAGTGCAGGGGGACGAAGGGTACGACAATATTTCATCGGCGGGGTGCCTTCGCAGTGAATGGGGAAATACCGGCCGTCGGATCGGGGAAAAAATCAATGGTGGAGATGGACTGCGGGGGGACTGGGGAGTACGGGCCACCTTGGTCGTGTGGCCCTGTAATGAACCTGTGCCATTGATCTGAGAGGAAATGGAAAGTCCAGATGAACTCTTCGAATCAGCAATCGGAAGAGAAGAGGGTCCGGGAACAAAGGAATTTGGAATTTGCGATGGTCGATGGCCGATGGGAAAACGAAGTGTGATGGACAAAGGACCATCGGATCGGGATCGAGATCGACGATGGAGATTTACTCGGGGGATCGCATTGGCGAGGGAAAAGGGTCAGGGGACAAGGGAAATGGGAAGTTGCGATGCGATGATGCGATGAAGTGCCGACGGAGCGATGCGATGGTGAAGTGCGAGAGTCGTCGATCTAAAAACAAGATCAACGGTGGGGATTGACCTCGGCGGAGCAGAGTTATGGGAGGGAGAACTAGAAATTTGCGATGCGTCGATGGGTCGACGGGCCAATGGGCCGATGCGCTTGGTCACAGAGCGCGGTTTTATGGCAGAAAAAAGGGGCTTGGGCTTAAGCGAAGGGGCTTAAGGCCTTATATAAAAAATGAAGGTTTTTTAGGAATTTTTGGAGTTTTCGATAAGGGGAAAAAAAGGGTTTTAAACCAGAATAAAGGGATTTTATTAGGTTCAAAGGGGACTTTGAGGAAAAATAAAGGGTAAAATGAGGAAAATGGGGGGTTTTGCAGAAGGATTTATGAAGGTGAAAAGATGGGAAGTGGCCTAAAAACAGTCTTTTTTATAACAGCAGGGCATTTCTTTGAAGGTTTTGAAGTGAAGATATAAATGGAATGGATCTTTTGGACAAGGTACATAGCAAGGCTTCAAGAAGTCACAGATTTTGCATGAAATTTCTTTCTTGAAGACTAAAGACCTGTTTTAGCCATCATCAGTTATGACAATTTTTTATTGATGGCTAATAGTGGCTCCACTTGGGGATGGCAGCTCCTTGGAGGTGTCAAGAACTCCAGAGATAAATCTCTGGAATGTAGACCTGTGCTTTGCATTTTGACAACCTTTTCTTCCTTTGATCATGCTGCTTTACAAAGATGATCAGTATTACATCAAACAGGATAATTCATTCCCCAAACAACTACCTACACAACCTGCTTTCCTAACTTTTTATTTATTCATAAGATGCACTTGGACTTGTGAACCTTTGACATCAACATTTTATTCTTTTATTGAAAGCAGAAAACTAATCTAAATCTACCCTTATTTCTTCCATGAGTTCAAATTAAACAGTTGAACTCATTATCTTCTCTACCTAAGCTACTATCTGCCAGGATTAAACTGTCTGACAGATCTTATTCTCTATATTCTAAAACAGAAATTTAAATACAAACAAACCAGAATTAAGCTGTCTGATTTTTTGTAAGACTATGGCATAAAAACAGGCTGCACATAGACTGAAATTTAAAGAAATTTAAAACAAAATTGTGAAGGCTTAAGATCTGAAAATTGTGAATATCCTTCTTTCTTTCTTTCAGCTCTGTTTTTGATCTTTTTAGAACTGTCTTCTTCTTTACCTGGTTCAAGTTTTTAGCATGTTAAAACCAGTTCTTTTCTTCTATTTGGCTCAGGTTTTGATCTGATTAGAGCCATTCTTTCTATCCTAATCTAGTCTATTGATAAGCCAAGATTAAACAATTTTGGCAAATCTGATTCACTAACCTATCAGCAGTAAGTTGAAATCTATCTAGTCATGATTAGGTTGTATGACTAAATAGCAATGCTTTCTTTCAAGTAGTGGCATTTAGGCTTGCACACTTTCAATTTTTTATTTTTTGGTATGGGGTTGTACCTTTCTTCTTTTATATCTGCCCTCTTTTCTCTTTTATATTGTTTTTGTATTTTTTCTTTTTTCTTTCGAAGCAAAAAACAAAAAACTAGCTAAATGCTCACAGGCTGAGCTTTATTGACATTCTTACCTACCCTAATCTAACTCTGAAATATTTACATGTTTAGTTGGAAATTTCTCTTTTCCAATACATCCAGTTGATCAGATGGTTCCATGACTGGTCTTTTCTCATCTCTTTGAGCATGTTGGACAGACAGGGCCACTCCCATCTCACTTGTTCTTTAGCAGCAGTGCTAAAAAAATTTGTTGCATTTGGTGATACACTGCTCCAAACAATCTCTGTCCCTTCTTCAAATGTCTCCCAAAATTGAGCAAAGGGGTCTTGAAATAATACCTGGTTGGGAGTATTTGACAGGTAAGTTTCCACTAGGATTATTTTTTCTTCCACTAGATCAAGAAAATGATTCTTTTGAGAAAGAAACTCTTCCTCATCTTCATTATTATATGAACTGGAGGACTCATCATATTTGGCAGTGTTGTCCTCTTGTAGTCCCGGGGTATTTTGCGGACTGAGCTTGGTGAAGAGGTCATTATATTCTTGAGCAGGGGTCTCTTTGATTACCTCAACCCTTTCAGGAGAAGGTTCTTTAATTTCAATTGGCTCAAGAAGTTCTTCATTGTTTTCCTCCTCAACCTTTGAGCTGAAATACTGCTAATTCCTAATCACATGAAAACTGTTACTGATGAGTTGTAATGAAGCAGAGCAAAGATTTAGAGATTCTTTGCCCTCTTCTGCATTTTTGAAGCTTTCTTCATCAGTATCATAAATAACCTGCTTTGGCTCATTACTTTCTTGGAGTTGGTGGAACTGATCTTCCTCCCACAAATCTCCTGATGATGGTCCTGCAAGATCAACTTCTGTTTGGAGAACATCATCATCAGACATATCAAAATTAAGAAAATCATTAATGTAAGTAATGTCCCCAATCAAACATACTGGATTATCAACAGACCTTTCTTTATTCTGATCTACAAGGGAAATTTCTAAATTTTTACAACAAAGTTCATTGTGTGAATGGGCAAGAGTGTTTGTTTTGTAAAAAGTTTTAGAGGCTCGCTGTTTATTTATAATTTGATTGATTTCTTCTTCTGTCAAAGGATGAGATGTTTCTATGTTTCTTTGAGCAGAAGTACAGTAGTTCTCTATCTCTTGTGAAGACTGAATTTGAGGCTGGATGTTTTCTTGAGCCCCTTCTAGTGAATCAGTACTTGTGCTTGCAGGGAAACCTTGAGGATTTTCTACTGTTTCCTGATCAACTTATGTTTCAAACAACTCCTCATGATTTTTATGATACTCAATTTGAATATAGGGTTCATGAGTTGTTTCTTCTACATTATCAGGATGCCACTCTTCTTGTGTAATCTGAAATGAGTTATAATATAGAGGGAGAGTCCCTATATGTGTTGGTTCTCCTTCCACATTAGATTCTGCGTTTTCTAAGTGGCTACTTGTTTCCTCAAAGCACTGCTCACTATTAGTATTTGCATTTTGTTCGTAAAAATCTCTTAACAGTAAAACACAAGTTATAGGTAGGCAATCAAGAATTTCTTGACAACCTTCCTCATCATCTTCTATAAAGTCTTGATCATCATACATGTCTTTCTCATTCTCTAGGTCTTGTGGTGGTTGAATTTGTTCTTGATCTGGAAAAAGCATGGGCTGCTCTAGATCATCAATATTTAAATTAGCCTTACCTAGAAGGAATGGTGAATCATTATTTATGTTGGCAGGGATATCTTGAGGAATGTCCTTTATTCCTTGATTGATTTCTTCCTCAATTGATTCATCTAGGTTCTTGAGATAGTTGTTTTGGGTATGAAATTCATGGATGGCTGCTAAGAGATCCTCAGGCTGCCAATTTCCTAAATCTTCATAAATGCCTGTAAGGTATTCTATGAAGTTTTCAGATTGATTGCAACAACCTCCATCCAATGATAGATACATGGATTTTTCCTTATAATGATCATAAAATACCATGTGGAGGTCTTTTAGAGAAAACAAACTACTAGTCCTCAACCATTCATACCATTCCCTTGCTTTTCCTTCTAATGTCAACATGAACATTTTCATAAGGCAGTCTTCATGCCATTCCACCTTTAACCTCCATACATGTATATGAAATTTGATGAGATGTAACAAAGGGTCATCAAACTTCTCGCCTTGAACAACAGGAATGTTATCGTCCCAATTCACCTGGGGCATCTTGTGTGGGAACCTAGGGATATGATTTCTACTCATTGGGACATATCTTCGTTGTATCCTTGGAATCATGTTTGTAAATCAGAAAGAGGTCACTGTGTCTTGTTAACCAGTTCAAAGTCTTCTACCAGTGGAGTCATTTGGTCTTTTGGGAGTTGTGGAGTCGCCAGGTGGAGGATTTCAAGAATTTTGAGATGAGTTGTTGTCCACCATCAGTAATTGAATACCAATCTAAGGATGTTTGTGGGTCTTATGAGGTCTTAATGATGTATAAGATGTAATTCACTCAGAATCTCCCCAGTGGAGTTGCCATTATGTTGAGGTCCTGTGATTTGGCAGATTGGCATACTAAATGAAAAGGCAACATCAAAACCACTTTGGAATCCTAGGATCTAGCCCTCCTGGATTCAGAGAGGGGTCTCTCTATATAAGTGTTTTCAAAGGATATATTATTAAGGCTTATGATATGATATTAGGCTACTTATGAAGCACACGGGTTTTGTTTTGGTTTTTTGGTTGGGTAGAATATCATAAAAATGAAGGAAGTCTTTTGAAGGGTAAAGGTGTGAGCAGGTTGAAAAAATGGTTCAGCTGATGGGATAGGTAAGAGACAGTATCAATCCATTGGGCTATGGAGTCACAAAAGGATTTAATTGCACAACAAGTTTCAAGAGTGGTCCATGGGGCAAGTCATCTATATCAAAAGATCTCTTTAAGTTGATTTTGTGGTATGGAACATTAAGAAGTGTCGTGAAAGAAGCAAACATATAAGAAAACAAAGGGCAACTTAAGATTAGGTAAGGACTTTGAACCTATCCTGCTTTCAACATACTCTCAGGGGAAAACAAAGAATAACTTAAGATCAAGTAAGGAATTTTAACCTAGCCTACTTTCGGCATACTCTCAAAGGAAAATATTTAAGAGAAACAAAGAATAGCCTAAGATCAAGTAAGGACTTTTAACCTAGCCTGCTTTTGGCATACTCTTAAGGAAAAACATTTAAGATAAACAAAGAATAGCCTAAGATCAAGTAAGGACTTTTAACCTAGCCTGCTTTCGGCATACTCTTAAGGGATCTTTCCAAAGCAACTGTTGGAGATAAACTAGAGGACAGGGCTAACCATAAACTTCTCTAGTTCAACTTTAATTAGCAGAATTTTCAAGAACTTTCAAAGAAAATATCTCAAGTTGTACTCAGGAAACATGGGCTCACCAACACTTCACTGGTTATACTATATTGAATTATCCTCAAAACGCAATTAGAAGAAAACATAAAGATAAAGCTTATCAGTGAGATTTAGGGTACTTTAGAAGTAAATCATAATCTACGTTTGTTGTTCTTTATCAGAGAAAGTGGACAGTATGGAAAACATGAGAAAAACAACAATTACAGTAAGAAAAACATCACCATTGACATAGACCAGGATCCCATAAATCAGCTTGTATATTTGATGTTCAAACCAGTTGCAATCTTAAAGTCTAGTAGGTGTTTACAGCATCAAATTTCTCTTCTCAGCCTATCTTTCTTCAATTACTAACAGAGCTTCAACAGCCTCAATAACTATTTACATTCAACAAGTATTCAACCAACAACAATATTAGGCTCCTCATATGATATATATAGGTAAATTGAGGAGGTGGAGTGAAAGGAAGGTCTAACTATTCAATTAATACAGAGTAAATGCTTCTCGACCTTTGGGAGACCTAATGGAGAAGATATCTAATGTCTTAACACTGTTAATTGATTTTTACATTAAGTTTCATCAACTTCAGTCACTTTTGTTGACTTTTGAGGCTTTGGTAGGCTTGTAATTACTTTCTGAGTTGTATTTGGCAAATATCTCTGACTGTGCATTGAATTTGTATTCTTTTGAGTAAATAGGCCTGTAGGTGGCATTTATGGCTTTCTGGGGATTAATTGCTTCAATGATCTGGCATTTTAAAGCGGTCCTTTGTTGATTTGTCTTGATTTGTCACTTTAAACTTGAATTAGGCCTTTGATATGCTTTTAGGCCTTCTTTATCATCTTTCAAGCTTTATACTGTGTCTTTATCTTTAATCTTCGGATTAAGCCTTAATATATTCAGGCTTCAGACTTTAATCCTTTCTCTTTAATCTTTGATTTTCTTCTGATCTTCATTGTTTGTGTACAGATCTGCTGCGCTGGAGGGATTTGCTTGTGTAATCAACATTCATGACATATTGATTAAACCTGACAATCCGACCCTTTATGTCCCTTTCTGCTATTAAATTCGGCCTATGAGGATCGTCATTCTTAGCCACGTCCCTTTACTGGACTGTGGGACAACTTTTATAACTTATACGCCATTAAACCTGCAACAAACATCAAATTATTAATAAATCCTACATTTTGTGGATTCAACTGCTTCAGAGGGCTCGGCGGAGGGCGAAAGAGCAGTGCATAGGAGGAAAAATGCATGGAGGGAGGGTTTCATGGAGAAAATCCAAGAACCAGGGTTGAAAATGTGAGTAGGGCATGAAATGGTGATGAGCGGTTTTGCAGAAAACCGAAGTGGTATTCGCGCGAGGGATGGGCGGTAAATGGTTTTGCCCCGAGGGAACGCGATAAAGGTCCCTAGGCGACGTGTGTCCAACAAAAATCACCATTTTCGTGTTGAAAATGCATGATCAATTCTTTTGGTGAAATGAACGCGAAATCAGTTTTAGACTGTCTGATCTGGGGGGGCAGATCTACGGCTGTAAGCGAGCGCGACAAATGGAAAAGATGTGCAGAGGAAATATATGGTAGGGCTGGGGTGACGTGGGGTAATTTGTCGTGTTTCGGGGAGGCTTGAGGTTGGGTAAAATAATGTGCATCGTTGAATTATAGTGATAAAGAGTTAAAATCGAGGAAGGGGCAATTATATAAAGGGAAAAAGGTGGAAGTGGGAGGGAACAATGATCATCGTTGGATCAATTCCAATCAACGGTGGAGATTGGAAGAAACACGATGAAAAAGCCCCAGTGTGGTTAGGTGGGACCGGCGAGATTATAAAGGAAATTGAGCGATGGTCGTCGGATCTGGATTAGATCGATGGTGGAGATCAAGTGCGGGGGGACGAAGGGTACAGCATGATCTTGTCAGCGGGGTGCCTCCATAGTGAATGGGGAAATACTGGCCGTCGGATCGTGGAAAAAATCAACGGTGGAGATGGACTGTGGGGGGACTGGGTAGTACGGGCCACCTTGGTCGGGTGGCCCTGTAATGAACTTGCGTCGTTGATCTGGGAGGAAATGGATAGTCCAGATGAACTCGGTGGATCGGAAATCGGAGGAGAAGAGGGTCCGGGAACAAAGGAATTTGGAATTTGCGATGGCCGATGGCCGATGGGAAAACTAAGTGCGATGGACGGAGGACTGTCGGGTCGGAAGCGAGATCGACGGTGGAGATTTACTCGGGGGATCGCATTGGCGAGGGAAAAGGGTCAGGGGACAAGGGAAATGGGAAGTTGCGATGCGATGATGCAATGAATTGCTGACGGAGCGATGCGATGGCAAAGTGCGAGAGCCGTCAATCTAAAAACATGATCAACGGTGGGGATTGACTTCGACGGATCGGCAATTAGCGGAGCAGAGTTCTGGGAGGGAGAACTAGAAAGTTGCAATGCGCCGATGGGTTGATGGGCCAATGCGCTTGGTCACATAGCGCAGTTTTATGGCAGAAAAAGGGGCTTGGGCTTAAGCGAAAGGGGCTTAAGGCCTTATATAAAAAATGAAGGTTTTTTAGGATTTTTTGGAGTTTTAGATAAGGGGAAAAAAGAGTTTTAAACCATAATAAAGGGATTTTATTAGGTTCAAAAGGGACTTTGAGGAAAAATAAAGGGTAAAATGAGGAAAATGGGGGGTTTTTGTAGAAGGATTTATGAAGGTGAAAAGATGGGGAAGTGGCCTAAAAACAGTATTTTTTATAACAACAGGGCTTTTCTTTGAAGGTTTTGAATTGAAGATATAAATGGAATGGATCTTTTGGACAAGGTACACAGAAAGGCTTAAAGAAGTCACAGATTTTGCATGAAATCTATTTCTTGAACACTAAAGACCTGTTTTAGCCATCATCAATTATTACAAAATTTTATTCATGGCTAACACGTATTTCACTACTCTAGAGTGCTCTCGTGCTTTGTTGCTCGAGGTATGTCTCTTGAAAATCTGTGGCTGATTTTTTTTGCAAAAATAGTGAAATAATGAAAAGTGTTCAGTATTTAAAGAATTGTTTTATGAAATTAGATTTTCGAAAATATTTTGCCGCCCATTTTTCAATTTACCACTTTTTTCCACTTAAAGAAAATAGTGTTACGGTTTTTTTTGTTTTTTTTGTTTTTTTTGTTTTTTTTGTTTTTTTTTTCACCGGTGCGTTCGTTTATAACACAACACCGGTGCGCAGTAACGAAAACACACCAGTGCGGTGATCTGTACATTATCACCGATAACAAGAAGTCCATTTTTAAGGCACTGAAATTACTTTTAGATGTGTGCACCAAAATTTATTGTTGATTTTGCTCAAATGCAGGGAGAAAATATTATAATTATATCAAATGGACAATTATTCAAAATCCAGCTCATTCCATAATATTTCTCAAAGTCCATCACAGAATTCTCCCTATCCATCTCGAGACATAATATTTATTTCAAATTTTATTTATATTTTCATTATCTAATTGAATTTATGTTTTTTATCCATGTCAATCATGCACAGCTTAATTAAAATTACAATGTATACAAATTTGCAGATTCATGCAGATTCAGAATCGAGTTCAAATGCACAAAATATTCAAACAACTCCAAAATGTCGGAAGCTCTTATTAGGAGCAGCATACTGCAAGACGCATTTGGTAGATGAAAATGGACAGCCGCTTCACTCTGTCAATTGTAACAATATTGCATCTTCTAGCCACAATCTTGGGACAATGATGGTAATAATTATAATTGTTTGGTATATTGATTAATGTAATTATTTCAATGTCAAACCAATTATCATGCAATATTGTCAACATGGTTACTAATTGATATCATATATTTTGTACTAATCATGTTCAGATATTTCTTTTTAAATAATTAGGATTCTAGTGATGATGAGCGACCTACCTACCATGTTTTGTTTCACCCCACGACAATGTCAAATCGAGAGAAGAATGAATTAAGAGAAAACATTGAAGAGGAACAATACCAAGAATGGTTGAATCAACCACCAATTCAATTCCTACTATGTCTAGATTCACCAATTAGAAATGACTACAACAATAGTAGTTCTTCACAAGCTGGCAATGGAGGCAATCAAATAAAGGTTGGTATGGATGATTACTTAAGGGATATGACTCCCATGGAGACAATGTTTTTAGATGCATTCTAAAACGATGATCAACTAGGGGATGATGCTCATATCGCTAACACCTTTTTCAAAAGCCTTAAATTTGCTTCCACCACCCCTCTCTTTGGACCTGACAATCAGTCAAATTCTACCCAGTTGAGGACAACGATGTTACTTTACAACTTGAAAGTAAATTTTGGCTTGTCGAATGCATGTTTCTTGGAAATTTTGAGGTAATTTACCATAAAGTCCTCTCTTATATAAATTTGAGAAAATATAATTAGTACACAGTGAACATTACAAATGGTAAAATTTATGAACGTTAATAATTATATCGGCATTAATGTACATTTGCTAATATATTTTTCCATGATCACCAACTATAGGCTATTCAAAGATAAGGTTATTCCGAGTGATAATGTCTTGCTCGGTAGCTGCGAAGAGGAAAATAAATTGTTGAAAATGTTGGGTGTTGAGTACATATCGTATCATGCTTGTCCAAATGATTGTATTCTATGTAGATGAGAATATGCAGACAAAGAAATATGTCCAAAATGTGGGCATGACAGGTATGATAAATCAAAAAAGAAGGGTAAATCACGTACTGGCCCTCTTTTTAAGATATTGAGGCACATGCCTATAATCCCAAGGATTCGAAGGCTCTTTTGTTGCAAAGAATTAGCTATGTTGCAGGGATGGCACGCCTCACACAGAAGTGAGTTGGGGGTTATGTGAATCCCAACTGATTCAATAGCCATGAAGCATATAGAGGATACATGGCCTGAAAAATTCAAGGATGAAGTATGAAGTCTACCACTCAGCATAGCCATGGATGGCGTCAATCCATATTCCCTCCAGAACACCAACTATTCTATTTGGCCTATAGTAGTGATCAATAACAATATCCCCTCATTGTTTTCCGTGAAGAATGAACATCTTATGTTGCCTTTCATAGTCCCTGGAAGAAGACAAGTGAAGAATATGGATGTCTACTTACAACCACTGGTAGATAAATTGAAGGAATTATGGGATGGGATAAATGTATATGATGTATCAAGACCCATCGCAGCAAAGAGGAGTTTTACGTTGTATGGCATATGTGCTTACACGACACATGATTATCCAGGCTCAGGCATTTGTTGTGGTAAATTACATGTTTAATTTATTGATTTGCTTGTATACGTAACAATATTATTTCACATATTAGTTATTTAATTCACTGTAATTGTTCTGATATTCATGATATTCTCTAACTTGCCATGCATTTTAATTGTATACAATAATCTCGCAGGCCATGTAACAAAAGTATATTTTGGATGTAAATTTTGTGGACCTTGTCTGAAAGCTAGATGGTTCAAGGACCTACGAAATCTAGTTTATGATTGCTCCAGGGTATTCCTCCCAGAAGAACACCCTTACAAAAGAGAATCATCCGCTTTCAATGGTAAACGAGAGAGAACCCAAAGGCCTCCAATAAAGACACTAGCTGAATGGTGTAGTGCATATGAGAGAGAGAAGGAGAAGGAGTTCATAGAAATGTTCGATTCAAATGGGGAGCCTATGTTTGATGATCTAGAATTCTTCGACACCTATGTTGAGAAATTGCCCATTGGGATGAAAAGGAAATCTATCTTTTATAACCTCCCATACTGGGAGCATCTTAAGATTACCCACTTATTATATCCCATGCATATATTTAAAAATGTTTCATCTTCTTTATGGAGGAACATGTCATCGAAACAAAGTGACACATTGGCTGTTAGGAAAGATCTTATTACTTCAAAAATTAAGAAGAAACATTGGCCAAGACGATTAGAAAGTACAGGATTAGAGGCAGGCGCTGGTCCCTCTAATTCATGGTATTTCAAAGAAGGTGATGCCCCATGGATTTAAAAAAAAAATGATCTTTCTTTGGCAAAGGAAGTTATAATGGGTGTGAGGGTGTCATCTCCATACAGGTCTTCACTACGGTGTTGCTTCACCGTGGATGACCATTTGTCGGGGTTGAAATCGCATGACCATTTGAATCTTCTAAGAGTACGTATAATGTCAAAAGCATGATTTTATTATTTGTTATATTAATAAAATTTATCCCATGCAGGGATCATAAAACATAACTAATTTTGTATATTATTGCACGTGTTTATAACTTTGCAGTGTCATTATCCTTTGTTCGTGCGTGGGTGTGTGAAACATGAATTCCCTCAAGACCTAGGACGTGCCATATATAAATTATTTACATTTGTACGTTGATCACGTCAAAGGAGATTCATGTGGCTAGCATTCCACGGTGGTGTCAAGAGATAATTAAGATTGTTTTTATTTTTGAGAAGGAACTGCCAACGAGTTTCATGGACTTGCAGGTTCATCTTCTAATCCACCTAGTAGATGAGGTTGAATTAGTTGGGGTGGTTTCTTGTCATTGGATGTTCTTCTTAGAGAGGTGCATGAAGAAATTGAAAGGTTTTGTTCGACAAAGGGCAAAACCCGAAGTGTCTATGGCAGAGGGGTGCGTATCGTATGAGTCTTTCTATTATGCCAGTGAGTACATCAAACAGATCGACAACAGACTAGGTGTGGTGATTTGGGACGATGAAAGGGATTAAGACAAAAGAGAAGGGGAGTTGCTCCAAACAAGTTGAAAAAAGCGCTTGATAAAGAGTAAGTGACTTATAAATTTTCAAATATACACAAAGTAAATATTCATGTTGAACTTCGATATAATGTATATTTTGATCTCTATGTAATATATAATGTCGATTTGATTTCATCAGCGAATGCAGAAATTGAAGCAATTAATAAATTCGTTCTTTACAATTCTGAAGTAAAGCAACCGTGGGTCGCATTGTACGAACAAAAGAGGATGAAATGGGATAGTGACAGGAAAGAATTCAGATGATTGAATGGTATAAGTGTGCCTTATCCCGATCATTTAAAAGAAAATATGCCAAAAATATGCCCCAACAGCTGGGTTGTTGACCAAGTCAGAGAGAAATACGGTGCAACTGGTCGTTACCCGCGTGCTAAAGAGGATGCGCAAAATGTAGGGATTGGGTGCAACAAATCAGCAATAATCTATTTAATTTATATGTACATTTGAAACTTATAAGACATCTATATTTCATATTTTAACTATTGGGTTATTATAAGACACATGACACTATGATTTATTTATTTATTTATTTATTTTAATAGGTGCATTTGTTCCCATCTATGTGGGCATATGGACACCACTTTCGCACAGAAAATGTCGATGTTGGAAACATCACACAAGATTGTGGAGTGGAAGTCGAGTTCGATCAATCTAGTCGATCTAGCCATCGTGATCAAAACCTAGTACGAGGATGTTAGGTTACACAGGAAAGATATAAGAGATCATTGAAGTGGATTTCTCTTCTTTCCAATGTTTTATTTTTAGGTGCAAGTGGTGGGACACCTTTAATCGGAATAATGTAAAGGAAGATCGTGATAGAGGGTGATATGTATCAACTCTAGAAAGATGTGGGATGAAGCTAAGGAGCCCTATGTTTTTCCCAAACACTGCAACCAGGTGTTTTTTACCCAGATGTGTTGGATAGGAATTGGTGGTTCGTATTGAGACATGACCCTAGATCAAAACATATTTTTGAGAACAATAGTGTTATCATGCCACGCGAGCTGGAAGATAATGAGGGTGATCATAAGAACCGAGAGTGATATGGTACATGTGTTATTTGATCATCAATATTTATACTTTTTAAGATGGGTTTTTTCGAAACATTATAATATGTATTTTGAATTAATTGGTAATTTGCATCGTGTAAATGTTAAAATCAATATTTCACTTGATAATATGAAATTATGTTGATCTCAAAAACAATGGCGTACTGTATAAAGTTCTTTTTTTGTGTGTAAGATCATAATAAAATAATGATAATTCTAAACCACATGAATGTATTTGCAGTATTTTCTAAACTTTATTATGTTACAATAATTCATATTATTCTAGATTTATTATTTTACAATTATTTAAAATTTTACAAATTTAAAATTTTTAATAAAATCATTTCACATAAATACAATTAAAATTTTACAAATATTTTACATACAATTACAATTAGAATTAGAATTACAATTTTAGAATTTTACATATATACAATTACAATTTTACAAATTTACATATATACCATTACAATTACAATTTAGAATTTTACTTACAATTACAATTTTTTAATTTTACATACAATTAGAATTACAATTATGTCAATTTTACAATTTCACATATATACAATTACAATTAAAATTACAATTACAATCATTTCACGATAAACTAAATATTACAATTACAATTAAAATTTTACAAATATTTTACATATAACAATTACAATTAATACAAATACAATTACAATTTTAGAATTTTACATACAATTAGAATTACAAATATTACAATTTGACAATATCATGATCATTTAATATTAAATTAATTAATAAACAGCATGATCATGATAACCATCATACAAACATCACATTTGACTAAAAAACACATTCAAATTTGCTAACATCATCGTGATCATGATCATCTAACAAAACACAATTAGCGATATATAACATCATCACAACACAAACATCAAATGTACATCTCATGTGAAATAAATGCTATCACATACACATATATCTGCAAGTTGCACATTGAATGAACATATCTAACATGACCTAACAATATATACATCATGATAATCACCAACATGTAAATTAAGTACAACTACAACATGAACATAAAATACATGGACCATATATATATATATATATATATATATATATATATAATTGAAAAATGTAAAAAATATACAACTGTAATATAAATGTCATATATGAGTTGGTGGTACATCATCAATAGTAGTACTAGTCGAGGCTTGCTCAGTCAATGGTGCAACCTCGACAAGCTCAGTCGATACATGTTGATCATCACGTGCCTGTTGATCTGGTAGTAGTGCCTCATGTTGATCAGGATCAATTGTCGGCTGCTCATCATGATGACTGAACATGTTCGATGGTCCAACCTGCTCTCCATGATGACTGCTACTCGATGCTAGTGGAGGCTGCTCATCTGGTGTGGCGCGAGGTGAACAATGATCACTCCCTTGATCGTGATCATCAAATGATGCATCAGCGCTGATTGGGGACTATCGATAACGTGCTACGTCTCGACCACGCCTATAATGTGCAAGGCTCCTCCTTAGCCACGTAACTAAGGTCGTATCTCCTACGACATGCCGCATCAGGCTGTACATGTCACCCGACATGCCTCTCCACATATGTACCGGCCTACCATCGGCCTGTATGTATCTCATAGTAGCGGGCTTGACTCCCACCTCAATAATCAATACACAGAGTTGGTCGCCCAACTCCATCCTCAATCTGCTATCAAGCCTACTGTGCCTAGCAAAAGGCGATACCGATGCACCAATAGGAGCAGGTCTCTCTGCACCGGCCTCCTGATGATCCTCAGCATCTGGCATAACCCGATCGTCATCAAGATCCACACCTGGATCATGTTGTGTTGTTGGCATGTCCTCGCCATCAAAAGACCCAATGTCTGCAAAATACATACAAGTACACAACAATAATTAGACAATTTCATTACACAATTTAATAAAAACAAGTTAAAGAACATATTAGAATAAATTTAAATAAAACAGTAATATTACCTCTATCATCCGGTGGCTCATCATCTTTGAAGAGGATGTTGGCACACCCTCGCCAATCTAAACCAGCATAAGGACAGGGACCATAATGAAGGGATGCTCGTCAACACTGGCTAGCAACTCTAGTGCATCATGCGATATCCTCACGGAAAACTCAGTCTCGCCCCTCTTGGGCATCATCTGTCCCCACATGTGCATCCGTGCCTCCAACATCAACCTACGAGACTGCCGAACAAAAGTAGGCCTCATATCTGGAAACCTCTAAAAAAATAAACAAAAAAGCTCTGAAGCAAAAGGGAAGTTGACCCTCCCTTGTGCACATTTATCTAAGGCTATACAGAACTACCGCAAAAAAATAGCAGACCACTTGAAAAGTCTTGGCTCCTGTACTAAAGAATCAACATAATATAGAAGCAGGAAACTAATGCGTTGTCCGTCACAGGTGTTGTGTGAAATGGTCGAAATCAGAAGTGAGAGGCACCTCACCTCCTCACTACCAAATGCATAAATACATAATTGACCTCCGGAGACCTAAAAATCTGAAGGAGATAGTATATCTGCGCTAATGTATCTCTGGGAGTACACCAACTGACTCCCTGATGCATAGCCAACTGGAACCTGTGGGAATGAGGGAAAATCCGTCCCTTTCCTCGATAGCCCTGTAATGAAATATATGTCCTCTTCAGTGGGTGCGTACCATTGATTAGGACCAACCCGGAAATCCTGTAGGTGGGCATTCCACCTGCGGATAATATGTCTCAAAAACAAACCATGGTCCTTTAGGGAAGTAGCCTCCTCATAGAACTTGAGGAGGCCTACCAGCCTTAGGAGCCCTTGGGTAGCTATTGTAATAGGGTGAAGGTATGCATCTCTCTCCCTCTCTCGTGCCTCCCACAGGCGAACCATGTTATACTGGTCCACCTATTGTTCTTGTTGTTCCCTCTCTTCTCTCCTTTCACATCTCTGAATGATTGACATATTAAATATAATTTTGTTATTAAATGAGACATGTATTTAGGAATATACATATATAAATTTTTTTGGAAAAAAAAACAGTCGATGCGCCACAAAAAACAAGCATGCACCGGTACTGGTGCGTCTTTTTTGTCGCGCACTGACGGTGGTGCACCAGAAAATCTTCAGCGCACCGACGGCCGTGCACCTGAAAATTTTTAGCGCACCACCCTCCTGACATTATTCTTAAGTCAACGATGCGGTGGTATAATAGACTGCACCGTTGACTATGGACCGTATCGGGAGGGAGGTGCATTGACCGAACTATACGCCCCGGGGCGTATAGTTCGGTCAACGCACCGACCTCCTGACATCATTACATAGTCAACGGTGTGGTTTTTTACTAGGCCTCACCGTTGACCCTATCAAAATGTGGAATGCAGTGCGCTGACAAAAATACCCACCCCGGGGCGGATATTTAAGTCAACGCACCGCATTGCCACTATTCCACAGGGTCTACGGTGCAACCGGGTAACCAACCACACTACACTTTTTTAAAATTTTAAAATATCACGGTGCACTTTTCGGTACCGCCCCAGAATCGGTGCGGATACCGTTAACACCGGTTGCGGTGCGACCTGTAAATTTATAGGCAGCACCACGAATCGGCGCGAACTGAACGGCTCGAGTGCACCGCGCAACAATTTTATTTTAATTTATTTTAATTTTCTAATGGCTAATTTTAAGGTAATTTGAATTTCTAATCCGCTAAAATGCTTAATTATGGAAAAACAAGAAAAATACCTGTACATTTGGCTGTCGAGGAGGCATATTGGCTGTAGAATTTGCAAAAGTAAATTTGCCCACTGTTTTGCAAAATTCAAGCTAGAGATTAGTGGGCAATGCACAACAACAGTGCGTGCAATGGGTGCAATGGGAGCACCGATGTCAGGGCGGCTCAGACAAGGATAAATTGCACCGGTGCTTGAGCTCTGGAGCACTGAGAAAAGTGAAAAATGCAATTTTTTGGCTGTAATTTTATTATTATTATTATTATTATTTTTAACCTTGCTCCGGTGCGCAGGGTTTTATAGGCGCATCGGTGTGGTTTCTTAAGACTGCATCGGACGATTTCTATTTTGGCACGGGGTTTTAGGATGCACCGATGTAGAATCTTTGTAAAGCACCAATGCGCTACAATAATAAAACGCATCGGACGGGTGTGTACGGAGCACACAGTGTCCGATGTGCCAATGTTTTGTGCGCACAGGTGCTTTCTCTTGTTGAACGCACTAGTGCGGTTTAGGATGATAAGCACACCAGATGAAAAACATCCACAAAAACCTCCACTTTCCAACCTCCTCTAGTAACCTCCGCTAGAAATAGATGTCTGGGGTATTCTTATAAGGGGTTCCTTAAAAACATCCGCTAGAGGGTCTTTTCCTTGTAGTGGTAGATGTGTTGATCCTGGGAGGAGGCTCAACCTCTAATTATTTTTCATAGAGTTGCCTTACATAGTCAAACCACTGATTGGCTGTAATATTATTTGCAAATTGCTTCTTCCTTGGTTGAAGTTCCTGCTAAAAAAGTTTTGGGTTATTCTTGCCTAGATATATCATCTCTTACTGCCTTGTTTGCATGAACTCATATTTTTTCTTTTTTAAAATCTGCTTATATAACTTTGCATTCATCTTCCCCTCTCCTTCCTTTTTCAAGGTTCTCCTTGCCATTTTGAATTCCTCATCGAACCACGCATTCACAGGAAAACAATTTGATTCTATTTTCCTATTTTTTGCTTTTTTGCTCTTATCAAGTGCACCCTGGAATATATTTGTTAACTCATGGCTATTGAGGCTTTGGGGACCAATTTTATCCTTCTGAATTGGTCTCCTCAACATTGTTTTGAAGATAGTGCAATTTTCTTGTGTTAGAAGAATTTTTCCCCTTGATGCCGATTGTTGAGAACATTGGGTTTTCCTCCTACTCTGTCTTTTTCTAACCAGGATAACTTTATATAAATTGGGTTATGATCTGATTTTAAGTCCCAAATATGCTCTCCAATATTAACTTCATCTATTCTTTCTATTAGGCTTTGTGAACCAATAACATGGTCAACGACACTTGCCCCATTGTATGCGTTGCAAGTGAAGTTCCTAGACTTTTTCCATCTATCTAGACCATTGTAGATAATTAAGTTGAAAGCACCATACAACGTAAAGCAACTCCTCTCCAAAATGATTACTAACTTTGTTATCTTTTGAACATCTCAACCATCGATAATTCTCCTCTTTAATGAGCCAGATAGGGTTGTGATCCTCTTTGCAACAAAGAATACTAGCTTGTTGATTTGTTGTTTTAACATTGAAATTTCCCACTTAAAGAAATTCTCCCTGTTGAGAATATGCAACAATATCTTGCTTTAAAGCTGCATACGGATCTTTGTTGTCCAATCCCTTATTTTTGCAAGTTTTTGATACTTGAGGTGCAAAATAACACGCTGCAATTCTTATGTCGTTCTCATTCTTTGTTATTTTGAACCATAAATATTGCTTATTTGTATCTTCTTTCACTAACTGAATGTGACGACCTTCTTTTCTTTCACTAAAACCAATATTCCTCCGTACTCTTTGCCATTTTCTACTGCCTTGTTCCAAACTGCTAACTTCAAATAACCGTCAAACATAGGAGTTTTGCAACCATCATCTTCATGAGTTTCTGTGAGACAAATTATGTCTCTACCTTCTACAATAGGCCCTATCCCAGGTCCCCTCCTCCAAGAGTAACCTCTACAGTTCCAACAAACTAGACTAGGTAGACCTGGGTAGGATTTGGTTGCTACACGGTTTGGCACACAAGACTCAAATTTGAGTCTTCACCCCTTTTCATCCATGTTGATCTTGTTGTTTTCCTCCCTATTATAGAATTACATGTTTTTTCTTCATTGTTAGCTTGCTTCCTTGTTTTGCCATGAGGCCCAAACACTTCAATAACTGCTTTACCATTGTACAACCATGCTATTTTCCCTTTTTTCTTGTTGCTCTAACTTTCTCCACTTTTTCTCTTCTCGCAAAAAAAAAAGACGTAAAAATTAGAACCGGGGTTAACAAAAATCGCAGTAACAAAAGTTAAAAAAAATAAAAATTAGAAGAGTAACGTGTGTCAAATTCACATTGATAAGATGAGGACGAAATTCAAATTCTCTGATTACACAAGCCAAGCCAACACAAAAATGCCTATCAACTAAACATATAGTCAAACTAATAAATAAAATCTCCTTTCTAAACATTTTTTTACCCAAATAAAATAGAGAGATTGTTACCCATCTAGTTACGCCATAAGGCGTCTTATTTGAAAACAACTTTGCTAAGTGCCATGGTGTATAAGTCTGAAACATCCGATGAAATGTTAGACGATTCAATAGTTTTACACCGTCTGATAAAAAACTGTCATCTCAACTGATTCTTGATTCTTGATGTTTAACTGAATGATAGGTTGAATCGATTTACGGGTGCCTTCACCTTCACGACTTCTGTCAAATATGTGAGCTTGCTGGTTTGTTTCTTGACCACCTTCATGTCGCATGTATGGAGAAGGAAGCACGATCTTGGAAGGTGGAGTATGAAGACCCCCCTCCTACTTCGCTTTTAGACACAAATGAATTCTATCTCTGGTCGTTCTACAGAGCCATCATAGTCGAATTCGTGGCCACGCTTTTGTTTCTGTATGTTACAGTTGCCACAGTCATCGGGAATAATAACGATAAGAGTCGGTGTGGAGGCGTGGGGACCCTGGGTATCGCCTAGTCCTTCGGCGAAATGATCTTTGTCCTCGTGTATTGCACCGCTGGAGTTTCAGGTGGTCATCTTATTATATTAATTATTGATTTTTTTCTTCCCTGAATTCGTTGATATTTGATTTGAGAAAACCGTATAATGTTGGTGAAGGTGGGCATCTAAACCCTGCAATCACGTTTGGGCTGTTGGTTGCTCGGAAGGTGACTCTGAATCGAGCTGTCTTTTACATGGTGGCACAATGTTTGGGTGCAATCTGCGGGGATGGAAAGGTGAAAGCGTTGCAGAAAACTTACTATTCTAGAGGCGGCGGAGGGGCTAATTCAGCGTCTAAGGGATAAGCCAATAAAACAGCTCTCGACGCAGAGATGGTTGGGACTTTCATCTTGGTGATTACCACAGGAACTTGCCTAGCAGTATGTATCAGCCAAATTGTATGGGGTCTAAATCATAGCTCCGAACCGATTTTTCA